>CM060862.1:28889024-29439024 GCA_030737845.1 Acorus calamus | reverse complement strand
ATAGCCATCTACTTTCGTCTTTGAGTGTGTTACTCAAGATAAGGGACGCATATCTTGTTATTTGCTCAAATGATTTAAAAATTTATAAATAGCATAGTATGTTTAAAAATTTATGTTTCACAGCTCAACACTTTTGATTTATAAATAGCATAGTATTTTTTTATTTCTTTTATCATTTTAAATAGCACTATTTTTTAAAGCAACGTTCTGGTATGCGGCTTGAACACTAGAGGTGGCAACTTAGTAGAGGAATACGTGGTGAAAATAAGATTATAGCCATCAAGTTTCCTCATTGAGTGCGCCGCTGAGGATGATGGTTTTGGATCATGTTTGTTTGTTATATTCCAAGTGCGTTAAAACTTTAATTTTGCAGCGAAGATCTTTGATTTCAAAATTATAATTTCGTTGAGTTATTTCCTTCATTAAGGGCCGCACATCTTGTTTATTTGCTACATTCTTAGTGATTTAAAAATTTATGTTTTCATAGCTGATCACTTTTGATTTATAAATAGCATGATTTTTTTCAATTTCTTTTATTATTTTAAATAGCATTATTTTTTAAAGCAGCATTCAGGTCTGTGGCTTGAACCTCTAGTCTGTGGCTTGAATCCTAGAGGTGGCGACTTAGTGAAGGAAAACAAACCAGACTATAGCCATCAACTTTTCTCATTAAGTGCACCACTAAGGATGACGGTTGTGGATTGCATTTGTTAGTTACATTCCAAGTTATTTAAAACTTTAATTTTGCAATTCATCACTTTTGATTCAAAATAACATTGTTATTTCCTTCATTTCACAATAAATATAATTGATTTCTACAGTAGTTTTTAGGTATGTGGTTTGAATCCTGAATGTGATGATTTGGGGAAGGAACTTCGTGAAAAGTAGACCATAGCCTCATGCTTTCCTTCTTAAGTGCGCCACTAAGAATACCGTCCATGATTTTTTTTTGTGGATCACGTTCCAAGTGATTTCAAACTTTATTTTTCATATATAGAGCATTGTTTCTTCTCTTTTTTTTTCCATTTAAAATGGCATTAATTTTCAAAGCGGCTTTCAAGACTGTGGCTTGAATCCTGGAAGTGATGACTAGGTAAGGAAAACTTAGTTAGAATCGGACTATAACCATCAAATTTCCTCTTTGAATGCGCTGCTGAGAATGACGGTTGTGGATCATGTTTGTTATATTCCAAGTGATTTGATACTTTAATTTTATAGCTCTCCTTCTTTAATTTAAAAATAGCATTGTTTTTCCCTTCATTTCTCAATCTAAATATCATTGGTTTCTTAGAGAGGATGCGTGACTTTCTGTTAATGGGTTTCTCGGAATTCTCACTTATAGACAATCAAAATCCTGGTTGTGTGTGGGTTGGACGTTCATGATGGGCCGGCTTGTTTGAATTTGAGGTAAATTTTAATTTACAGATCTAGTCTTGTTTTCCATTTACTCTGTTGGTTGATCCTCTCTGAAGTGTTTGAAAAATCAATCACTTTCTCAATTTCCACGTCGTTGGTGCATTTCTTTGTGGATTATTATCAATTATATAAGTTGCTTTTGAGATGGCACTTCCAACACAATCTACCTCACCCTGTGAAATGGAAAAGAACATATATGCTATTGTGGCCATGGAGTCATGTGACATACGACCAACGCTATAATGCATTCTGGTTTACTGGCCACTTATCAAGATACATTAATTTTGTTATGGACGACTAATTTTTCCATAGAAGTCATCCCCCCAACCCCAAATAAATAGGCAACCAAAAGAGTAGAATATATTTTTGGGTTTTTTAGTTTAAGTCCCCCTAAACATACCTATTTAGGGATCGATCCCTCACTTCACACTTTGGTTTTAGTCCCCAAATTTAAAGGATATGTTCCTTTTTAAAAGAAAACTAAATAATTTAGAGATAGGTGTCCCTCCCAGGGACAAACAAAAAATATGGGGACTAAAACCAAAATATGAAGAAATGAGGGATCGATCACTAAATCCTATGATTTATGGAGACTTAAAAATAAAAAACCCTATATTTTTATATATTCAATTATATGCATAAAATATGAATTCCTAGTGAGTACCTAATCTATATTGTTCATAATATTAAGGTGGATGTTGCTCCCTCTTCTTGAAAGAAGAATTCTTGGAACATGAGAGATCTTATGACATGTTGGTTGTTTATTGTTTCAGAAGCAATTTTTCTAGACATTCTTTATTGTGGCACAGGACTTCAATATACATACTGCATATCTTATATGTTTTTTTTGTTTGTTTGTTTGTCTATGTGCTGTTCACATGAATGCTAAACCACAAATATGCTATAGAGTTTTTGGGAGTGATAAATAAGATTTTTTGGAACATGAGAGCTCTTATGACTTGTTGGTTGTTTATTGTTTCAGAAGCTATTTTTCTAAACATCCATTCAGACATTCTTTATTGTGGCACAGAGCTTCAATATACATACTGCATATCTTATATGGTATTTTTTTTTTATAGTCTATTTGCTGTTCACATGAATGCTAAACCACAAATATGCTCTAGAGTTTTGGGAGTGAAAAATAATTTAATTATGTGTTTGCCCTTTGAAAAAATAAACTTTCCTTCATGTCAGGATCTTATACATGTCTCCTTCTATAATATCTAAATTGATAATTATTCATGGTGCCATCAGATTCAAGTGTGGCTCATATTGATCTGATAAAGGCTTTGTTTTAATTAAGCTGCTATATGTCATAAAAAAAGTGGTTGCTTTTCTTTTTGCATTATGATGATTTGTATCTAATGCTCACTTTTGAGTGCTTGATGTTTCTAACAATATAAAAACTGTAGAAATAGTAATTTTACAGTGCAACAAGACCAGAAATCATCCATATTTTTGGGCTAAACAATTTAAGTGTGGTATTTATAAATTCATCAAAACCGAACCACAAAAGAAATTCAGCACAATGTGTATAGCCATTTCTGTGATGATCCCCATAAATTCTTCTAGAACATGTTTTGAAGTTCTTGAAGGCTGAAGAATTAGTCATATAGTTGCATCATTTCCATGGCTATCCAAAGTCATCTATTCTGTTAGATGTCATGTAAATCCTTTTTGTACGTCAACCTTTATCTGCTTGTCCATCAACCTTTATCTGCTTGTCCATTCTTATTGGTACCGGCATTGCCATTAACTGCTATAATATATTGTTATAAAAAAGATCATAAACCCTTTCCCATGCAGGAAAGTCCAAACATGAGACAATTTAACCGATCTGTGCATGGTGGGTGTATTATTTAGGCCTCTCTAGTCTCTACCGATCCGGCCAGTTTGAACGGATTTGATCGTCATTTCAGGTTTTGGACGACTGAATTTGGTCGTCATTTCAGGTTTTGGACTACCAAATCTGGTCGAACATGATTTGTAATAAAGTTTATAATTTTTTTTGCTTGAAAACATAATCCTACGACGTGTATCCTCCTTGAATCATTCATATCACTCCGAGTTTGAGTTGTAATATAGGGGGAATAAATCATTATTCTTAAATGTAGAATATAAGAATAATTTTTTTACATAAGTTACAGACAAATTTAAAAGTCAAATATAAAATGTGTTTGGATCAACTGATATTTTTTTTTGTTTTCAAACAAAGAATCATCTTAACTATGAAAACGAAGATTAAAAATGATATATATTTATCTAATAAAATATTTTTCTATAAAAATTTGAATTAATTGAAAGTATACATACTTACATTTTTTTCAGTCTCTTAGCTGCTGTTGTTTGGATAAAATGATAAATGTAGAATATGATGGATAAATCCAAAAATTTATTTGTTTACAAAGAATAAGTAGATATAGTTCTGAACTCTGTTTGATCAATTATGGTCGCCTAAAACCTGAAATGACGATCAATTACGGTCGTCCAGAACCTGAAATGGCGACGACTAAATCTGGTCGCCCTAAACCTGAAATGACGACTGATTTCGGTCGAACTGGATTGGTGGGAACAACAAAACATCGGTGTTTTTTTTTTTGAGATTGGTGGGATAAGAAATTGTCTTGGTGGGGATAGACACGCCAGTATTATTTTAAGGCATATCAAGTGATACAAATTGTGCCTCAAATTATAGATTTGATTGTCCAAGGCCCATTAGTGTATGAATCTTGACCCAGCCCACTCCCAATTTCCATTAAAGATAGAAAATGTCACGCTTATTTTATTTTACTGTCAAAATGCTTTTTTTTTATTTTTTATATATCTCATCTAATACGATATATGCTTTTACAATAGAAGTGTATACTCGAAAAAAAAGGAGAAATTGATTTGGGGTTTTTGTGGTTGCCTTAGGTCATTTCAATTAGATGTAGGTCATGTTTGTTGCAGCTTAAAATTACGTATTATAATTATAACGGTTTTAACTTTTCTGATAAGCAGTTGACATGTTTGTTTGTTGTAGTTGTTGAAAAATAGAGAATAAGTTGTTGTGGATGATTGTTATAATAAGACGTAAAATAGTTTTTGATGTGTAATTGTTAGAAATACCCATTTCAAATGTAGAAATTAAATTTAATTTATATTTGATAAAAGAAATGATCTTACTTATAAAATTAGTTTTACAAATATTTAAAAGACAAATTGATAAATATTCAACATACATAAAGATCATCAAATTTCAAATGGTTCTTCAAAACTAATGAAAATAATGAAGGTTCACAACACATTTTAGTAGGTGATGATGGTTAACCACTTATCTTCATTAATATTAAATAATATCATGAATTTCACATTAATTAAAAAAATAGAATTTGAAAGGCAAAAAATAGAACCTGATCATAATTAATAAAAAAAATTGAAATATTCTAGCTACAGTCCAAATTTTTTTTTTTAAAAAAAGGCTACAATCCAAAGTATCAATAAATTTTTTTTATATTTCACATGATGTTCCTGGAAGGTGAAATGAAAAAGTTGGAGGAGATTAAAAGACTTGAACATTAGTAAATAAAATGAAGGGTAGTTATGTGTAAAAGAATTTTTTTTAAATAATCATAAATTATAATATGAAAAGCACTGCTAACTCAGTTTAGATATTATGATTTTTTAAAGTTATTTTTAACTTAAATAAGTTTCAATAAATTCAAATAAACATGCAACAATCGTTTATTTTAAGTTAAAAGTTATAATCTGCAGCTTATAAGTTTTAACATATATGTAGTTAGTTCTCCTGTTAACATTTTCATTTAGATTGTTAAGTATATCTTGTTTCTCATGTTCACTAATATTTTTCTAATTATCCCGTTTTGATAGTTGAACATGATATTTGGATTTTAGAAATATTATATTTAAGAATATTTGGAGTCTCAATGATTCATGTGCGATAAATTTTGACTATTCTACCACGTCAAAATTCACGAGATTTTGAGACAGTCACCATTATTCAGGCGAATCAAAATTTTATTTCATTTCCAAAATGAGCGTTAATACAGCTTTCTTAGTTTTAGTTCGTTTTAATCCTATACATTATGAAAATGTAATATATATTGTATTATCATAGTGTATGTGTCTTATCATAATATATGATATAATTTTTTAGTGTATAAACAAACGAAATGGATTGCAATTGAGGTTGTAATGTAGATTATGTGTATTTTTTTTTCTTTTAAAATACCCGGTGGCTGTCGTGATGAAGCATGACATGAAATGAGGCTGGATTATAAATTATTGGCTGCGCCACTCGGACGCATAAATGAATTGGATGTCAACGAAAGAAAACACAAAACCCACCGCACTTTGTCTTTGTGATGATAAGCAACTCTTCCAATGGCCTTCCCATTTTGAGATTTGAAAAAACCTTTTCTTTTGCCGTCCATCACAGACCTTTTTTAACCTTGGTTTTATTGTCATTTCAAGCTTAGGAGAGCAAGGAACTCACAAATAGCATGCTGAAGTTTATAATTTTATAAAAAATAAAATATATAATCTTGACTTATTTACTGAAATATGTAATTTTTTAATAAAACATATAATTCGTATAAAAAAATTGCAGGCGATGTGTAAGACTGTTGATAAAGACTATGTAACTGTGCCCATAACATGCACTTTGAATCAAATCATTCCCACTTACTCTCTAGTGCCCCTTCTAATGCCGAGATGATCTGAGCTAATGCCGATAAGGATGACCCACATAATCATTTCTAAATGCTAACTTTCCCTGTAGCAACCAGAAGGAACAGGACAGTTGTAATGGAAACTGTTTTTTTTTCTCTCATACGTCACCCTCGTAAGAGTTGTTCACATTCCAAGAATATCCCTAATAAAAATCTCTATTCCCAAAATACAATCCACCACACCCCACAACATCTGATACTAAAAAAAAATACCCCACGAAATTCGGAACCAACCCCATAAAATTTGGAACCAACTTTTCTTTTACTCACAGGAAAACCACTTATTTTAAAATTTTGATTTCAAATGTATGTTTTAAAATTTCGAAGCTATGTCACATGTTAAATTTGTGTAAAAAAAAAAAATACATAATGCAATAGTTAACAAAAAAAAAAATCATGATAATGTTTAAACAACCATAACACTCATTTAGGGATTTTTAGTTTTAACTCCATGTAAACATGTCTAATCGATCTCTCCTTTCTTCATATTTCTTTTTAAGTCTCCAACTTCTACCGATTATTTCATTTTTAGTTATTCCGTCAAACGTCCTTCTATTTACTGTTAATTTGTAAAATTTGATTTTTTTTATGTCTCTATAAACTATGTTATTTAGTGATCAGATTCTTTCTTTTTCATATTTCATTTTAAGTCTTCAACTTCAAACGTATTTTCTTATTTATCCTTGGACAAAATGTCTGTATGTTTTTTCATTGATTGCATACAATTTTTTTTCATAACATCTAAATTTTTAAATTTAAAATTCTAAATACACCCAAAATATCTAACTTAATATTTCACAATTTAAAAAAAATCATTTAAATCAAAATTCAATAATAAAAAAATCCTCAAAATTTACTTATGTAATATTTTTCTTTAGCTTATGTAATCAATCCTAGTAAATAGTTAAGACAATATGATAATGAAATATCGGATTGGGTGAGAATATGCAGTGTTGAATAACACTGAAATTGTCACTGAACACCTAACAATGTTAATGGTGTTTTGGTTTAAATACTTTACTAAACATTTTGTATACAAAATTTAAATATCAAAATATGTATAAAATCATACTGACATTTTTTTAGGGACTAATAAGAAAAATACATTTGAAGTTGAGGGTTTAAAATGAAATATGAAAAAGGGAGGGATTGATAACTAATTAACATAGTTTACAAGGATTTAAAAATAAAATCACATTTGACAGAGTGACCATGAATGGATGGACGTTGGGCGGAGGGACTAAAAACGAAATAGATTGTTGAAATTGAAGACTTAAAAAGAAATATGAAAATGGAGAGATCGATCACTTCAATAAGCATGTTTACATGGACTTAAAACTAATAATCCCTTTATTTTGTTGTGTAAGGAGATGACATCAACCAGTGTTATGGTTGTTTAAACATTGTCATTATTTTTTTTTCTTTTTTATTAACTATTGCATTATGTATTAAATTTTTTTTTACACAAATTTAACATATATGGGACAGAGCTTCGAAATTTTGAAAACATATATTTGAAATCAAAATTTTAAATAAGTGGTTTTCCTTTGATAAGCAGACGAACAGAGGTAAAAGAAAAGTTTTCTGTGGGAAAGTTGGTTCAAAATTTTGTGGGATACTTTTCTTTGAGGATCAGATATTGTTGGATGTGGTGGATTGTATTCTGGGAATACAAATTTTTATTAAGTATATTCTTAGAAAGGGAACAACTCAGTTTCCATTACAGGTGCCCTATTCGGGACCAACATGTGATAAAACTAAGACGATCCGATGCCAACTTTCACTTGCATGCACTTTGAATCAAGTCACTCACACTTACTCTCTAGTGCCCATTCTAATCAATATCAAATATCATATCACAAAGCTTTGAATGTGGAGATGATTGGTGCTTTGCTGAAGGCTAACCCCGCTTCTCAAGTAAGCCTCCACTTGTATTACCAAAAAAGAGTAAAATAAGATAAGATAAAACTAAAACTTATCATAAGCATTAAATGATAGATTATGTACCAAAAAACACAACAAATCTTCACGAGGCTCTACCACTGATGGATGATGGAGACACCACTTTCTATTTCGAGTTTAATATATATCTGCTTATCATTATGTTAACCTAATCTTTGGGTGGCCCCACGTCGAAGTTCGGTCAACTCTGATTCTTGTTGGGTTTGTGGGCCTTCTTTAGGTCCAGCCCATGAGGGCACTGTTCACGTGCACTATTCACGTGAACAGTGCACAGCTTATTTAATATCTAGGTCTTCATCTCTTCATTAGATTGACGCACGGCCAGAGAAGTAAAATAAGGGTTTCGGCGTGTGTTTGACGGCAACAGTGGAGAGAGAAGAGAGAGGAGAGAGAGAGAGAAGAGTGGAGAGAGAAAGAGAAGAAGAGTTGTTCCTTCTTAGGTTACTCCGCGGATTCCGATCTACATCGAGGTTGTGTTCTCCATATTATTTGGAAGATTATTTAGGGTTTCATTGAGGTAACCCTGTATCCCTCTCTCATCTTGTATTCCTCAAGTTTTGGGCAAAACTTGAGAGAACATTATTATCATTATTATTTGATATAGTGGATTGTTGCTGGAGTGCCACGTGGATGTAGGCTTACGCCGAACCACGTTAAATTTGGTGTTTCTCTGTGGTTTGCTTGCTTTTATATTTTTCTGATTGCGCCGGTGATTGATTTGGGCTTTGTATAATTTATTCCGCGATTATTATTATTTATTTCACACAAATAAAATTGTTAAAAATCCCAACAAGTGGTATCAGAGCAGGGTTGAATTTATTTGTGTGAGATAGTTATGGAGAATTCCATCGGCAAGATGATTGATTTGAATAGTTCCAATTGGTTGATGTGGAAGCCCAAGATGGAGGACATCCTTTACTGTAATGATTTATTTGAACCAATTGAAGGAGATAAAAGCAAACCAGAAAAAATGACAAAAGAAGACTGGACCAAGTTGAATAGAAAATGTGTTGCTAATATTCGATAATGGATTGATCCCAGCATATTCCATCATATTACGAATGAGACGAACGCACACTCTTTATGGAAAACGCTTCAGTCTTTGTATGACAAAAGACTGCGAGGAATAAAGCGTTTTTAATCAGGAAACTCGTGAATTTAAAATTCAAAGGTGACAGTGTTACAGAGCACATAGATGAGTTTCAGAGCTTGGTGAATCAGTTGACTAATATGAAGATGACTTTGGATGATGAGTTACAGGTGCTACTGCTTTTGGGATCTTTGCCAGACAGTTGGGAGACGTTAGTCGTCACATTGAGTAATTCTGCTCCAGATGGCGTGTTGTCTATGAGTACAGTTACAAATTGCTTGTTGAATGAAGAAACAAGGAGAAAATCAGCGGGTACAGATGATGCACAAGCACTTGTCACAGAGAACAGGGGGAGGAGCAATGGTCGAGAACAAGAAGGTCATGGCAGTTACAAAAGCAAGTCAAGGTCTGAAGAAAACGCGTGCTACCATTGCGGTAAAGCCGGTCACTTCAAAAGGAATTGCCGAATTTGGAAAAGAGAACAGAATGAGGTAAATTATTAGAAGAAGAAAGATGACGACAAGAACATCGTAGCGACTGCATATACGGATGAGTTTGTGGCTCTCTCTTTTGGAGATGAAAAATGCCCGCATGTTGCAGATCAGAATACTGAGTGGATAGTTGATACGAGAGCGTCTTACCATGCGACTCCGAAGATTGATTTCTTCACTTCGTACAGGGCAGGAGACTTTGGCATTGTGAAGATGGGAAACACTAGTCACTCAAAGATTGCAGGAATTGGTGATGTGTGTATACGCACTGATGTCGGACACACATTGACTTTGAAAGATGTTCGTCATGTTCCTGATTTGCGCCTCAATATGCTTTCTGGGATCGCTTTGGATCACCAAGGATTTGAGAATCACTTCGGCAATGGAAAATGGAAGCTCACCAAGGGTTCGCTAGTTGTTACTAGAGGAAAGGCATGTTGTACTTCGTACAAGACAAAGATAAAAGTGTGCAAGGATGAAATAAATGCAGCTGAAGAAGATTCGTCTCCAGATTTATGGCATAGGCGGCTTGGTCACTTGAGCGAGAAGGAGCTACAAGTTCTGGTAAAGAAATCTTACATTCCCTTTACCAATGGTACGTCTCTTAGCTCTTGTGATTACTGTTTGATTGAAAAGCATTATAAAGTTTCTTTCGATAGATGTTCGAAAAAGAAGTCTAATATTTTGGACTTGATTCACTCTGACGTTTATGGTCCGTTTGAGGTTGAATCGCTTGGTGGCAATAGGTATTTTGCTACGTTTATTGATGATGCATCCAGAAAAGTGTGGGTTTACTTGTTACGAACAAAGGATCAGGTGTTTGAGCACTTTCAGCACTTTCATGCCATGGTGGAACGGGAGACAGGAAAACGGTTGAAGTCACTGCGGACCGTTAATGGAGGAGAGTACAGTTCGAGGAGGTTCAGAGATTATTGCTCGCGTCATGGGATTCGACACGAAAGGACTGAGCCCGGTACTCTACAGCACAATGATGTCGCAGAACAGATGAATCGCACTATTGTTGAGAAAGTCAGATGTATGTTGAAGAAGGCTAAATTGCCTGAAACCTTCTGGGGTGAAGCTATTTCGACTGCCTGCTATTTGATGAATAGGTCACCATTAGTTCCTTTGGATATGAAGATTCCAGAGAAGGTTTGGTCCAGGAATGAGGTTTCGTATTCGCATCTGAATGTTTTTGGATGTAAAGCTATGACGCTTGTATCCAAAGAGGAGAGACAGAAGCTAGATGAAGCAGTCTCATGTATCTTCGTTGGTTATGGAAGTGAATTCGGCTACAGGCTATGGGATCCAGCAACGAAGAGGATTGTTCGGCACAGGGATGTGGTCTTCTACGAAAACCAGACTATTGAAGATTTTGATGGGGTTCCGAAATCAGTTGGTGGTGTTGTAGATTTAACACCGATTCCTTCTCCGATCCAGCCGGCTACCGATGGGGAGAAGATGAGAAATGAAGATTTTGATAAAGTGCCAGAGATACCTAACGTTGATGAAGATTCAGAACAAGAAGCTCTTGAGCAGGGGGAGCAGTGCCATCAGTTAGAGACAGAGATTCCGGTGAAGAAGTCATCGAGAGAGTTTAAGACAGAGATTCCGATGAATAAGTCATCAAGACAGTTAGAGACAGAGATTCCGGTGAAGAAGTCATCAAGAGAGTCAAAGATAGAGATTCCGATGAAGAAATCATCGAGAGAGTCAGAAATTCCGATGAAGAGGTCATCGAGAGAGTCAGAGACAGAAATTCCGATGAAGAGGTCATCGAGAGAGTCAGAGACAGCAATTCTGATGAAGAGGTCATCGAGAGAGTCAGCGACTACAGAGATTCCGATGAAGATATCATCGAGAGAACATAGACCATCATTGAGTTACCCCACCTTTGAGTAAATCTTTTTTACTGAAGAAAGGGAGGCAAAAGGTTTTCCAGATGCACAGTCTCATGAAGAACAAGATGAGTTCGAGCTTTGTGAAAAGTCAGACAGTGCGGACTCCAGGTGAGGAGTCACGGATCGAGTTCCTCCCTCAATGAGCTGGAGGGGGAGATTGTTGGGTTTGTGGGCCTTCTTTAGGTCCAGCCCATGAGGGCACTGTTCACGTGCACTATTCACATGAACAGTGCACAACTTATTTAATACCTAGGTCTTCATCTCTTCATTAGATTGACGCACGGCCAGAGAAGTAAAATAAGGGTTTCGGCGTGTGTTTGACGGCAACAGTGGAGAGAGAAGAGAGAGGAGAGAGAGAGAAGAGTGAAGAGAGAAAGAGAAGAAGAGTTGTTCCTTCTTAGGTTCCTCCGCGGATTTCGATCTACATCGAGGTTGTGTTCTCCATATTATTTGGAAGATTATTTAGGGTTTCATTGAGGTAACCCTGTATCCCTCTTTCATCTTGTATTCCTCAAGTTTTGGGCAAAACTTGAGAGAATATTATTATCATTATTATTTAATATAGTGGATTGTTGCTGGAGTGCCCCGTGGATGTAGGCTTACGCCGAACCACGTTAAATTTGGTGTTTCTTTGTGGTTTGCTTGCTTTTATATTTTTCTGATTGCGCCGGTGATTGATTTGGACTTCGTATAATTTATTCCGCGATTATTATTATTTATTTCACACAAATAAAATTGTTAAAAATCCCAACAATTCTCACATATATGAAATGTTAATGTGATTCTCCTACAGCAATGAAAATTCAACCATAATGTTTGTTGACGTATAGAGTAGATGAGCTTAGTATGTTTATAAATAGTCATTATGGTACTAGTGAGAGATACTGTACAATCATTCTCATACTAATGGGAGAATCATATGTGTAACCCTCTCGCCATGGTTTCGGACATTCTTTTGCCAAACCACATAAAACTCATCGTGATTATTATGTGTTTGTTCTTCTTCTTCTTCTTTCGTATCTCAACCCCTAACATTAGTATTTTAAAAAGGAGTGGAGGAGCCTTGAATACGACGATTTGCGTTTGTATGACAATTTCTGGCATTCACGTTGAATAACGATTTATGTAAAACCAATAAAAAAATTAATGGAATCAAGAATGTTAGAAATTGATTTTTCATGTCATTAATAAATTAATTTAGTTTGAAAATCTTTTGGTCATCTTCTGACTTATTATAGCAGTGTCCAATCACTAGCTATCTTCAGTAATATGTTATAAAGAAAAGTTTATGAATTCAATAAGTCAATGCCATTTGGTATCAGAGCCACGTTATTAGGAAGAGCTCTTGAAAAGCAATAGTGACAAACTTTAATCACGAATTTATAAAGTTCAGATTTTTATAAAAATATAAAAAGAAACTTACAATACTGGGGTTGAGAAGGATATCTCCCTCTTCTGCCCTATCTTATCTCTCTTACAAGACACTCTTGGTTCTTACAAAGCACTCTTAGGTTTCGGTGGATTTTTGGTAGAGGGGTTTTTTGGACTTGATTTTTTCGATGCCCTCCTTCGTTTCTCTTGCTCCCTTTATATAGGCAGAGTTTGCGGACTTCAAAGGGTTTGGAGTCCGTGGTCATTCAATTTTGAGTGACTTCTTGTCTTCTTCTGGTGTCACTTTTCTGGCTTTACGTCTTTTCTTCTTTTCCCATCTTTTTCGGGTGCTCCCGTGACTAGCTTTTTGTAGCGTAATATTGAACCCGTGAGTTACTAGGGTCTTCTGGATCCCTTCTCCCTAAAAATCTTAAGAGAGATAAGATAGGGCAGAAGAGGGAGATATCCTTCTCAACCCCAGTATTGTAAGTTTCTTTTTATATTTATGTAATGTCTTGTAGTATCATGTATGTATCTTATGCATGTTTAATAAATAAGTCTTTCTAGTATCCATGTTCGTATGTTAGTTTCGAATTTCGTTTCGTTTTTTATAAAAAAAGAAAAAAAAAAGAAAAAAGAAGTGATCCTCATCCATATTTGGTATGAGAGCCACGTTGCATGTCTTTTATGGGGATTTTCTTGTGTGAACAGTGCTAAACAGTGCTAAACAGTGTTTTTGAAACTATTTAGTCGCGTTGTCCACACTCTCATCTTAAGTACAATAGAGTTAGGGACGTAATTCGTCGTTGACTGGTTTCCCTGCACTTCCTCATGGTCAATCTTTTCCGGTCCCTTATGTCATGGGTACATGAAGCCTCCACTTCAACTGATGGAGCCTCCACCTCTAGAGCTTCAAATCCCCCCGCCATAAAAACTTTGTCCATTAAAAACATGCAAAACATAAATTATGAGAATGTAGAACAAGCTGTTGGTAATTGGAACATCCCTAAAGTCCCGTTCAATGAGATTTATGTTTGTAACACTTTTAGTCTTAAAACAGACTATTATATCAAGACTATTGAAAAAACCATTCCTTTAACTAATGGACATGAAAACTTCCACCTTATATCCCAGAAAGAGATAGACAAGATTAGGACAAAACCACAATATCACTATCTTCATATCGGATTAGTACAGGTTTCTGTAAATGCCCTAGTTCGAGAAAACTTGAATGTTGTAGTTTTAGTATGTCTTCAAGACAATAGGCATCTAAAATTTACTGATTCTGTTCTAGGGATAGTTGAGTCTAGCTTAAGTAATGGACCAGTATTTTTTAATGCATTTCCTAATTTCTCTGTGTCCATAGCTGATCCTAACATTTTGGACACTCTTGTCCTGAGGATCCAGACTAATGGTTTCGACCTTAGTAATGGCTCTTTAAATATAAACCTGAGTTATAGGGTATATTTCAAGGTTATAAACACCTTATCCCCTAAAAGTAGGGTCTCTGATATTAAAGGTATTACTACTTTGCTTCAAACAAACCCTAAAAATAACTCTTTTATCCCTACACCTTTAAAATGGGATGAGATCAAATTGCCTAATTACTGGACCCTTGAAAATGCTCAGCCTAATAAGCCCTTGGAAAACTTATACCTTAAAGAGATTATTGAAAGGGATAGTGGTAATATTGAAGTTCGATTTTCTAATAATGGCATTCAAAGGACAAGATCTCTTAGAACTACACCATCAGTTCAAGGAAGGGAACGCCTGACTCCCCGGAGACGCTCTGTTTCTGAAAGGGATAGCCAGTATTCGGCAACTCAAAATGCTTACCTCCAACCTATAGGGGTTGCATCTGCAGTTTATGATGTTCAATCCGAAGCTCATTATGAAACGTCATCTGAATATGAACCCGCTGAATCAGACATGCTCACTATAAGTGAAAATGATGACTATGAAATAGATAAAGAGATCATAAAACATGATTTTTATTCTTCAAAAAATGATGATAAAAGAAAGTGGTTTTTCAACACTATACCCAAAGAAAAGCAAGGTCCGATTAGAGAACAGTGGTATGACCATATGAGATTTGAACAAAAAACTGTATATTTCTTTGATTGGTTTGAACATACTTATATCCCGATGTTACAAAACATGATCATTGATCTTCCTGAAGAAGACCATTATATGGTCCTAGAGAAGATCGATAAATATGCCACCAAATGGAGAAACATTAAAAATGAAGAAGTGGAATCTATACATCCACCGTTTGAAAGAATTAAAGTCACTAATTCTGACATTATAGCCAGCCCTCTTAAGACTACTACAAAGATTGACCCTGGTAGTCCCTTCAAGGCAGAATACTTTATTCAGGTTATGGAGCAAAATAATTTCATCAATGTTGCCTTGAAATCTATAAGTAGCCAAACTGAAATAATAGAAAAAGCTCTCGCCGAAAATTGTAGTCTTGACAATATTCAAGCTAATGGTCTGCAAAGCCTTCAGGCCTCGACCACCTCGTCCAAAAATATAGTAAAAAAAACTGAAAAACCAATATTCATTCCTCAACAAAATCTTGAAAAGGGGATAAAGTTCAAAGAAAAACCCTCTCAAGAATTGTTGATTAAATTATCTGAAAGACTGGAAAAATTATCCATTAATAACCTCAATGATGAGTCCTCTTGTGAAGAAAATTTTCAAGTAGTCATTGAGGATGGTAGCATGTCTGAAAGCCTTCCTGATCATTCTGATATTGAAATCAATAAGGTCGGGACTGTAACTCAGACCTCGAGAACAAAGAATTTCTATAGAAGACCGACTCCTGTTGATGTTCAAATAGAAGAAAATAATGATATTACTCTTACAACTTCCTATGATGAAAAGTCTCTCGTTGAGTGGAATCTTGATGGCATGTCTGAATACCAGGTCAGCCAATTATGTCATTCTATGCTTATTTATGCTAATGCCTGTAGGATACAGGGTAATAGTGACAAAAATATTACTGATATGATAACCACATCATTCATGGGACAATTAAGGGGTTGGTGGGACAACTTCATTACCCCTGAGCAAAGACGTGCTATTTATACAGCTGTAAAAACTGATCCCAATGGGAGACCTGAGCCCGATATTGTCACCACACTTATAGTCTCATAACTATCTTCCCGTGGTTTTCCATAAATTGGTAATTTATAACCAGATAAAATTATGATAGGGAAAAATCCTGATTACTATGAAAATATCCTTATTTTGCAGATAAATTCCCAGATAGCATAAAAGATAAGAAACAACTTCAAAGGTTTCTTGGATGTCTTAACTACGTATCAGATTTTTATAAAAATATAGCTCTGGACAGGAAACTGTTGTCCAACAGACTGAAGAAAAACCCTACACCTTGGACCATAGAACATACCCATGCAGTCCAAAGGATTAAAGAGAAAGTAAAACAGTTACCATGCTTGAATATAACAAGCCCCAATGCACCAAAGATCATAGAAACTGATGCCTCTAACATCGGATATGGAAGGATACTAAAACAAAGGATTGACAACAAAAAAACAATTAGTAAGGTTTATTTCAGGAACATGAAATGAAGCTCAAAGCCCGGTGTTATATTTGTTGGGCTTTCTGATACCAAATATGGACAAGGGCAGAGGTGACAAATCCCTAGATTAAAATCACGAATAGTGACAAACTTTAATCACTAGCGAGCTACACGTCATGAACTTCTCTCTAAAATGGTTATTTAATTTATACAAAAATATGAAGTCACTGAGTTTTTTATTTTTATTTTTTGTTTTTTTTGAAGTTATTAAGTTGAAGTTCCAGAGTCCCCGAAGGGGCATGAGTTGAGACAGGATAGAAAAAAAAAAAAAAAGTTATATACGAAAGTCACTAATTAAGTTTTTAAGCCCCTTTTGTGTAACGGAATAAGGTGGTATAAGGGTGATATAAGGATGGTATAAGACTAGATAGGAAAAATAGTTGTTTGTTTGAAGGGCATAACTTGGTATTACTAAGCCAGTTTAAACGAATATAAGAGAGTATAACAATTCTAAGCAATCTCTAGGATAAGCTATACTCACCTTATCTATTCCCATGGACCCACATGTCAAATCAACTTTTTACACCTCATCACATCAAATCACCTATCAACACCTCTTATACATCAATGGGCCCACATGTCAAATCAACTTTTTTACACTTTATTTATATTTTATTCTTTATCAAACAAACAACTCAACATTTATTCTTACGTTTTCCAATGAGAATAAAAAAAATACAACCAAACAGAAATTTTTTTATTCTTGTACCCCCCGTTTGCCAACTAACATAAACAGAGAATAAGAGAGAATAACAGCAGAATAGCCCTTATTCGCTGTTTGTTTGAAGCAGATAAACCCTGATAGTTATGCTTGGATAGACTAGCATAAGGCCTGATAACAATTCTAATAAAATGTGAAAATAGCTTATCAGGGCTTATCTATTACTGAGAATAAAAATACCCCTCGCCATCATTACAAAAAATTTCTCTCACTTACTTTATCAAACCCCAATGATACACCCATCTTTAACTTCCACCGTCTGATCGGTGGACCCATTCATCCAGAATAGATCACGACCGTCCAAAGTGTTATTAAAAAATCAAATTCATCCTGACCATCCTAAATCACCACTCAAAATCCCCTGATGCTTCCACGTGTACCCACCTTTTCATTTTCTTCTCCCCCCCCCCCCCCCCCCCCCATCGACTTCATCTTCTTCGTTGCATCTCCTTTGAAAAACACAACCCTAACGACTGTGATTTTGGGTGATCTTCACCATGTCCGGTTGTACGACATTCAAGCAAGCGACGAAGTTATATTACACGGTGGAGGGGTCACCGGAGGAGGAGATGAGGGAGTCCTTGTGGCGGATGAGGGCTTCGCCGACAATGAGGGGACGGAGGCCGCCGCCGCCGCCGCCGCCACCATATGAATGTGTTTCTTTGATGGAGCTGACTCTGGTAAGTGCTCTGTTTGAACCCAACATGTTTCTCTCTCTCTCTCTCTCTCTCTCTCTCTCTCTCTCTCTCTCTCTCTCTCTCTCTCTTTCTTGCAGTGGGTCATTCATATTTGTTTTTGGTTATTGTGGATTTCGATTTCAAATATATGATTTAGTGCGTGGAGATTGATTGGTTAGTGTATCAGAGATGTTTGAGAAAGTGTTTATGTGAGATTATGGTGTTTGTGTTGGTGAAGGTGGTGGTTTGCATTGAATGTGTGAAAATCATATCTTGCATGTCAACTGTTTGATTATTTGTGTGTGTGTGAATAAGGTGAAGTGAAGAAGCTCGTGCTTGATGGATGAATCATCAATTGATATAGCCAATTTATCACATTTGTTTGTTTTCTAATTTAATTATTATAATTACATGATGTTTGAATTTGACATCTTGAATTTGATTTTATGATTATGATGCATATTTGTATATTTTTATTCTTATGTTATAAATATAAATTATTTTTAGATCCTTGAACCGAACATAATCCATACTGAATGATTACCGAATCTCAAATTTGTGGCTATGGTGTCAAAAATAAAAAAAGGGGAGAGTGAATGAAGAGCATATGATGTGATGAAATCCATGTGAGGGGATTATAAATGGGAGGACTCAGAACGGAACAGATAGTTTCAATTGTTATATTATGTCAATAACAAACCTTCATGTTGACCATGGTTTCTTAGATCAAAAGGGATATTTGGTTCAATGTTAAGTGGTTGAGCAATGTCAGTGATATGTGTTTTTGTAACTTCACTTTCCTAATTTCAAATTTATAGTATATTTGCAATTATTACTACTTAGATTAGTTCTTTATAAATTATCGTTATTTACATAATTACTTAGTTTATATAAAAGAAAAATACACGACATAGGTGTATAAATAACTTAATGGACCCGATTATAAGTTACGTGCAAATACATATAACACATATAAGTTAATTACATGAAGCAATATATAAAATGACTAGTGTTATTTAATTTGGTACAACAAAAAGATTAAAGATTGGCAATATATATTGTTTGTAATTCTCAGTCAATTTTATAGACAAACCATGATTAACATTTTAATTTATTGAGTAAATTTAATTAAATTGAACAATAATTAATTTCATTACAAAGCAATTGGAATCAACACTAAGCAGAAATTAATTAATTGTTTAATATATATAAAGGTCCACCATCAAATATTACATAAGATGGACGGTCCAGATTTAATTACACTCATCATGGATTGATATATATTCATCAATTACACCAAACACAAAATTATATTACAGGGGTAAAGTTGACATTTTGAAAATGATAACTCCCTATCCATCCCTTATCAACCATTAATCCACAGTTTATTCTAGGTCAACCAAACACCCAAAATCTGAATTTTACGTTTCCCAATAAGAATAAACAAGAATAGCAGAAATTGCAACCAAACACGGATAGGCTTATTCTGCCAAACACACTTATCTATCCCCGTATAACTATCAGGGCTGAATAAGGCAGTTCTACTTCCCAAACGGGGGGGTAGATTTGTTATATATACTAGCATAGTTATCTATCCAGAATAACTCAATTCCACTATCCAAACGGGAGATAAAAATTTAAAAATAGCAAAACAAAGTAGACTGTCAATCAAGCTAAGCTAGCTGAAATAAAGACAACAGAGATGAAACGAATTGGAACGTGAGTGGACTGCTCCACCACCACACACAGGCACTCTGTTGGGTGCCCATTATAGTGTTTAAATTTTTTTGATCGGTCTGCCCATTAAAGTTGGTACACCTTTAAAGAAAATCCCACTTACTAGGAATGGAAACAGCAGTTTCACAGTTATGATTGACATGCCTATTGAGGACTGTTGTTAGTGTTCTCATGTGACAATTCACGTCGTTTTTTTTTTTTTAATTCGAGGGACCCATGACTGATCTTATGATCGAACTGGATAGGCTCTCTCCGCCTGTTTGTTCCGATCGTACGAAAAATTCTTTTGAATAAACAATTCACATATTCTGTAATTAATTAGTCTCTTTTATATATTATATTATACTTTGTGTGCCTACTTCACTCTTAGTGAGAATTGAATATGTTAGTCAAAACCTCCATCCATTTTAAAAAAGGAAAAAATTGATAACATGAAACTATCACATAACTCTAGATTAATTGGTAACCCCTCCTCTCTCTCTCTCTCTTTCTCTCTCTCGATCTCGATCTCGATCTCCATCTAGATCTCTCACGCGCACGCGCAAGTGTGTGCACCCACCCACACAAACATGTGCCTATATATAACCCAATATATCCACAATGAAGTGGCACTACAACCATTTTGGCCCATCCAATGCTGAAAATGAAGTTCTCCATTTGTCCCTGCATTAGATCATCCTCATATCTTTCCCACCCAGATTCATCCACCACAAACTCCACCTCTCCCATCTTCAAATCCACTTCGCATCGTTTCCCACCCTTCCGAGTCAATCCACTTCTTGCCCACATCTTCTACTTCATGTCTCTATCTCTCCTTGGTTTCCTCCTCTTGAAGGCCTTCCCACAGAGAAAACCCTCTCATAACTTTGATATCCTTTTCACATCGGTTTCTTCTTCAACAGTTTCAAGCATGTCTGTCATTGAAATGGAGTCCTTCTCGAACGTCCAACTCCTAGTCATGACCCTTCTCATGTTCATGGGTGGTGAAATCTTCACTTCTTTGCTTGTCCTCCTAGAAGAGAAGTTCAGGTTGAGAAACAAAGACTCTGATGAATCTCTCTCAGTAACCAATCAAATCAAGTCGACCCAAACAACAACAACAACAATAGAAGATCTTGAAATGGAATTTCCGAAGAAAGATGACAACGGCATGCGTTATAGTTGCATAACATACCTAACCAAAGTCATCACAGGTTACCTCCTCCTGGTCCATGTCATTGGTTCTTCATTAATATTACTTTACCTAAGACTCTTTAACATGAACGTATTGGAGAAGAAGCATATATCTGTGATGGTGTTTTCAATATTCACCACTGTATCATCTTTTGGAAACTGTGGATATGTTCCCACCAATGAGAACATGATCCCATTCAAGACAAATCCAGGACTGCTAATGCTGATAATTCCTCTGATTCTTGGAGGGAACACTTTGTTCCCTGCAATTCTGCGCGTGATCTTGCGAGGGTTGAAGAAGCTCCCCATGAACAAGAGAGTGGTGGAGGTTGATAAGATATTGGAGGATGATCATGAATGTAATATTGGATATGATCACTTGCTCACTTATCAGAGATGTGTCTCTCTTGTTCTTACTGTTGTTGGGTTCATAGTGGTTCAGTTGATCTTCTTCTGTTGCATGGAGTGGGAGTCTGAAGTATTGAAGGACTTGAACTCTTATCAGAAGATCGTTACGGCTCTGTTTTTGGCTGTCAATGCAAGGCACGCCGGGGAGTCTACTGTGGACCTCTCCTTACTCCCCCATGCTATCTTGGTTTTGTATGTGATGATGATGTAAGTCTCTCTCTCTCTCTCTCTCTCTCTCTCACTCTCTCACTCCCTCTCTCCCTCTCCCCCTCTCCCTCTCCCTCTCTCTCCAACATGCATGCATGGAGATCTCTCTAAAAAGGAATACGTGAATGGCATGCATGCATGTCAGTAAATGTATGTGTAGTTAGACACATTATTATTCGCATTAGTCAAGAAACTTTTTAGACCTAGTCTAAGGTATGATTTTAGTTAAATGTAACGTGTGATTTTTTTATACAATGGAATGCGTATAATTTTTAAATAAAAACACATGCTCATGTGAATGTATACATCTTTAAATCAAAACACTTGGGCACGGCTATGTATTATTATTTAAAAAATAAGTGTTAGTACACAGTCTAGATTACATGCAACTCGATCCATGCATGTGTGCAGATGTGTATATGTATATGTATATATAGTTGTTCAATAACAAAATATGTAATGAGTTAAATTTTTTCATATTTTTTTAAATGGAGCCCACACAACTTATTGGAATATATGTATTTCATTTTTAAAAAAAATACATGTGTTTTTAGATATATTATTTTAAAAAAAAAAAGGTATACTACGGACAGAAGGGATATTGTAACATTTTTCTCATAAAAAATATTGAACTCATTTTTCTGTTTCTGTCGGCCTTAATTTATCAATGGCTTAGGGTCCGTTTAGTTGCACGTTCGAGCGGATTCCGCTTTTTGAAAAGCTGAAAATCCTCAAACGCGCAACCAAACAGGTTGGATTCCGGCAGAATCAAAAGCTGGATTCCTTTTAATTTCTCTCTCGAAATCCGTGTTTTTAAAATCTCAAAAAGAACGATTTTTGGTCGGAATCGATTTTTTTAATTGAAAAACAATTTTTTTTACCAAACATTAAACTCCTTCCCTATATTCATTCCTAAATTAAAAAAAAACATCTAAAAAAATCAATGTCTAAAATTATCTTAAAAGGCAGCTTTATTCCAAAATCTACTTTTCAATCTGTGTTTTCAAACGGATCCTTAGACAGTGGCCCATTCGTTGTGGCAGGTACCTTCCACCGTATACTACATTTATACCTATCGCCACAGTCGATGAGAGCCGATCGCAAGGTTCCGACGACAAGATGAAGAACCAAAGAGGAGCACTGATGGAGAGCCTCATCTTCTCACCATTATCATATTTAGTCATCTCCATCATCCTCATTTGTGTTACTGAAAGGAAACATATGGTGGAAGATCCACTCAACTTCAATGTATTGAACATAGTGGTTGAGGTCATCAGGTTAGTTAATAAAATTAACAACAATAAAATTAATAGTGCTGAAACATCTATTATGTGTTATTCTATATATTTTTCTCTCATTCTAATTAATGATGATTATGCAGTGCTTATGGGAATGTTGGGTTCTCAACCGGCTATAGCTGTGAACGGCGGCTTAAGACGGACGGCGAATGCGTTGACAAATGGTACGGTTTCTCAGGGAGGTGGAGCTACAAAGGGAAGGTGATACTCATCTTTGTTATGTTCTTTGGAAGGCTCAAGAAGTTCAGCTTGAGAGGTGGAAAGGCATGGAAGCTTGATTAGCTAACACATACCTTATGTGTATATAGTATTAATGATTTCGTCACAATATATTTTCACTTTGGTGCTCTTGGTTTGCTAGCTTGGATACATACACTACAATCCTCCAATTTAAATGTGTATGATGGAGGAAAATATTCTTTAACAATTGTAGTTTTAAGACCACAAATACCATCAACTATAAATTAAACACTAACATTCACAACCTACGGGGTTGGTGCTTAGGTTAAAGTTATAGGCTCCCCGTTTGACGGAGTGGTTTGATAGTGTTTGCGTTGGTGGGCACCGGTGGACGCAAAAGGGGAGACAAACAGGTTTTCACGGCCCGCATCGAGCACCTATGATCACTCTATGCACATTTCTCCCACACCCCAAAACACTGCTACGCCCCACCATGCAACCCCCCCTCCCCGTGTTGAAGCCTTGGCAAATTTTTGCCAAATGGAGCCATAAATTTGTTTATGTATCTCGAGTTCAAATCCATTCAGACTTACTCGATCCACAAGATTCATAAATCTAAATCAATTTTCAATCATGTGATCAATGAGCCTTTATAGACGGGTACACCCAACTAGCTTGACAAAGGAGGTTTTTATGGTGTGAAACTTTGACGAATCAATTAAATAAAATAATAGTTAACTCTTCAACATTTTCCTTGTTGGTAGTTGGGAAATTACAGTCGATATTTTCAAGTTTTATAAGTTGTGTTTTCAAAATTTAGTAAAAAAATAATATATAACAATTTCTGTGAGCCAAAACACACAAAACAGTGCCGCATATATATTCACACGGAATCAAAATGAGAACAACATATATTTTTCACCAAACTAAAGTTAGAATTGTTGCTCATGTACTCTTCTTTTCACGTTCTTAAGAGTACCTTTTCAAGGCTCGTTTTCACCACACCATCGCATAATGGTTAAGGTATATTTCGTAATTCAAAATTGGGAGGGGTTAATGAATCTTAATTTTAAAAAAAGAAAATCTCAAATCAAACACATTTACAAGTTGCACCCACGCAAGTCATACATTGGTACAGTACGATGTTGATTGTGGCATGGAATATCCCATGCACCCACATTCATTCATTTTTATGAAGAAACCACAATCACCATTTTTTCAGTTCAAAGTACATGATTGATGGCACGTTTAATTAATTTCCAAAGTCAAGTAATGCACTACAGTTTCAAACGTACATACATACGTACCAAGATTCATTGATGATAGAGAAAGGCAAAGCCCAATAATGGATATGCTAATTAATTGAGTGCATTAGTTTCAACTCAATAATTCGCGTAGTGTCAAACAATATTAATTAATTATATTTTCTCATGATAAAACAATTCTAATTACATATAGTACATGCACATGATGGATGGAACGAGGATTCCATGTTATTCATAGATGGCCATTATATTATAGATGGGAGCATCACATTATATATATTTTTTAGTGATTTTTAGTTTTAAGTATATGTAAATATGCCTATTTAAAAATTGATCTTTTCCTTCTTCATATTTTTTTTAAAGTTCTCACATTCAACCGCTTATTTGGTTTTTAATCCCTCCGTCAAATGTCCGTTCATACATCGTTAATTTGTAAAATGTGATTATATTTTTAAGTCCATGTAAACTATGTTATTTAGTAATCAGTCCCTTCCTTTTTCATATTTCATTTTAAGCCCTAATTTCAATTTTTTTTTCTTATTAGTCCATGGACAAAAATAAAAATATGTGTAGCATGAGTTTTGAACTGTAAAAATGACCGAGTCTAACATTTTCCTAAAGAAAATGATATGTCCAACCTCTCGTGCAGCCTCAATTGCAGTGCATACTATTTCTTTAAAAAAAATAATGCACTCTTCCATTAAAGTTCATGTTGTTATATAAATTGAAATATATATTGAGATACACTAAATTTTTTTTAATTAAAAAAATGATAAAAAAAATTTGTGTCAAACATTATGATAGAATTTCATATACTATGATAACACAGTTTTTGATATATTAATGTAATTCTCACGTATCAGACCATCAAAAACTTGAGGGGCCTCAATTTAAACCATTTTAATTCCCATGCACACCCAATTTATCCCAATATAAATGGATCTATTAAAATATTCATTTATATTGGGTGTGCATGGGAATAAAGAGGAAAGAAGGAGAGGAGAAGGGGTCGGTCGGGTGAGAGTGGGGACGGACCGGAGAGAGGAGAGAGAAAGAGAGCAAGGGGGGGGGGGGGGGGGGAGGAGGAGGGGTCATGTGGTGGGGGAAGGGGGATGGAGGGCGGATGACTCCTCTCCTCCTCCTTCACAATCTAACATAAATGTAAGATCCATTTATTTGGGAGTGTTTAAATAACATAATCTATTTGAGTTGGATGTACATAGATTTTGATGTACAAAAGAAGAAAAAAAAGTTGCAAATAGAGACACCCAAATCTTGGGGGTGTGTGGAATTAATCGGGTTGCCCGTTCATGATCCAACATATTGAACAAAGAGTGGGATGGAGAGGTTTAAAATGTAGGTATTTTTTAACTTATAATTATATGTCTAGCCCTAAGTTAGCCTTTTCTGTACCCCCTCATAATTTTTTTTAAAAATATGCATTAGTTAATTGAAATGTATATTAATATAAAAATTGAAATATACATTTAAATACACTATTTTTTTAAAAATAACTTTTTAAAATTTTTAAACATTACAATAGAATATTATATATTGTATTATCATAGTGTATAAATAGTTGATGATTATTTTTAAACTACAAATGAGAATGTAAAATAGACTGAATATATCAAATGGTAATTTTTACTGACTCAGTCTTCTGTTTGCTATGTGTTTTTTTATTTATTTTTTACGTGTGACTGTTTACTCTATTGGTTGATCCTCTCTGAAGTGTTTGAAAAATCAAACACTTTCTCAATTGCCAAATTGTTGGTGCATTTCTTTGTGGATTATTTTATCAATTATATAAGTTGCTTTGACGACACTAGCTACCAACACCAATCCACCCACCCTGTGAAAAGGAAAAGAACATATATACTATTGTGGCCATGGAATCATGTGGCATAAGACCAATGCCATAGTGTGTTCTGGTTTACTGGCCACATATCAAGATACATTGTTATCAAGATCATGTAACATTCACATAAGTAATTTTTTTCCCCATGTAAGTCATCCCACCAACCCCAAATAAATAAATAACCAATAGAGTACAACATATTTTAGTATATTTAATTATATGCATAAAATATGAATCCCTAGAGAAGTAAAGAATATTGTTCCTACCACAACCAGAAAATAAACTTTTGACGATGGAAGGACATCATCATTGGCAATGGACTAAGGCCGTCGCAAATTGGCGACGGCCCATAACCGACAAGGTTTTCCATGGCCCTGTAGCGACGGACTTGGCCGTCGCTACTGGGCCCCATGGACCTCTTCTCCTCACCAAAAGAACAAGTACTATTTATCCATAATATTTTTGAGTTTTATCTTTCGAGCTTTTCTTCCCTGTAGATTCAAAAAGTTATAAGATTTATGCAACTATGCAACAGGTGTCCATGAAAATGAGGGGAAGTTATAAGATTCAAAAAGTTATAAGATTTATGCAACTATGCAACAGGTGTCCATGAAAATGAGGGGAAGTTATAAGATTCAAAAAGTTATAATTTTTCGCTGCCCAAGAAGTTTTAAGCCAGTCCATGAAAATGAGGGGAAGTCAAGAGGCAATTATGCAACAGGTGCTTTAGGTGCATTGCAGAGAGGATCTTATTTCTAGTCCAATTTCTCACCCCAACACGTACATGCTTTGTGAAGAAGGTACATGGATCCATGTATCTTCCAATGAAGGCATGTAACTTTTGGTACTTGTTGGAGTGAAAATTTATGTTACAAAAAGACTAGTTAGTACATTATCCATGAGTGTGCCATGTAATGATATAAACTTTTGCCATATAGTTGGCATCATTCTATGGCTTGAAATTAGATATTAACATCTAACACAGAAGAACACACAATTTTAAGTGATATAATAAAATATGCCAACGGCCATGGAGAAGATTAGAAAATAATTCACTATATCAAATAATTGGAGTACAGAACTCTCAATATCTCTCCTCTGCGCTGTCCCTTTCTCAAAGAGTGAAAACCCTATAATGACCGTCACTCACAGAAAGTCTCTCTTAAAATTAACCATAACAAGGAAGAGACTAAATAAATATAATACAATTAAGTAAAATTACAAAAATGGCCCTATAAAAATTCAGGATTTTATCAATTTAAAGCCACGGACGTTATATTTTGTTTAATTGTTCCCATTCATATATGAAGTTGTTGTTGGTGGTGGGGCGGGTCTTCAGCATCATCAGACCACTAATCCTAGTAATTTAGTCATTAATAATTTAATATATGCTTCAGTTTGGGGGGGGGGGGGGGGGGCACCTGGAGAGTGTTTTGAGAAGGTGTTCGTGGGGACACGTGTGGGGTGAGTCACTCCTGACCATGAATTGGGTATGCATGCATTAAATCCAAGCCACACAAGTGATCCTCGGCCGGAGTTTCATTAATTGATTTAATGTATGTTTGGGCACATACATTTGAAAAAGATATTAATTTGATAATATTAATAATTAAATTATTATGCAACGATTTTAAAAAATAAAATCTTATCGAGGATAATCGTAAGAGTTTATATATTAGAATATCATTCATTTCTTTTCTTTGATGGTTTATTTTTTATTAATGTAAGTTGATGTTCTATATGATATATAAGAGTAAATTTTTTAAAAAAATATGGAATTCATTTTTTTAATTAATGAACCCCCCCCCCCCCCCCCCCCCCCCTCCATAAATAAAAATTATTGGAGCCATCACTAATTTCCAAATAAGGCTTTTCATGGAGATATGTTATTTTAATGTTCATATCCACTTGAAGAGAGGTGGTGTTATTGACTCACTCATTTGTTAGTGATTTATAAATCCCCAAAACATTGAATGATTAATTGGAAAACTATGACCCATGCATACTTTTTAATTATAAAAATAATGTCACCTTAAAGGATTTTAAAAGTAAAAAATAAAAAAAAATTATGCTTTCTGCTAATTAATTTTCAAAAGAAAAAAAATATTATAATTATGCGAATTAAACTGTGTTTCAAAACACACCCTCATTGGTTATCTGGATGTGAATATTCCTTTTCACTTGTTCAACCCTTTTATGCATGCTCGTATTAATTACGTACTTGGGAATATATACTTCCACATGACCACATCTTAAATCATGGTGGCATTTTGAATTGAATTTGGAGATCCACAAAACTAATCATTTGGTGCGTGTGACCCACCAAAAAAAAAAATTTTGGTGCGTGTGTAATAACTAATGATTATTTTAAGATCCGATTGCTTTTATTTTGGATGTGTTGCTATTAGTGTATTCTTAATAAATAAAAAAATTTGGAGCTTATCATTTGCCACAGTTATGAATGATTATAGAAAGTTGGACATAATTTTTGGTTATAAATGGACGTTTTAAAAGTAGTATTTTTTTTAAATAGAAAATTACATGCACTTCCTGAAAATTAAGTTTTAAAAGCAAAAAAATATGTTTTCTATGAAGTGTTCCAAACACACTAAACCCACAGCATAAACCCATCTTCCATTAGGATATAATTAATGAAAAAATAAATACGTTTAGATTAAAATTTTATATGACTCTGATACTATGTAAAAAAATATAAAATATAAATATAAAATAAAGATAATGCAGATAAGAAAAGAAAAGAGAGAAAAAAAAACACAAATATATGAAAATTATGGATCAATAACTTAAATTTGAATAGAGTCGAATATCAATAGAGATCTTATCCAATACAATTTAGTCACTCTTTTTTTTTGTTGGAAGAAAATCAAACTCTTATTCTTAATAGAAAGGTTTCGGTCACTCGTTTTTATGGAATTCTGAGATCATCACCATTGCTATATTTTTGTGATTTCATTTCTTTCACGTGGTGGTCCAGTAGCACCACTCGCTGGACAAATTATTGGCTGTGCCACTCAAATATAAACCAACTTTGGCTTTGTGGTGATAAGCATCTCTTACTATGGCCCTCCTCCCATTTTGAGACTTATAGAAATCTCTTCTTTTGCCGTCCATTACAAACTTTAGCTTTGTTTTATTACCATTTAAAGTTGGGAACAAACTAATTAAGGAGTTCTTCTATCATTCGCCATCCTTAATTTCTCTGCAATGAATCTACAATAAAAAAAATTGATGACTAGACTCTACTCTTTCCTTGTAATTTGCATGTGGAGCACTCTGATTGTTTTTTTCTTGTTTCGATGATAAGTGATGAAATCAATTATGAAAAATGTTAGAAACAGTCTCCTTTAGCTAGCAATCCAAACATGTAGTCTCCATTTGGATAGCGGAATTGAGTTATTCTGGATAGATAACTAGACTAGTATAGATAATAAATCTACAAGAATAAGAGATTTTATGTTTGGTTGTGTTTTTTTTATTCTCATTGGAAAACGTAAGAATAAATGTTGAGTTGTTTGGTTGATAAAGAATAAAATATAAATAAAGTGTAAAGAAGTTGATTTGACATGTGTGTCCTTTGATGTATAAGATCGTTAATAGGTGATTTGATGTGATAAGGTGTAAAAAGTTGATTTGACATGTGGGCCCACGGGAATAGATAAAGTGAGTATAGCTTATCCTACGGGTTATTTAGAATTGTTATACTCTCTTATAGTCGTTTAAACTGGCTTCGTAATATCAAGTTATACCCTGCAAAAAACAACAATTTTCTCTATCCATTCTTATACCACCCTTATACTACCTTTATACTCGTTTATTCCGTTTACCAAACGGGGGGTGTAAGGTTTTTTTTTAATATTATATGATACTTCTTAAAAAAATAAGGATTTATTTTCATGAAATATAAAAGAGGGTTAAGATTTGTTATTAATTAAAAGGTACAAAGAAACCAAAGAACACCAAAAGAAAGAGATTAATTAATTATATCTTCTTATAAAGCTATTCAAAATTTAAAAAGGGATAATATATTTGTCTCATATGCGTCTGATGAAAAAGAAGTGATAAAACAATATACCTAAGAAGATAAAGGAAATGTCAATCTAATACATGCAAATTTAATTATTTAGTTTTTTTTTAATCATGTACAACTATTTTATTCCTAAATAAACAATCGAGAAACCAAACAAGAGGTCAAAATAAATAAATAAATAAATAAAAGTACATTACTATGTTAATATAAATGTCAACATATAACAATTTAATCAACAATCAACTAGTCAAAACCATATATATTAACTAATTAAAAACTATTAAATGTTCCACCAAACCACAAGAATATATGCAATTAATGAATGGGGAGAACTGTCCCCACTTACTTTCATGTGGCTCCTCCTCCACTGTCAAATGAGTTACATATCTACTTTGATAAATAAAATAAAATAAAAAAAGAGTAACATTTGTGTGCATTTACACACACACTCCACAAGTTATATGGATCCAATTTTAAAAATGTAAATTTTTTTTAATAAAATATATATGTGTACGATATCTTAAAAAATGTAGATAAAAACTGCAGGGAGGTATAGATCAAAGTACGTACATGGAATTATAGGCAATACTGTAATGGAGGAGTATGATGTATATATGTAAGCATCCAAAATCACTACCAAGTCTAAAAGCCAACTTTCACTTGCATGAACGTTTGAATCAAGTGATTATGGCCACTTAATCTTGAGTGCCCTTTCTAATCAATATCATTTCACAAAGCCTTGGATGGCGAGATGATTTGAGCTTGATTAAGGCTCACTCCCCTACTTCTCAAGTGAGCCTCCACTTACATTACCAAAAGAGTAAAATAAGATAAGATAAACTTATTTTAAGCATTAAATATAGATTATGTGATGCACTAAAAAGCACAACAATCTTTAGGGGGCCCTAGCACAACTTTGATGGAAGATGGAGACACACACCATTGATTAATTAATGTGGAGTTTAATATCTGCTTATCATTAACCTAATTTTTGGCCACGTCGAAGTTTATAGTGAATTATGATTCTCACATATATCGAAAGTTAATGTGATACTCCAACATGCAACACTGGAAATTCAACCATAATGTTTGTTGACGTAGTCACGTAGAGATCTGCGTATATCGAATGAGCTGTATATATAGATGATTAAGATGAGCTTCGTACGTGTGTGTGTGTGTGTGTATGTTGTAGCAAATTAAGTAGAGATGACGTGGCTGTTGGGTTTATACGATAAGATCAGGTGACTATTAAGTAATATGTTTGTGTTATACAAACGGGATCGGGTTAGGTCTAACAAGTATTGGACAATTTGTCCAACGCGTTTCTAATCGTTCGATCTTCTTATTTTGTTATGATTGAGATATTTTGTAAGATTTCAAAACTAAATTTAGAATGCAATTAAATTATAAATCATCTTTTTAAGGATTCAATTAATTTATGTATCAAGACCGGACGGTGAGAAATGCGTTGGACAATTGTCCAACACCTGTTAGACCAGACCCAATCCCTATACAAACTCATTCTTAATTAAGGATTTCTCATAATTAATTACCACTAAGAGGTGAATATTAATAATTTCTAGTATTATTATTTTTCTTTTATCAAACCACACGGTTTTTTTTTCTCCTCTCAGTAGACACTCCATTTTCAAAAGGAATTAATTATTGTTGTAGTGTTCTGATGAGATCCAGCAAGTTGGTAGCAATCAAGCCTGAATTACAACAGTCAGCAGAGAAGAAAGAAATTGGAATGTTAGTGGATTGTTCCATCACACACAGACACTCTCTGAGGATGCCCATTAAAGGGTTTTAATTATTTTTTTTTTTGGTTGGTCCATCTGTCACTAAAATTGATACGCCTTTAAAGAAGCATCCCACTCATTAGGAATGGAAACAACAGTTTTAAAGTACTTATATAAACTTATAATTCACAATCTGCCGGTTCTTGATAAAATGTTTGTGTTCTGATGTGGCAATTCACGTATCCATTCATTAATTAGCCTCTCTTATATTATACCTTGCTTGCAATTTTGGTATTTTTAAAAAATAATCACCTTTAATTACTACATTATCAAACTAATTATCCTTTTCAATTATTTACTAAAGTAGTCACGAGACCCGGTCAAAGATGTCACGTAAGCTCTTTTTTTTAAACGGATGTGACGTTTTCAGCACTTGTTAATTTTTTTCAATTTTTCTACATAAAACACTAATGTTGTTGGCATATTACATTTTTTAAGATAGAAACGTCACTAGAGTTGACATTTTGATATTTTAACACAAGAATTTTTGAATCCATGAAAACGCCAGTGACGTTTTGTGCTTTTATCAAAGTTGGATGGGACGATTTCTTTCTTTTCTTTGGTGCTAGGTGGAGCAATCACAAGGGACACGTCATATTTGTTGATGTGAAGTTTTACAGATTTCTGGTGTACCGCTAATTAAATTTTTATAATGGTAGAAAGATTGATTTAAAAATCAATTAGAGCTTTAGTGGTCTTACAGAACAGTTTTTTTTTAAATAACAAGGATGGTAACCCAGTTTTTTTTACCCACATTGATAAAGGTATTCATCGCTCAACTGATATAGCACAAAACGTCACTCTTATAGGCGTTTTCAGAATTCAAAAATTCTAAAGTGTCAAAGCGCCAACCCCATTGGCGTTTTTATCTCAAAAAATGTAATACGCCAACAGCATTAGCGTTTTATGTAGAAAACTTGAAAAAAAATTAACAAGTGTTGAAAACGCCAATGGCATTGGCGTTTTATGTAGAAAACTTGAAAAAAATTAATAAATGCTGAAAACGCCAACAACATTAACGTTTTATGTAAAAAATATTAACAAGTATTGAAATCGCCACATCCGTTGGCGTTTTAAGCGGTGCTAATTAAAAATAAATAAATAAAGCTTACGTGGCTCCTTTGACCGGGTCTCGTGACTACTTTCATAAATAATTAAAAATGATGATTAGTTTGATAATTTAGTAATTAGGGGTGATTATTTTAAAAATGCCTGCAATTTTCCTTCACTCTTAGTGGGAATATGTGTGTTTTTTCAATTTGGTGTTCAGCTTGTGTGTGAACCGCGTATACAATATCTACATGCTTTGATTTATTGAGTGTATGATTCATATAATAAAGCATGTAAACTTTACGAAAATGAAATATATAATTTAATAAATTTTATATATCTTTTACTATATATAAATGTAAAAAAAAAGACAATACACATGTTTCATCTAATGTAACATATATCTTATTAGTGCAATGATTCAGCATCCCAGAGATGCATTACAACCACCGCGTGGAATTAACATTAATACACCACAAAACCATGCTATATATCACATATGGCTCTGTTCTTTTAATTTCTTTTATGATGACCAATGAACTAACATCACTCTGAATTTGATAATTAATACCTCCCCACCCCCCTCTCTCTCTTCCCCTGACACCTGTGGCGCGTTCGTGCACCCATCCACACAAACATGCGCCTATATATAACCCGATGTATCCACAATGATGTAGTACTACAACACAACCATTTCAAAGCCCTTCCAATGTTCAAAATGAAGTTCTTCAATATTTGTCCCCGCACGAGATCATCCTCATATCTTTCCCACCTAGATTATTCCACTACGAACTCCTCCTCTCCCAACTTCACATCCACTTTGCAACGTTTTCTACTCTTTCTAATCAATCCATTTCTTACCCACATCTTCTACTTCATGTCACTCTCTCCTTGGTTTCCTCCTCTTGAAGGCCTTCCCACCAAGGGAACCCTCTAACAACTTTGATATCTTTTTCACATCTGTTTCTGCTTCAACCGTTTCAAGCATGTCTGTCATTGAAATGGAGTCCTTCTCGAACCTCCAACTCCTAGTCATGACCCTTCTCATGTTCATGGGTGGTAAAATCTTCACTTCTTTGCTTGTCCTCCTAATAGAGACGAAGTTCAGCTTGAGTAACAATGACTCGGTTGAATTATCTCTCTATGTAACCAATCAAATCAAGTCCCAAACAACAACAACAAAAATAGAAGATCTTGAAATGGGATCTCCTAGGAAGGATGACTGCATGCGTCACAGTTGCATAACATATCTATCTAAAGTCATCGTAGGTTACCTCCTCCTGGTCCATGCCATTGGTTCTACACTAGTATTAATGTATTTGAAACTAGTTAACACGAACGTATTAGAGAAGAAGCTAGCATATATCAGTGATGGTGTTTTCGGTATTCATAACCGTATCATCTTTTGTAAACTGTGGATTTGTTCCCACCAACGAGAACATGATCCCATTCAAGACAAATCCAGGACTTCTATTGCTAATAATTCCTCTAATCCTTGGAGGGAACACTTTGTTCCCTGCTATTCTGCGAGTAATTTTGCGAGGTTTGAATAGTCTCAAGAACAAGAAAGTGGCGGAGATTGATAAGATGTTGGAGGATGATCATGAATCCAATAATATTGGATATGATCACTTGCTCACTTATCAGAGATGTGTCTCTCTTGTTCTTACTGTTGTTGGGTTCATAGTGGTTCAGTTGGTCCTCTTCTGTTGTATGGAGTGGGAGTCTGAAGTATTGAAGGACTTGGACTCTTATCAGAAGATCGTTACGGCTCTTTTTTTGGCTGTGAATGCGAGGCACTCCGGGGAGTCAACCGTGGACCTCATCCCTTAGTGGCTCCGCCACTGGTTAGGCCTAGGTCTACATCCACGGGCAAAAAACAGATAATCCACTTTGATAGTTGAGATACATTAAGACACTCACAAACTCTCTTAAGGAGTTACCCTCTCTTAGAACCCTCTCAACCTTCCCTTGAGATCTCTACATTGTATTATGTCTAATCTTGCCATAAAACTCTTGAAGATATTTATAGAGATAGATAATTTTCTCCCCAAGTAATCACCCAATTAATCAAGAAATATTATTCCCATTAATTAGGTGATTCACTCTCTCAAATAACAAACAAATATTGCTTTCTATTTTAGGAGATTCACTTAAATATTAATTAAGATCAAATCTTAAATAATATTCAACTCATTAGGTGTTCAACATAATATGGTTTCATCATGGTCATCCAATGTTATACACCGGATCAAGACATAATCCCAACCAAACCAGCTATAACTGTGAGCGATGGCTGGAGATGGACTGTGCGTCGACAAATAGGATGGTTTCTCGGGGAGGTGGAGCTACAAAGGGAAGGTGATACTCATCTTTGTTATGTTCTTTGGAAGGCTCAAGAAGTTCAGCTTGAGAGGTGGAAAGGCATGGAAGCTTGATTAGCTAACACAAACCTTATGTGTATATAGGATTAATGATTTCGTCACAATATATTTTCATTTTGGTGCCCTTGTTTTGCTAGCTTGGATACATACACTACAATCCTCCAATTTCTATGTGTATGATGGAGGAAAATATTCTGGGAGTCGAACTCCCGACCTCCCCTTGGGGGAGGGTGTGTCTCGACCACCCGGCTAAGGGGGTCTGCCACAATCCATTCAGTTTTACTTGACCCAGAATATTCATAAATTTAAATCAATTTTCAATCATGTGATCAATGAGCCTTTATAGACGGATACAGCCAACTAGCTTGCCAAAAAAGGTTTTTATGGTTTGAAAATTTGAATCAATTAAATAAAATAATAGTTAACTCTTCAACACTTTCCTTGCTGGTAGTTGGGAAATTATAGTCGGTATTTTCAAGTCATATAAGTTTCATGTGTTTTCAAATTTTAGTAAAAAATAATGAGTGCTATTACACATAATTTTTTTTTTCTATTCTTAATTTCAGTCTCATATGCATTGTTAAAAAATTACTGAAGCATATACAAATATACTCGCATTAATGAGATATTTGTTTCAATAGAAATTTTTTATATTTTCTATGAAGACATTCATATAATTTATTGGAGTATATGATTCATTTTTTTAAAAAGTATATAGCTTATTTGATGAGGTATATTATTTTAAAAAAAATTCAAAACACGTTTATACTAGAAATGGGGTTGAAAATAGAACTGCAGGTAACATTATCCAGAAATAATATATAACAATTCCTGTGAACCAAAACACACAAAACAGTGCCGCATATATATTCACACGGAATCGAAATGAGAACAAGGCGTATATTTTGCACCAAATTAATGTTATAATATAATTGTTGTTCATGTACTCTTCTTTGTTAGGATTATGTTTTAATTCGGTATATCACATCAGACAGTCATGATGAAATCAATTTAGGGTGGATACATAATTGATATATATATTAGTTAAGATTTGATCTTAATTAATATTTAAATTGAATCCCCTAAAATCAGCAAACAATATTTGTTTGTTAATTAAGAGATTATTTGGAAAGGAAGTTATTTATACCTATATATAAATATCATTTAGGGTTTAGTCTATATATAAATATTATTTATATCCATGGAAAAACTGAGCATGAGTCAATGTAGACATCCAATGGTGAGGTTAAAAGAGTTCTAAGAGAGAGTAAACTCCATGAGAGAGTTTACGAATCTCTTAATGTATTTTTGTATCTCAACTATTATAGTGGATTCACCGTCTTCGCCCTGTGGATGTAGGCCTAGACCGAATCACAATATATCTTGTGTTCTTCATGTGATGATGTTCCGTTCTTGTGATTGATATCAGGTTTTGTTGATGACTTCCACATATTCGTACCCCCACATTTTTTTCATTTCTTAAGCCCCCTTTTGGAACGAGAATATAATTTATTCTTGGGTATACATTTATTCCAGCATAAGTGAGGATAAAGTGATTTTGTGTTTTGAATTATTCTCGTTGGTAAACGTAAGAATAAATTTTTGTTGTTTGAGTAAAATATGAATAAAGTATGAATAATGATTTATAAAAGGTAAAATAATAATGATGGTTGATTTGACAGGTAATTTATAAGATGTGATGGTTGTTGACTTGACAGTGGACCCACATATTCCTTAGGTGGAATAACCTAGAATAACTTTAATTTTACGTGTTGGTTGGAATCCATTTACCACTTTATACCAATTTATTCTGACCTAATTTATCCCTACCTATTCTATGTTTTCAAACACCCAAAATCCCTTATTACAACTTATACCAGGTTATTCGAGCCCCTATTACCGTTCCAAACAAGGGGAGTACCTTTACAAGGCTTGTTTTCAAGAATGGTTCATGTATGTTTCGTAATTCAAAATTGGGAGGGGTTAATGAATATTCTTAATTTGAAAAAAAAAAATCTCAAATCAAACACTTACAAGTTGCACGCACGCCAGTCATAGATTGCTACAATACGATGTTGATTGCATGGCATGGAATATCCCATGCATCCACATTCATTCAATTTTATGAAGAAACACCACAAGTCACTCATTTTTCAGTTCAAATACATGATTGATGGCATGTTTTCCAAACTCGAATAATGCACAGTTTCAAACGTACGTACGTATTCATTGATGAAAGAGAAAGGCAAAGCTCAATAATGGATGCTAATTAAATGAGTGCATTAGTTTCAACTCAATAATTCGTGTAGGGTCAACCAATATTAATTAATTATGATAAAAAAAAACCAATATTAATTAATTAATTCTTCTCATGATCATGAACAATTCTAATTACATATACATGCACATAGATGGCCATGGGAGCATCACAATATCACATTATATTCTTTTACAAACGGTTCCTCTATGGGAGAGATAAATTAAGTGATAATCTGATAATTCCACCTATTGAGTTAAAAATACAAAAAATTCTTTTATCCATCACTAACTGCTCCCCGCACGTGGGAGGCATATATAACTCGGTTGGAGTGTTCAAGTTATTCTCATTGCACAACTTGTAGGCACGTACGCAAGCCTGGATTATGTAATACATCATACTATGAAAGATCATGATTTGTCACAATTGAATTATTTTGATGATATATATATGTATATATATTGTTAATATTATTTTTCAGAGACATCCAATGATTTTCATTATACATTATAGAAAATGGAGGAAAAGATTTCGTGGGATCATGGATTTTAATGTTGTGGCAGATAGTGACGCAACCAGTAATTGCTGGGAAGGTTCTTAGTATAAAAAAAATAATCTAGATATAGTGATAGTAGCTTTCATGTATTAATAAAAATAAAAAGGGTTATTTAGTTTCCACCCCTCCTAAAACATATAAATTATTAAAAAAACCCTCCAAAACACAATATTATTATAAACCCCATTAAAATGTTACCAAACTTTGTAAAAAATCCTACAGTTAACAAACTAACTATATTAGAAGAATATTTCATCTCAACATATGTATATTGTCCATTTTACCCTCTCCATTAATAAAAAGTCATAAATATCTTTCTTCAATATCTTGAAATATCTTAATGGAGAGGGTAAAATGGACAATATACATATGTTGAGATGAAATATTCTTCTAATATAATTAGTTTGTTGACTGTAGGATTTTTTTACGAATTCTGATAACATTTTAAGAGGGCTTATAATAATATTGTGTTTTGGATGAGGTTTTTAATAATTTGCATGTTTTAGGAGGGGGTGAAAACTAAATAACTCTAATAAAAATTAGGAGGTTGTACGTGCAATGCTTGCATTCAAACATATAATAGTCAAGAGTACAAGTATTTTTTCCCGCCAACTAGAGCTGTGGTTTGTTCTTCATAAATCTTGAATTTTTTTTTTTTTTTAGCTTGGTAAATCTTGAATTTGAATTGTTCTGAATATATTTATCTGATTTACAGAGTTTATGAGTGAGTATCTGAAAAATATTTACATACATTGGTGAATGATGCAAAATATAAATCACTCCTGAGTGTGGAACAAAAAATAAAAAATAAAAAATGTCATTATTTTAGATTCGTGAGGTCTCTTATTTTAGATTATTAATAAGAGAATTTATCAAAATGGTATATATATGTTTTCTTTCTATTACAACCCATTGGGTTTGAGTCTAGATTCTTGATCTGTGTGATACAACACAATGAATGTGTGTGGTCTTATGAGAAAACACCGCATAAGTGACAGAAAAATCACTCTTTAAGTGAAGTGCCCTTGCTTTAATTGAGATTTATGTAAAAAAATGATGTATAGCTCACAAACTTTTATATCATCTATATGTCCTACACTCATTTGCGCATGCATGCATGGAACACTGAGGATCTCATAACCCTAGCTAGGACCTAACCATATATAGAGTATGCATGATGTGAGCTAGCACTGATGATATGATGGTCTCATCCCTTCATTATATTACCTGCATTGTTAGATTGATATAATCAGCAATTTTTGCATACACAGTTTTTATTTTGGATAATGTTAGGTTGAGTCTCATTTTCAGTCTCAATTTCAGTTTATATGTGTTTTAAATTTTTTTTAAAATAGTATACCTCATCTAATGAGGTACATGCTTTTATAAAAAATGAAATTTATAATCCAATGAATTGCATAAATGCATTTATAGAAAATGTAAAAATATTCTTTCAAAATATATACCTTGTTAACGTGAGCATATGTGTCGTTAATTTTCTATCGACACATATAAGACTGAAATTAGGGCTAGAAACGGATGTGGGTGTAACAACGCCTTTTACTTTACACCCACCCACCCACCCTCCCAAAAAATAAATAAAGATTCTGACAATATGGGTCGGGCCCAATAACATTAAAAAAAAAACCTAACCTATTTAATCCCTAATACTGAATGTCTCCAGACTATTTTAGTGAATGCATCTCAGGTCTCTCCCATCCCAAGCACCTCTCCTAATTTTGTGAAGTCTCAGAAAGGACGTGACAACCACACTGGAGAGCCTCTCAGCCCCCCTGCTTTGTTGTAGGTTTTGAATAATTAGATCTTAGTCTATTTTTTGTTGATTGGATTAGGATATTTGAAAATATTCAGTTCATCTTCAAATTTTTTGTATGAGTAATATTTGTTTATTTTTTAATATGTTTGTTGCGTATTTAATTGATTAGTGTGTGTAATTATTTTGATGAATTTGGGTTAGACTTGGTGGGTTCAACAAAGAATTTTAGAGCTGAGTTCCGTGGAGTTGTAGTAATTTATTTTTGTTAAACATGGTTAAAACTTAAAACAGCACATTAAAATCATTAATAATGTTAGATAAAGCCCCAGATGCAGTCCCATGGACAGACTATATGTAATTTAATTTTTTTAAAATAATAAACATCTTCTAATTATGTATATGTTTTAATGAAAAGTGTGTATAGTATCGTTCCATTTTGAATTGAATGGGCTCATTTTAGTAAATGTAAAAATATCATTGAGGTCTCGTATGAGACTGCATTTGGAGCGATAAAAAGGATAGTGTGTAACAAGCGTCCTAAAAACAAACTAATTATATTGTATTTTGGCTGTGGAGGGAAAATTTAACGAGCATATCTGGGATTGGTCGATCAAACCTAGGTCTAGGCCTAAGTCTGATATTTCTTTTGTTTCATACTTTTACTATATATTTTAGAGCATACGAGAATTTTTATATATTTAATATTTATATTCTTGATATGACAATTATAAGAATTTGTGTTTAAACTAATATTTGTTTCTCACACACAACACCACATGCATGGGTACTTGTACTGTTGTACATGTTCATCCATGATCCATATATCACTTCCATAACTTCATATGTTACAATGGACAAACTCTTGCAAGACTGTTGCATGTAAATATCTTGCTTTTACCTAATGGAAACCTAGACAGTGACGCCCAAGTTGAAGTGGCACATATTTCCTGACAATCACTGGCCATCACAAATCTAACTATCCCTTATTTTCTCATTATTGTGAGACCAAATATACATACAAGAATTCTAAACCTTACATTCAAAGGATCTTCCATCCTTTTCATAACAACTGATGACTCTAGGCGGTGTTTGGACGAATTCATGGGCCAGGAAAAAAAATCACAAAAGGAAAAACAATATATGTAATATATATTATTATTATTATTATTATTGAAGATCAACATCATATGTCAAATAATTGCAATTAATAAAATCCTCTTTAATATATATATCTACAATAATAGCACCAATAATGTACCATAGTAAACTCAATTATTGGATACGTAAATCACTCCACATCTTGCCTGAGTCCTAGACAAGTAACTGCTGCTGAAATTATATTTTAGTAGGGCATGATTGAAGTAAATTATAGCTCAATTTGCATGTTCAATTTGTAAAAACTTCCTATATGCTATGCTGGGTCTACACGGGTCATACACGGATTGAATTTATCTAATGAGGTTTTTCATGTGGCACATGGTCATTGGTTTCAAGATAATATAAGACAGATGAAGGAGTTGAGGTTAGTTAGGGTTTGTATGTATGGGAAACCAAACCCTGGCCTTCTCTAGATGGGATGTCACATCATCACCTCATTAAGTTATACAAATGTCATAAGGCCTCCCCTAATTGTACCTAGAATGTGGAGTCAAACGTTGAGAATTAATATATGGAATCTTTGAGATCCTTCTCCCTCTGATTGGTCCTATGTATAGAATAATGTGAATGATTTGGAATTGACATACTAGATTTCAACGATCTATAAAATATTGCATTATTTGAAAAGTGGCATGGGACAACACATGGGACAGAGATGACGAGTTTTGGTTAATGGAATTATTACTAATAAGAAAATAGAACATACATGTTATGCCATCAGTACTGATTATGTACTGGTTTACCTAACATCCAAACCAAAAAAAAAAGTACCATCAAAATATAAATTGGTGGATTTTTAATAATATTCTATATGATTGAGGTTGTTAACTCCTAACCGCATAGGATTTATTCAATAATAATGGTTAATTAACTCTGAAAATCATAACAGTGAAATGCGCAAATAAGTTTATAAGTAAATTTTGATAAATTGTTGTATTAATTGTAAATGATTATATCTAATATCTCACATGTCATGTTTATGAGCGGTTTAGATTTTGAACCTCAAATATTAATTTATATGTGGTCCATTAAGATCATGTAATAGCATTTATTGAGATTTCTTTTAAAATATCTCCTTCTAATATTAATTTCTTCTTGGGCATGAATCATCCCTCTCTATTTAGAATATCCTATATTGTATTTTTTTAATATATTATTTTTCCTAATTTTTTTTGCTATATGAAAGTGTAAAATTAGAATCACTGTAACAATAAAGAACAATGAACTAACTAGTGATCAAACTGTTCTAAAAAAGAGTAAAAGTTTAGTAACAAAAAAATTGTTTTTTATCCAATAAAAACGATAATTAACGGTTCCAACACTTCACCAAAAAATGATGGGATGATATGTCTTATTGTTATGTTAATCATGCGATCAAAAATTTAATTAATTTTTTAATCAAACACAACTTAAATCAATAAATGTGAATGTTATTATTGAGGTTGTTAACTCCTAACCGCATAGGATTTATTCAATAATAATGGTTAATTAACTCTGAAAATCATAACAGTGAAATGCGCAAATAAGTTTATAAGTAAATTTTGATAAATTGTTGTATTAATTGTAAATGATTATATCTGATATCTCACATGTCACACGTTTATGAGCGGTTTAGATTTTGAACCTCAAATATTAATTTATGTGTGGTCCATTAAGATCATGTAATAGCATTTATTGAGATTTCTTTTAAAATATCTCCTTCTACTATTGATTTTTTCATGGACATGAATCATCGTTTGATGATTTTCTAGGGAAGACTCCCTCTGTATTTAGAATATCCTATATTTTATTTTTTAATATATTAATTTTCCTAATTTTTTTTTGCTATATAAGAGTGTAAAATTAGAATCACTGTAACAATAAAGAACAATGAACTAAAAAAGAGTAAAAATTTAGTAACAAAAAAATTGCTTTTTATCCAATAAAAAACGATAATTAACGGTTCCAACACTACCAAAAAAATGATGGGATGATATGTCTTATTATTATGTTAATCATGCGATCAAAAATTTAATTAATTTTTTAATCAAACACAACTTAAATCAATGTCTTTTTTTTTCTTTGAATCAAATTTTTGTTTATCTCGCTTAAAATTTGTTTGTTAAAAAAATTATCAAATTTTGCGTCCCAAAATATAACTTAAAGTACGTTTTAATTGATTCAATCATTGACCTTTTTTTTTTGGGGTGCGGAGGCTACGAAAATCTAAAATGGTAGGCCAAAAATAAAAATAATTTCTTGACTTGGTAATGAGACATGTTTGAAAAAGGTACATCCAATTGCTTTAAAAATAAATGTATAATAATGTTTTTTTAAAAACAGAATGGCCCGTTCTCTAGGTACACTGAATCCCTTGACCCTATCTTTTGTCTGCCATGTTGGTGGGTTGTTTTTCTATTTACTTTTCTTTGTTTAATGTACATGCGCATTTTTTTCTTTGCATGGACTCTGCAGAAATTGTGGATCATACAACGTTAAGATTGTAAATATTTCTTTGTACTATATATAATGTTACAATATATATATAAAATGTTAGATATTATAAATTTTTTTGAAGATATGCATTTGTCTAATGAAATACATATTTTTTAATTAGTAATGTATTATTGTTATACCTAGACATAAATACAAAATGAAATATATACGATAAATTGAATGCATATACGAGATTAAGAGCTTAGAAATATATACACAGTATATACACTTATGATATTTTATGACTAGATTTGTTGATGAATCCATTAATTTTTTATGTAGTGGGCTAAATATTTAATAAAAGTATAAGCAGTCTCTCAAGTGCTATTGTTGTCAACTCTCATGAATTGTTTAGGTGCGATTTCAATTTTTATATTTCTAAATTTCGTTTCAAAGGTGATTGCGTTCATTTTTGGTAGGGGTGGTAAACGAGTCGAATGAGTCGAGTTTTGCCATGTTCAAGCTCGACTCATTTATAAACGAGTCGAGTCGAGCCAAGCTGAGTCGAGCTCACGAGCCTTAACGAGCCTAGCGTTCTTTTTCATTTTAGGGTTTTTAGGGATTGAAAACAAAATTTTAACCTAAATGAGCCAAGTTCATGAGCTTAAACGAGCATAATTTTGTATTAATTTAATATTCTGATTTTATAAAAGAGTTTAATCAAGCTTCAACTAAGTTTTAATAATACAAACGGATCGAATTTCAACATAAAATGAAGCTCGATACAGGTCTCGAGCCTAACCGAGCTTTAAAATTTGTTCAAGCTCGCTCATTTGTCTAAATGAACGAGCTTGAACAAGCTCAAACCGAGCTGAGCCCAAGCGGCTTGATTCATTTACCAGCCCTAATTTTTGGACGCTAAACTATCATATACTTTTTATTGACATATATTTTAACATAATATTAGCTCATCATATCTAAATTAAATTGCTAAGTGTTGTCTATAGAAGTACAATAGTGGTTTTCGACTAGTGGCGTGTCATTTTTCCTTTCTATCGTAATCTAAATATCTAGTGGCAGACTCCCTTAGCGGGGTGGTCGAGACACACCCTCCCCAAAGGGGAGGTCGCAGGGTCGAACCCGCCTTTATCCACAAAAAAAAAATCTAATGCACTATTTTCTTGAACCACATGATATATAATCCCATTTATGACTGGTTGTTAGATAATAATGAAAATTATAATCTCAATTAAGTTTTTAGCTTAAAGGGACGGTCATCACCCTTTTACTTTAAGGGGCGTTTGGTTACATGGTTGCGCAACTTTTACAGTTATTTGAAAACGCGGAACCAAAAAATAAATTGATTTTGAGTTTGCAAGTTATCAGATTTTCAAGACAAAAATTTTAAAGTAATGTGGATGTGCAATTCAAATGGCCATATTTTTCATTATTCTGTATGGTTTTTAAAAGTCATTGTTTCTGCAGATTTTGAAACATTAAGAAATAACAAAGAGAACTTGAAAACGTTGAAATCACCGCAAATCGTTTGGATCTACGTTTACTATTTAAACCGTGAAATTTGCCTATAGGTCGGTTGATCCAAACTGTGCCTTAAAGAGATTAAAAGCTATTATTTCTTTATGATCATAATGGTTAATATTATCTTGCACTATCAAAATAAATGAACATTAAAAAATTGTTTTTTAAAATAAAAAAATATATATTAGTGTATCTCAATGTATACTTCACTTTTTATAATAGTATGTATTTCAAAACGCAAGTATATATTTTAAAAAGAAAATCGATAAAGACTACGAACGAGGTTGCACACATGGCTAGACGTATCATTTTTTCAACATATTTGATCAAGTAACAACATCTAATGTTGTATTTATTTAGACTTTTTTTTTTAGAAACGTTTAGACATATTTTAAAATATAGAGTTTTTTTTTCATGTATACCATTCAAAAACATACTATTTATTTTTATACCACTCTAAATAACATATTTATTTTTATACCACTGGAATATGTAAAAACTATGCATATTTACCTTCCTAGTTAACTTCCATCCAAATTTCTATTAAAACCGTTAAAGTATTGGATAAATGATCAAATTACCCATATTTTTTTATTTTGCTTATTTTAATTTACCAAATACAATATTTATACAAATAAAAAATATTAATTTTAACATAAAAATGATAAATTTCATCTAAAATCCAAACATAAAAATTAAATACACAAACTATTTATTATCTAAGACATAATATTTAGTAATACTTAATTTAGTTGAAATGAAATAAAATTATTTCTCGAATAATTAATCATATATATTACAATATGATAATTTAAAAAGAAAACCCTAGATCTTGATTGGAAGAAAATGAAAAAGAGATAAGGTTTAATGGCTCATGATTGATTTAAAAATAACAAGAAATTAATTAGCTTATGATATTTAATTATTTATATTATGAAAAATATTATGTTGAGGTTGTTTTTGTCATTTTTATTTCTTAGTTAAGAACTAACTGTGTTTAAGTTTTATTTTGGTTAAAAAGGATAAAAGGGGGGCACATTTTTTCATTAAGAAAATTTATAATGGTATAAAAATAAATATGCTATTTGTGGTGGTATAAAAATAAATAACATATTTTTTTATGGTATACATGCAAAAAACCCTAAAATATAAGGAACAAAGAAGACATTTTTAGTTTTTCAATCATAATTATTTATTTAGAAAGTATGTGATAAAAAGAACCCACATATATAAATGCATATATCCTAAAAATTATGACAGTGATATTATGTTAGATTTGAAAATTAAAATATAATTTAATTAAATTCTTACCCTTTTTTAAAGATTATTCTTAATTTTACCTAACTTGAGATAATACGATCGGACGGCCATGAATGTATTGGACAATCTAATTATCCAATGCGCGTTGAACGTAACCCAACCCCTAAAAAATGGAAGAATGGATCCTCTACTTGCTAAAAAAGGGTGATAAAAGTTATTCGAATGGACTCTTCCTTATAAATAAAAAAAAGGATAATCAAAATAGGAGAAAATTATCATTTGTAAATAATTGAAAAGATATGCATTGATTTTCATAAATGCTTCTTAAATTAGTCATTTTCAATGAAAGTGTTGGTCTATGTGGCATATCCATGGGATCTCCTGAGTTTGTGAATAAGTTTGTAAATTATAAATAATAAAAAAATTCATTCAATATTAAAAAATATTTAAAATTTATTCGATATTCAAAAAATATGTATTGGTATCTAAAATATTTTGGATTATACGTCGATGTATCCAATCTAGAAAATATATGTATCCGGTAGAATTATTAGTATGATATTTACCTATTAATTAATTATCATATTGATATTTCAGAATTGTGTGAGCTCTTGGATTAAATCCAATGGCTCACATGCATCATGTATATGAAACATTTTTAGCCTATTTGGATAGAGGAATAAAGGGGAACATGATCGAATAGGTGGGAATATGACAAACACACCTAATCACCTTTTCCCCTCATTAGTCTAAAATTGAACTTTTCATCACCTTCCGATCCGGACACACACACACCTAATAATAATGCATTATTTAATAATAATGCATTATTCATGTCCTGAGCCGCTTACGTATGGATATTCCTTTATTTTATTTATATATATACCACCTCGGATCATAGGGCATATATATATATATATAATAAAGGGAAACTTTCATATAACCCCCCTACAAGCTGTACGATATTCATATAACCACCTGAGTTTTTAAAAGTTCATATAACTCCTTACAAATATCTAAATATAAACCCCTCAATTAATTTTTTGTTGACAGATAAGAATGTTCTATGAATGTTATGTTAGATTAATCTTAATTGAAATCACAATATATCAAAAATCATCAATAAAGTGTTAAAAATATGGAAAAAAAAATCTCCATGTTAAAAATAAAAAAACCCCTTCAATATGTTAAAATCTAAAAAACATTTAAAAGTATACTATGTTTATCACATCGTAACACTACATTTTAGGAGGTTTTTAGCATACTTTATTTTTAGTCGGGTTAACCTAACAGAATATTCGTAAAATATTCCTCATCTGTAAATGGAGGTTAAATCAATGAGCTATTTGAATTTTCATAAGTATTTGCAATGGATATGGATTTTCAAAAAAATCATGGGGTTATATGAATATCGGACAATTTACAAGGAGTTACATGGATATTATCCTATAATAAATATGAATAACAAACATAAAAAAAAATGTAAAACTTGGAAATAATTATAATATAAAATAAAACAGAACAACACTCCTTCACCTTCTTCCCCTTGTAAATACATACATCAAAAAACCCCACACAGCCAAATCACAACAAACTCTCCATCCATTACAACCCCCTTAATTAACATCAACAAAAGATGAAGACAATAAACAACCACTACATATTGTATATCTTCCGATTCATTCTCTTCCGAGTGAAGCCTTTTTATCTCCACCTCTTCTACTTCCTCTGTCTAGCCTTCTCGGGCTCCCTCGCTTTGTCACTTCTGACCCCAAGAGTCCCGTCTTTTAACCTCCGCTTCATCGACTCCCTCTACATCTCCGCCTCCGCCTTGACCGTCTCCGGCCTCGGCTCCGTCGAAATGGAGGTCCTCTCCAACACCCAACTCGTCGTGATCGCGCTCTTGATGCTCGTCGGAGGCGAAGTCTTCGTGTCCATGCTCGCCTTCCCTTTCACCACCATCAAATACAAGTACAACAAATGGAACCACAACAAGGTCGACGTCGAACTCCAGTCCGTCGAGTCCGGTAGCCCGGTCACCTCCCCCGACGACGACGAAATCGATGAATTGAAGTACAGTTCGATGAAGAGATTGTCATATGTGGTGTTTAGTTACCATGTAATGACGAATTTCATCGGTTCGATATCGATCTTAGTCTATGTGGTTCTTGTGAAGACCTCGCGAGAGGTCTTGAAGCGCAAAGGGCTTCGCGTGTCGACGTTTTGCGTGTTCGTCTCCATCTCTTCCTTCGCTAATGGCGGATTCATCCCGACCAACGAAAACATGGCGATCTTCAATAGCAATTCGGGTCTTCTCTTGATTGTTGTCCTTCTAGTACTCATGGGGAACACTTTGTTCCCTGTGTTTTTGAGGTTTTCGATATGGGTCTTGAAGGGGGTCACGGGCCGGTCCGAGTTTGAGTACATGTTGGCCCGGCCTGAAGAGGTCGGGTTCAGGCATCTGTTGCCGAAGAGGGAGAACGGGCCGGTGGCCATGACCGTGCTGGGGCTGATCGCGGCGCAGGTGATGATGCTGATCTCTGAGTTTGATACCGTGATCTCCTTCATAGAAAGATGAGGTGCTAGTTAACTAATCAAAACTTGATCTGCAGGTGATTTTGTTGTGCGGGCTGGAGTGGAGGTCCAACGCGCTTTCGGGGCTGAACGGGTACCGGAAGATCGTCGTGTCGGTGTTTCAGGGAGTGAATTCGAGGCACGCCGGAGAGTCAGCCGTCGACTTCTCCGTGGTCTCCGCCGCCGCCTTGGTGTTGTACATCACTGCCATGTTAGTTAGTCTCTCCTTATTCATTTCTTTGTCCTCTCCATGTTCTCCTTGTAATGAAACGTGTTAATTAATTTTCATATGGTTTAAGTGCTTTTAGATCCTTTTTGGGTGGCACAAACAATGGGTAGAAGTAGACTAAAGATTAATTTGGCATTCATTTTAATTTTCCTTATATTAGAAGCCAAGATTCATAAAAAAATTATTTAGAATTCTTCATTCCAGTGTTCAATCCTGATCATATATATCCTAGACAAAGAATAATTCTCCTTCTTTATCGGAGAAAACATATTGATCCTAAATTTAAGTATTAATTCTAAGTTTTGTTATGCACTAAAGGTGACAAGTAGTATCAATTCACATGTTCTTTACAGGTTTCTCCCAGCCTATACATCCTTCTTACCTTTGGTAGGAGGAAAAGAGGGTGACCTGGATAAGCAACGCAACAAAAAGGGACGACGAAGAGCGATCGAAATCCTCTACTTATCGCACGTCTCTTACATCGTCATCTTCGTCATCATCGTATGCATCATCGAGCGGAAGAAAATGAGGGACGATCCCGTGAACTTCAGCCTATTAAATGTAATTTTTGAAGTTGTAAGGTATGACAAATTAAAGATCACACATAACATAAACATGTGGGATAGATTTAATTAATTAATTTGATTATTATGTACTGATCTCTATTAATGTAATAAATGAAATGTAGTGCGTATGGGAACGTAGGATTCTCGGTGAGCTACAGCTGCGCGCGTAGATTGAACACTGGAAGCGCTTGCGCAGACAAGGCTTACGGCTTTTCGGGGTGGTGGAGCGATTCGGGGAAGCTGATGATCGTGTTTGTGATGCTTTTTGGTAGGCTTAAGAGGTTCACCATGAATGGTGGTAAGGCTTGGAGGCTCTCATGAGTATTAATTATACATGAATGTATTAGACATGTATCTTAGTAGAGGAATCACAGGGGGGATACCTAACACTGGCTATAGCCTTTGTTCCACTGTCTTAACCACCAAAATATTGTATCTGGTGTGTATTCACAAAGAAATTAAACAAAGTATACATGATGCCTTGGTAGTGTTCGTTGGTTCTAGCTTGTGTGTGTCTTCTCTCACTGATTCTAATTTCCAAGTGATATCTCAGATATTATGATTAGCACATATTTAATCATCCATGCTTTAATTTGAGGGGAAATTATTGTCTTCGTGCTCCCGAGACAGTTTGATGTAAGATAAATTTAGAGAAGATTCATTAATTGGAGGATATTAATTTGGTTCCAAATGCGTCCTTAATATACAGTTTTTATGAGAATTTATCATATATACATGGTGATTTACTGTTTTCACAAATATAGTTGGGGAATCACATAGAGGGGGAGGTACCAAACACTGGCTATAGTATAGCCTCCTGTCCACCGTCTTAACCACCAAAAAATTGTATGTTTTTCACAAAGAAATTAAGTAAATTAAGACTGTGTTTGGTTGCACCATTATAAAATTGATTTTATATAAAAATTGGATTTAAAACTGATTTTGTATGAAGTTGTCTTTTCATAGCTTCTGAAAAACTAAGATTTTAGACATTTTTTTATAAAAATCTGTCTGCAGCTTTTGACCACAGTTTTTCTGTTTGAAAACAGATTTGGGAAAAACAATTTTTGTAAACCCAAAACTCATTTCCAAACGGGCCTAAATATACATGATGTCTTATTGGTTCTACACCTTTGTATGTATCTTCTCTCACCGATTCTAATTTTGATGCATGTGTTATATATGATATTAGGATTAGAACATAATTAATCATCCAGGCATGCTTTTGAGGGGAAATTCTCTCCGTGTTCTCAAGACAATAAGTGGACCTTTTGATATAAGACAAATTTAGAAAGGAAAAAATTTGTTGGATGATATTTGATTCTAAATCTGTCCGTGAAATACAGTTTTTATGAGAATTTATCATATATGAAAATTTATTGTTTTGATAAATATCTTTATTTAGAATCATATTAATCATCTTTATCAATAAAAGGTGAATTTCGAATTTATACGATTTTTTTATATTTTTTAGATTGTCATTATTATTTTTTTATTGGTAATTGAAAATTATATTGATTTTTCTAAGAAGATATACATGACTGTTATTATGTTCCTTTTTTTTAATAGACTTCAATAATTGTCATTACGATTGTCTTAATGTGTGTGTTTATAAGAGTGTGTGTTTAATGTCATATAATATATGGGATTAAAATTTATGTTCACTGAATTATGCATGCTTAGTATTTTCATAATGCATATTCCTATTTGGTTTGAATGGTTTACTACATTCTTCGTATTCTTCGTGTTGTTGTCTTCACATACATTTTTAACATACAAGCTTTTGTGTACGTATTTCTCATACTAATCATCATCACAATACATGCTAGAAAACATTTTAATTATCCCAACGCCCTTATTCTACTTATATGATTTATGAATATACACTTATAAACTCTTACCAAATATTTGGTATATACGAATTGTGACTATGGACCTATGGTATATATGTATTGGTTTCTTTTAAGTTTGCTTGGTTTTACGATGTGATGGACAAATGACAAATATGCATGTCCTTGAATTTGAGTCATGACACAACAATGCCAAGCTTATGCATGCGATCCCAGATCTTATGCATCTTCCCCTTATTGTCCAGATTCCACCTATTCATCTGAAAAGTGTTGATTTAATTAATAATCCTCTTAATGAGCATATGATTAGGGATGGGTGACCATATATATTAAGGTAGTGTTTAAAAATAAAGTTGGATAACTTTTGGATATTCTACTCTTACAAGAATCTTAGTTGATCCAAGTTCATCTTCAAAAGTCTCCAAAAGTTCCATCTTTCAAAGAAAGCTAGAAACAACTTTTAATTAGGGATAACAATGAGTCGGGTTAGAGTCAGGTTTAAAATAATCCAAATCAAACCCGTCTCTCCAATATTAAACTCCATATCTGCCCCCACCCAATCTCGGGTTTTACAAATTAAAATTCATATCCACTTCATCTCATTTCAAGTTTTACATTTTAAAATCCATATCCATCTCACCCCATTTAAAATGAGTTAGATTGCTCGGTCCCCATAGTTAATATAATAAAAAAATTATAATAAGTTAAATTATTTTTAACATTACATTCATAACAAAAATTTAATTTTTACTTACATAATAATATTAAAATCTCAAAATACATAAAAACATAATAATTCATGATATCCATATTACACAAGACATTTGAGAATTAATTAAAATATTTTTTAATACATAATATAAATAGTTCATTCAAAATTAGATATAAGACCAAATAAATAAATAAAAATTGACTTAATTGTTGAAAGGAAAAGAAAAATATAAGACTGTAAAATATCAAACATATTTTGGTTTTAAGGTGGCAAGCAATTGATTGTATGAAGGGGCATGTATTTTAAATTTTTTCTGTAAATGAATTGATAGAGAGAAAAAAAAAGATGATGATAGTTAAATTTTAACTTTTAAATATACTAGAAATTAATTTTTTTGTTTATAGTTCATAAATCCTAACAACTAAATATGGGTCGGATTCGCAGGTTAGGTTAGGTTTTAAACATAAAACTCAAACTTAAACCCAATCCATATATTACATAGGTCGGGGTGGGTTTGGATCATATCGGAACCCACCCCAATAGGGGTAAATCAAATGAGGTTACCAATAAAATCATTCCCATTGCCATCCCTACTTTTAGTTAAGAAAGATGTTTGCAATAATCATATCTAATTCAAACACGTTTTCACACCCTCCGGCAGTCTCAGCTTTTGACAAAAAAAATAAATAGTTTAATTATACAAAACAATTTTTAAACATCTTTAAAAAGCGTCTAGTACTATACTGTGAAGTTATTTTTTATAAGTGAAAAGTCATTTTTTTAATTCATTTTCAAATGCACCTTTATAAAAAATAAAAAATAAAATTAAAGTCAAACAAAAGATTGTTTTTCAGAAAGCCTAATTTCTAAATTGCTTTTCGAAGGCATTATTGTTTTGACTGTTTTTCCCATGCAATTGCTGATGACTTTGTTCAGTCCATAAATTATCCGATTTATTATGTTTTTAATGATCTAATATGCATTCTATTCAAAAACATCAGATTTATAATATATCGTTATAATTAAAAATAAAAATATTTATAAGAAATATACATAATATAATATTTATTGGATACAATATTTATTGATATCTGAATCTAAAATCTCATACATGATTTGATATGATATTCGAATACCATTCAAAATTTCAAACGTTTTGGATAATTGAAGGGTTAACTTGCACGAATTTCAAACTCTAATAATTTTTTGGCGTTGTTACACCCAGATTTATTTTTAGTTCTAATTTTAGCCTATATGCATAGATAGAAAATTAACAACACATACATATGCTCACGTTAACAAGGCATATGTTTCGAAAGCATTTTAGTACATTTTCTATAAATGCATATATGCAATCAATCCATTAAAATATATACTTCATTTTTTATAAAAGCATGTATTTCATTGGATAAGGTATACTATTTTTTTTAAATTCAAAACACATGTAAACTGAAATTGAAGTTGAAAATGGAGTTAAACATAACATTATCCTTAAAATTATCATAAAACTCGTGTTAAACTTGTAATGTGACACATATTAGTCTCTCTGATGATATCCAACACTAACCGGAGCCCATCCCTACAAAATCACCTAAGGTGATAGTAACTACACTAAGTGTATACATTCTATTACAAAAAAATATAAAAATATATGCACACAATTTTTACCAGGTATATAATTCATCTTTTATAGAAAGATGTATTTCATTAGCCAATTAAAACACAGGAATATAAGAATATCATATCTCCACACTTGCTCCCTCTGGCCCTAATTAAGCACATGCTCCGGAGCTTTGGTTAATTCCATGCAACTATCATCATATTCAAATGTGGGACCTGCATCCCATCATCACATGATTCCTTGGTCTTTTAATAAACACATCCGCGTAAGTACCGTGTTGTGTTATGCATTTCCAAAACACACAATCAAATCTCTCCCTCCAATCTACTTCCACAGCCACACCCTTCTTTCTTTTCCCTTCTTAACCCCATCTAGGAATCTCAATCAATCATCCACAGAGTGACAAAATTCTTTCTTTCGCATCACCACACGCGTCTCAACACATGGACTTCCACTTGTCACACATTTGTCCAGACCCATGATAATCGCCAAGACGGTCCATCGCGGATGGCTGACTCCCTCAGTACATTTCAATCATTCATTTAATCATTTTGCATTATTTCCCCACCTTGGCTGTGCTGTGACTTGGTTTCCATAAAGGCTCTTTATGTTCAAGCTTCCAAGCAGCAGAGAGAAAAAAAAATCAAGTGAAATGGCCCTCCCCATCACACACATGCAGTCTTCATTTGTCAAAGCTCAATACCTAACCATCTTCCTCCCCTTCATCCAAATCATTCCTTGCAATGTCTCTAAGAGACTCTCTCTCTTTTATAGTATATTTGCATGCAACCTTGCATGCCTTCACTCGAAGCTCGCATGCTTCGGCCGATCGCTCTCTCACCTTGTCTCATGTTGTTACCATTTTATATTCTGTGGAGTTGAGCCATTTATAATCTACCTCTTCTATTTCCTCTCGATGTCCCTCCTGGGCTTTCTTCTGTTGAGAATTCCCAGTCTGGATGGTGGGCAAAAGAACATTGATCTATTCTTCATGTCAGTCTCTGCTGCAACAGTCTCAAGCATGTCGACCGTTCAAATGGAGGACCTGTCGAAAATCCAGCTTGTTGTGTTAGCCTTTCTGATGCTCGTCGGTGGGGAGGTTTTCACTTCCCTCCTCGACCTCCAGACGATGAAGGCCAAGCTTGACAGGGAGGAAAACAAAAGCTCCTCTGATGGAGAAAGCCAAGTTGAGCTGGGACTGATCAAATCACCTTCTACGGATTTGAAGTCCCGTTCAATAAGGCATCTGTGTTATGTCATCTTGGCTTACCTTCTACTGATCCACACAATCGGTTCCATATCCATTCTGGTCTATCTAGGCGTCATGTCAAGCGTGCGAGGCATGCTCAAGAAAAAAGGAGCCTGCGAGTCACTGTTCTTCTCTGTCTTTATAACCATCTCTTCATTCGCAAATGGCGGCTTCATCCCGCTGAATGAAAACATGGCGGCGTTCAAGAACAACTCGGGTCTCCTCTTACTGATAGTTCCTCAAATTCTGGCCGGGAACGTATTTTTCCCTCCGTTCCTGAGACTCGTAATATGGGCTTCGAAGAGGGCACTTGGCAGAGAAGAAGAGAGCAACTACCTCTTGGAGAATTCAAGTGGGGTTGGATTCCATCACTTGCTTTCGAAGCATCGCTCGACGCTCTTGGCGGTGACCGCAGGTGGGCTGATTGTGGTCCTGATGGTAATATTTTGTTGGATGGAGTGGGATTCGGAGGCGCTGAGAGGGATGGATCCCTATCAGAAGATTGTGGGTGGGCTGTTCCAGTCAGTAAACTTGAGGCATGCCGGAGAATCCATCGTCGACATTTCTGTTCTTTCTCCTGCGTTGTTGGTGCTCTTCGTTGTCGTGATGTTAGTTCCTCTCTGTCTCTGGTTTAAAAATCATACAACTCTTTAAAAAGAAATTGTGCTAACCCATCATAAATTTCAGGTTCCTCCCCCCTTATACGACATTCATACCTATTCAATACCAAGACAGGAGCAGTTGCGGAGGCCTCAGCGATCAACGCGGGAATGAAAAACAAGTCCTCCAGAATCTCATCTTCTCCCAGATAACTTATCTGACCATATTTGTCATGCTCATCTGCATCACAGAGAGAGAGAAGATCAATCAAGACCCCCTCAATTTCAATGTTCTAAACATAGTCATTGAAGTTGTCAGGCAAGCTCCCTTTCCTTATACTGTTTCAATGAACTTTAGAAACAGTAACCACGGTTTACATCATATCCATTTGTTTTGACTGACATTGAGCTTCCTTGAATGAATTGCAGCGCTTATGGGAACATTGGGTTCTCGACTGGCTACAGCTGCAAACGGCAACTGAGGCCGGACGCAACTTGCGTGGACAAGTGGTATGGTTTTGTAGGCAAATGGAGCAACAAAGGGAAACTAATACTCATAGTGGTCATGTTCTTTGGAAGGCTAAAAAAGTTTAGCATGAGTGGTGGTAAGGCTTGGAAGCTCGCCAGCTAAACTTGGGCCAGCAAAGACACTTTGTATCCAAAAAAAAATGCAAATGAAATAACACCACAAAAAGCATTCAAGGGAAAGTAAATTTTCAATATCAATTTTCCAAACCTGATGATGCTGGGACTTTGGCTCTAGCTGCACTCTTCAAGCTTTAAATGTCATACACACATTTGGAGGGGTGGAGGGGCATTTTAGAAAGGAGTCACCAATAGTGGTAAATGTGGTTTCAAGAAAGGGCTGGAATCCAAGTCCACCAAGGCAGAATTGTTTTTTAAAGAGACCCAGATTTTCCTAGTTGTGACCACCATTAAAAGATAATTACAAGAATTATGTATTTCAAAAGCATCTCCAAAAAGATCTATCATAATTGTCATGAAATGCGCCACGTGTGAAATAAATCCTTATATGAAAACTACTGGAGAACTTTAAAGATTTTGTTCATCTTAGAATATAATCTTCACTTAAAGACAATTATGTTATTCTAATTCTCCATGAAACACTGGAATAGAAAGGCCTCCACAAAGATTTGAAGAACAGAAAAGGAAGCAGGGGAGGAAAGTTGCGAATGAATAGAATGTATCCGCTGGTCCACCAAAGACAGATTCTATTCACCACCACCATTATGAAATCTTCTCATCCAATGACATAACATGATATAAGAAAAGGTTCCTGAAGGAAATTCAAACATCAAGAAAACTTAATCCATAACTTCTATTAGATTAATGTTTAAAAAAAAATTAGGACTAAAAAAGATTGTTTAAATGGAGAATTCATTTTTTAACTCAATTGTGAAATTCTCATATCTATGATTTAAAAAAGAGCATTTAAGAGAAAACCATAAAAAAAATAAGTTCACAAAGTTCATTCATATAAAGTGACCCAAATCATTGGCCTAAACTTTCATTCATACAATGACAAACCTTTACCCCAAAGTATGGAATCTGACTATATGAATCTTTTTTTCCCATTCAACTCTGTTAAATATAATGTCCTCCGGGATATGTACTATGAACACAATAAAATTATCAAGTCCAACTGTTTTTCTCTATCAAATATCGAGTCCAACCACTTTTCATGTTTTCACTTTCTTTAAAGCCTTTTAAACTTCACTAACTCTTATTTTTTGACAATACCTAATATTCCAACCTCTAACATTGTACGTGTTTGTGATAAAATTTTCTTTTGTGATTTTAATTAGATAATTTACTAATTCGTGCAATTGCTATAATTTGTGCGAGCAAAATAAAAACCATTGATGCCCTCTAAGATCATTTTCCATAATCGTAAAACCAAATGACATTAAGAAATCCAAACTACATTCAAATCTAAATAAGATTGTATTCTTATCTACTAAAGGAAACATGCCATAAGAATATGTTCCTTCCTATTATTCGAACTTAAAAATGTGAAGGGAATGTTTTGTGTGTACAATTTCAATAAGAATAATTTTCTGGTTTAAGCATGATGTGATGAACATTTCAGGCATCCCAAGAACAAAAATAGATTAAGAGAAACATGTGAAAAGCATAAACTACAGTAGAACCCATCATGTTTTGAAAAGCATTTTCAATCAAATTCAATAATGGAAATTATTCCCTTTTCAACAATTGACCAAGAGAATCAGATAGAAATTAAAGAGACATAAAATAAATAAATAAATAAATAAAAACATATGACATAACTCTTTGAATAACAAATTCCCTGGTACCCATAAGAGTGACCTTCATGCGGATAATAAAATAGAGAAACATAGTGAACTTTCCCGCCCATCAATCATAGCCACATGTAGATTCGAGACATTTTCATGATACCTACAATGCAATTAATGTGCCCTTTATGTTCATATGAATACAATTCTACCTTTCAAAATAAAAATTAGTTACTACTGTCCATGTAACGTGTACCTCAAAACATCTCAAAATAAAAATTAGTTACTACTGTAGTACTAAATGACGAGAGAAAAAACTCCGTTCAGATTTTGCAAGGGCACTGAGAATGAATGTAATGGCATCACAGAAGAAAAAAAAGTAAGGAAAACAAGAATACTTTGTGAATCATCGATCACTTAAAAGGAGAAATCCTCTCTTTTAGGAGTTCAAGTGGAGAATCCAATCTTCTGGTGCCTTCCTGATAATGAGGAAAGCTTGAGCTTTATTAATTGTTCAGTGCCATGTACACATCTTCTTCCATGCTCTTGAACCAGAGGCACCTCTTGTACTGGTTATAGTCACCTTAGGCAGCTAAGTCATTTTATTCTTCAAATCTAACCCAACATTTCCAGGATTAATTACTGCCAGACTAAGACATGCCATCAACACCAACAGTAAAATATATGTAGAACTGAATCTAAGGGTAGGGAAAAGAGGAAAAGAAGAGCACTTAACGACTGCAGAATATTTTTCACAATATTTCAATATTAATTGACAGAAAGCTAAACAAGGGAGAAAATAACAGTAGAATTGTTTAGAAGAACATAGCCACTCCTCATCCCAAAAAAATCCAATGAAAATTCCAGCAGGCTAGTTTCAATTTAATGGCTATTATAAGCGCTTTGATGACTAAAGACTGAGGCCCACAAACATCGAATTAGTTGAAGGTTTTTCCCGACAAATCACTGGAATCATCCATTCTCCATATTGGCATCCCGCTCTCCATAGGAATGGATCTTATATTGCACCACCGCAACTTACCTTGCTTTTTTTTTCAAAAAAAAAAACTCACCTTGCTTTTATTCTTGCACAGGTGTCCTTTTTTTATAGGTGAGCTGCAGGATTTGATACCAAGATCTAATAATTGCAAATTATGTGGATCCAACACCACAGATATCCATTTGGGCTGTAGACAATAAAGGATGACTGACAATTCCTATATATAGAAATCTAAGATCAAGATTGCGTACATTCACACCCATCTTCACTGGTCACCAGTGTACACATATAGAAGTCTTCCCATAAAACATGAAACAATTGGATTTCCTAAGCAAGAAAATCCAACATGCATGTGCCCATGCATGCATGAAAATTTCTTGCTTCAGCAAATCCTTTTGTCACTTAGTGTCACTACTGTACCGGTTCTTGCTGTTCCAAGTGAACCTGTTCTGGATTCAACTGTGCTATTTCATCTCTCTTTCTATCCTTGGTTTTCTAGTTTTGAGGGCCCTGGAACCCAAATACAGAACTGGAAGACCCTGGGACTTGGATCTGTTCTTCATGTCAGCCTCCGCTGCAACGGTTTCAAGCATGGCAACTGTTGAGATGGAGGTCTTTTCAAATGCTCAGCTCTTGATCCTAACCCTTTTGATGCTGGTAGGTGGGGAAGTCTTGACATCCATATTTGATCTTCAGTTTATGAAGGCCAGATTCAATGGAAAAACGACCACTATGGTAGGCAAAATTGAGTCGTGTGATCCCTACACAGATCCCTCAAACACCAGCAACACTGATCCAGAGTCAGAACTACCTATTTCTGAGAGATTGGTCACAAACTACTATAATATACACACTCCTCCTAGTGAGATTACCAAATACAAATCCTTGACATATCTAGGCTATTTGGTCTTGACTTATTTTTTTATAATCCATGCGGTTGGTTGTATATCAATTGCCTTGTACCTGATCTTTGTCCCCAGCGCAAGTGATGTGCTGAGAAACAAAAATATTCCAATTCCTATCTTTTCCATCTTCACAACAGTCTCATCATTTGCAAATGTAGGGTTTATCCCAACAAATGAAAACATGATGGTGTTCAGGGAAAACTCTGGTCTTCTGCTAATGATAATACCTATAGTACTTGCAGGGAACACATTGTTCCCCTCTTGTTTAAGAATAGCAATATGGACAAGGAAGAAACTCTCCAGGAGCAGAGAAGCCGATTACATCTTGGAGAATCAGAGGAGTATTGGGTACAACCACCTGCTTTCAGGATCACATTCAGTGCTCTTGGCTTTGACGGTCTTTGGTTTCGTGCTCGTCCAGTTTTTCCTATTTTGCTGCATGGAGTGGAATTCTGAAGTACTCGATGGATTGAATACCTATCAAAAGATAGTTGGGGTGCTGTTTCAATCAGTCAACTCAAGGCATGCAGGAGAATCTGTTGTCAATCTCTCAGCCATTTCTCCAGCAATCTTGGTACTCTATGTTGTAATGATGTAAGTTTCTCAATTATTTTTGCTTTTTCATCTTCTTTATATCTTGATTAGCAGGTAAAATTTATGATGCAGCAATACATGCCAGATATTCAAATATATCCCTTCTGAAGTTGGGCTAAGAAAATAGTTCTTGACAGGGAAAATGGCCAAAATAGATAGGAAAAGATTTAAATCTAAATTTGAAGCAAAATTGAAAACTGCAACAAGCACTGGCTTCTCCATATCATACATAATCAATTGAATGAAATATAATTTCAGTTACTTATAGTTATTTTGTCATTTTCATCAGGTCAAATGGTAGACAACCACTCTACAATGAAGGGAAAAAAAATTGAAATATAATCACAAAAAAAAACCCACATTGACGGCTATAATCATCAAATATATACCTGAGGATTAAAAAAATTGAAGGATGAACTATAGTACATAATTATCCACAAAGATCACCATCAAATCATGCAATCTATATCTATAATCACAATCAGATGATCAAGCTTCTTGTTCGATCAATATTATTTTCTGTTACTATTACAGTTTATCTCTACTCTTTGTTTTTCCAGGTATCTTCCTCCATATACTGCTTTTCTTCCCATAAAGGATAATGACGACTCATCGAAAATCCACAATCAGGAAAATGAAGGAAGAAATTTTCTGAAGGTTTTGATGCTATCACAGCTCTCATATTTGGTCATCTTCGTCATCCTTATCTGCATTACCGAGCAACAAAAATTTTCAGAGGATCCATTAAACTTCAATGTATTTAACATAGTTTTTGAAGTGATCAGGCAAGTTATAAATTCCACATCCTCCTACCTGCTCTTCAATTGCATTTTTTGTCCATCCTCATTTGTCAAATGTTAGTGTTCAAGATTTTGATATTTAGAGATAAACTGCACATTACACTATCATTCAGTGTTGTTTTTATTTCTTCAAAATAAAATTCCTCTGTGGTGGTCAATTAATTTCCGTTGGACTGTATAACAAAAGAAAACAAACCCTATTCATTTGATCATGAAAGACATATTTCATTTCAAATTGGAAGATGAACATTAAATAGCCTTCAGTGAGAAAACAAGAAAAGTGACATAAAAAAAGAAAGTGGATATCTCATTTCTAGGTTTGTTGGATTTCTAAAATTATCAGTAACATTATGTCATTAAAGAGGGAGTACAAACACACCGACCAAAATTGTTCTTGATCTTATATCTAGAAAATAGAAAGAATATAAGTGCATATGTGATACCTACTCTGATAAATGGATGGATTTTCAATAAATAATATTAAACATTTTGTCAACATAGTATATACACTAAAAGGTATGCTTATTTGCATGATGCTTGCAGTGCATATGGAAACGTGGGCTTCTCAATGGGATACAGTTGCCAAAGGCTCCTGAAGACCAATAGCCACTGCAAGGATGCATGGTATGGATTCGCAGGACGATGGAGCAACAAAGGAAAGACAATTCTCATCATAGTCATGTTCTTTGGAAGACTTAAAAAATTCAATTTAGAGGGAGGCACGGCTTGGAAACTAAGCTAACAGGTTTCGACAATCAATAGCAGAAGACATAATATATGGAAAAAGCAATATAGATACTTGATGCCCTGCAGGCAATATGAGTGGTTTATATGTAGACTTCACTTACCTTCTTAAAAGATAATATGATTGCCATAAACTTCTACTGAGACAGGTCTTGTGTTGCCGCTTCCTCGTCACAACAAATTCACGGCGCAAAATGGCCCGCATCAGTCTTCATTCACGATGACATATTTTTCTATATTGTATTCACAATATAATGCATTGGAATGTTGAGAAGCATAGGAAAAGCACATAAGGACAATCCGACATAACAATAGTCAGGGCTCTTCGATTAGTTTTTGAATACGAATTTCATGCATGGAGGATGACATGTAACAATCCGATCATACATGATCAAGCGATGCAGATCGAGAGAGGGTGCGGAAAAAAAATATATAAGATATGATTAAAAAAACAGAAGGTGAATCGTACAGAGACGGAGGAGGAACTTCATCTTCTTCTTCGATTTCTCTCCATCTCTTCAACACATTCTCTTCTCGATTGGGGATCGATAGGGTTTCTAATTGGAAAAAAGATCCAATAACTAAAAGTTTGATCGATTTGATGATCCGAAGTGATATGTACAAATCAATCACCAAACTGATCAAAATTTCAGTCATTGAATCAGAACTTATTAGAGAAATTTGTGATTAGGGTTCCTGTTTTTTTTTTTTTTTTTGTCGAAGATTAGATGGCTGTCGTCGTTTCCAGAAGTTTAGATGGCTTTAAATGCTGAATGTACAAAGTTACCCTTGTCAAGGAGATCGTTTGACTTGATACCCGCGAACCCTACATGGGCCCATAGGACCCAAACCAGGTCCGGCCCGTTCAGAAGACAGGCCAGGCGCGGATCTCACTGTAAGACCCGGGCACTTGTGAGCTCGTGGGTACCCACGTGGGAGGGGGCAACGGACAACCTGCTTAATGGGACATTTTGCAGATTGCCCCCAGGTTCTATAAGTGTCACAAAACGACCCCTATATGTATTATAAATAGGTCCCTAATATTTATAATCAGGTATCTGACAAAACGGCTACTTTTGTTTTTTTTGGGCGTTTTGCATATCCACCCACAGATTCTACCAATTTTACAATTAGACCCTATCGATATTGCAAACAGGTCCCTAATTCAGTTTTTAAAATTTATAAGTAGGTCATGGATCTCAAAACAAGACTTCCTAAACTTCAAATTTCATTAAATTTCACTATGATTTTTTAGACCACTAAGATACCTATAAAATTATAAAATATAAATATTTTAATCACATTTAAGAAATACAAAATTTATAAATAGAATCACTTGTATAAAATGGTAAAAAAAAAATGCAGATTTTACATGGTTCAACTACTTATCTACAGCCCGTGGAGATGACGAATTAATTCATTTTATCAAAAAATATCTTATAGTGTCCTCTCCACCGTTCTTTTCTAGTAAAGCAATACCGTGTATTCAATTTTAATAATATTTTAATTTCTCTTACCTTTAACATAAAAAGACAAGAAAACGTATTTTATCCGAAAGTACAAATAACATATTCCCTTCAACCCTATTTCATGGGCTTATTCCTTCATCTCCCGAGTAGAATCGTGCCGTGTACAGTAGAAGGCAAGACATATCACCCATACTTCCATTCTTAAAGTAAAGTTCTTAAATTCTCAATATATCATGCTTTTTTTTTATTTAGTTTCATTTTATTCATGTCTTTAATCTATACGTGGATTCTTTCATTGTCACATGTATATCTCAATCTCAAAAGTTAAAAATGTGACTAAAGGACTAGATGGATGTATTTTATTTAGGATCAGTTTCATAATTCTACTTTAAAAAAAGTTACATATTTTTTTATAGATTCTAAGATATCCGAAATGATTTTTTAGAATTTACAGTAGAACGAGAATGAACATGAGGTTAGCCTTAATGACCAAAACTGTAGTGACAGCATGATGGACTGCCTTTACAACAAGTGACACTGAACCCACCATCACTACAAAACAAATGGCTCCAACGTGGATGTCAGTACCTAAAAGAGAGTTTTTTTTTTTTTCAAACATGCCATGAAAAGCAATAACAACAACAGCCATTTTTATTTTTATTTTTTTTGCCAAACAAAATGACACACACGGTTTAACCTTTTCGCTTTTTTTTCTTCTCCTCTCTTCTTTTCTTCCCTTTAATTTTTTCTTCATTTGAGTGCAACTCCTATGTGACTCCCATTAATCCCAAACGCATTCTTCCAACAATACCCTCTATCTCCCACTCCACTCTCCGTGGTATTCTTGTAATTTCATTCATCATGTGGTGGCATGTCCAAGTGACGGGTAGGGGGCTTCGAAGCTTTTGCATCGAAAACTGCTTTTCTTCTCTGCCAAGGCTGTTTGTCTTTGTGCGTCTGTTTGAGAGAGAGAGAGAGAGAGAGAGAGAGAGGATTCAGAAACAATGATGGAGAGACCAACGGACGGAGAGGGGGAGATGGGAGGGATGAAGAGGAACGTGTCGGTTTGGGATCTGGGAGAGCTCGATGGACTCAATTTCAGCTTCAGTGACCGGGTGCGTCTCCTCTTCTTCACCCAATTTAGTTTTCTGATTCCATGCTGTTCCCAAAGAATAGATTTTGATCTTAAGCTTTATATTGTTTTCATTTTTAACACAGAATCAATGTGTGGGTCGGTCAGATACACAAATATGTTTAAAACTGTATAAGTTATGCATGCTTTCTACAGTAAGATCTCACTTAAAGTGAGTCTTTTCATTGAAAATGAATTTTTGACACAGTTTCCTTATTGATTCACACAAGAATCTAGTGTGTCTGTCAGATAGAGGATTTGGGCTGTGTTACTAGTTGTACATGAAGATGTATATTGTTTCATCTTTTTCCTTTTGTTGATATGTTCAAAATTTACATCACAACCCAAGTGGGAAACTGGACATCAATTATGATCTGGTGTGAAAAATCCTCTGTTACCACAAAGTCTGAATTAAAGCTTATTAATTTGAATACCCTGATGATTTTTGGATATATTATATTGATGGTTTGGAGAAAAAAACTTGTTTGTCGTGGTGTTGTCTTGACACAGGACACCTTGACCAGCTACTCAACTGGAGCTCAGTTATCATCCCCAGGCATGATGTGGTCCCAAAGCCACACTCCCCGGCAGCTGAGCATCTCCGGCACCATGGATTCCCAGTCATCAATCTGTGGTAACACCATCAATGCATTTGTTGGCATCCTTGTTATATGAAAGGTTATGACCAATTGTTAAGTGTAACAACTATGTTTCAGTTGGTACGCCAACTTCGTCTCTGAAACCTAAAGGCGGGGACGGTCAAGCTCGTGGGGCGACAAGTGGTTCTTCAAGGGACCAGTCGGATGAAGATTCTTTGGATATAGAGGGTGGACCGTGCGAACAGAGCACCGATGTTGTCGACTTGAAGCGCATGAGAAGGTTTGCCCAGAAGTCTCTTGTTAATAACATGTTTTGGGACTGAGAGAGAGAAGTTTGAAAAGAGCTTTCATTTAAAACTGCTTTTGAAAACAGATCTTAAAGAAGCTTTGTTGCTTTCCTAAAAAGATACTTTTATAACTGAAAGTTGTTTTTTGCTTTATTCAAAAGCTGAAACGAATGGGGAGTTTGGAAAAAAAGTTTAGATTGTTAGAAATAAGGGAGATAAAATAATAATAATGAAACCCTAAAACACTTGTTCCATTAGAGAGGGACTAAGGCCCTTTATATAATAGTACAAGGTGGTGTTACACGTGTAACACACTAACAAACTAATATCATAACAAACTAATATAATAACAAACCTAAGATAATAACAAATCTATCTAATATCTTTAACATAGATAAAGTATGATTCCTGCAAAAGCTGGATCTCCAAATGTTGTTCAAACACGTTCCAAACGCTACCTAAATTGTGCTGAGCATGCATATGTTTCACATCTGCAGAAAGGTGTCTAACAGGGAGTCTGCAAGAAGATCAAGAAGTAGAAAGCAAGCCCATTTAGCTGACCTTGAGATGCAGGTAATCCATGATTTCAGGAAAATGTGGATTATAGTTCTATTAGTACTTTTTTTTTCCTGTCCAAGTTTAAGAAAATTGTTTCTGCTTGAAGTGCCCTCTTGAGAATACTGTGATTCTTTCAACATTTATTAAACTGATTGTGTAAAATGTTCAATTTTCCATAAAAGTCTCTTTTAGAATTCAACAATAACAATGCTTTTATCCTTAAAAACTTGCTCCATTCAGTTCTAAATGTGAAGTAGGTATATCTTAATATCCTTCTTTATTGTCGTCTACCTTTCCATCAAAAAAAAACTTATCCCTAAAATGGCATCCTCCTCCTATGTGCAAGACGATATCTTTATATAATGTTTCATATTCTATAAATTCTTGAATGTGCCCTCCCCTACAACGAAAAGGGTACTAAACATAACAAGGAACCCCCACCCAAAAAATCTTGGTGTTGCTTGATCAATGTGAAGCTGTGAACCATATCAATGGTTAGTAATCTAGGCCTCCTGCCTTGTTGTGCCAATATTTTGATTGTTTTTCCCCAGGTTGATCAGCTAAGGGGAGAAAATGCTACACTATATAAGCAGCTTACAGACGCCAACCAACAGTTCACTGATGCAGCGACAGACAATCGAGTTCTCAAATCAAATGTCGAAGCTTTAAGATTAAAAGTATGGATTTCTTTGATGCACACACTAAACATGCAAAAAGATGGGTACCCGAGACTGAGGCTTTAGTGTTACAGGTAAAGATGGCGGAAGATATGATCGCTAGAGGGACCCTGACATGCAGCCTGAACAATCTTCTCCTAAGCCACTCGCCCCAACCAATCACTTCCCGGCATCTATGCAGGGCAGCACCAGAAATCCTGCCAACAATAGGAATCCAAGGAGATGATGCTTGCTTTGTTGGCATGACAACGCCTGAAATTCATGTCGTTGGCTCAGGAAACAATGAGACCAACACCAACAGTTCTGGGAATCGATTGGCTAGCTTGGATCACATACAGAGTAGAATGTCTGGTGAGACTGGAAGCTGTGGGTCAGAGATTTGGACCTGGGACTCACATGTGAACTCGGTATCTAAGCAGATCTGAGGATGTACTCATAAATCAGTGAAACAACTGGTATGTTTGAGTGTGATAAACAGTGAATTTTTTTTGTGAGCTTGTACTAAGATGGTTATATATAGTCATGGTTTGCATGAAGGTCAACTGATATTTATTTCTCATTCTTGTATTATCATGTACTGGATTCCTTAAATGGAAATATTTAATCAAGCAGAACTTTGTGTGTCAAATAGATGCCATCACATTACATAATGGCACTGATAACCTGCCCAATTTTTTGGTGTTGAGTGGTTATAAATCACAACTAACATGAGTGTGTAATATCCATAGTTGAAGTTTTAAAAAGTTACATCACATAGACCTAATTGTCACAGAAAATGTTACGCTCAATCCTTTTTTCAGTCTTGTTTGCCGTGCACACATTTATTTTTTTAAGTATATACTTTATTAATTAATTACATTATTTGATTAAAAATGAAGTACATACTTCTATTAATTGAATGTATATAATTTTTTTACGCTTATTCTAATAGAATATATACTGACATAGTGGAGTATATACCACCCTCACTGCAAACGGGGTTGCAAAAGGTTTTGGTGGCATTTGAATATCCGAATCACACACCTTCTATAGAAGATGGAAAATGGGCTGGCTAACAGCACTCCCGATATGTGATAAAGCAAGAATATTATGCATGACAAATCTATCGCATTTTTCAATGAGATACAGCCGTAACACCCTTTTCATACAATGAGAGAACAGCAATTAATAAGTTTTGATTACTAACCTACATGTTATCTTGCAAACCACCTGTTGAGTCCCTGCTTTTAAAGAAGCAAAAAGAGTATTGATTGATCGGACCAGAGCTTTGAGCGAATATATACAAGCAAAACACGCATAATCCTGTCAATGATACAAAAAGGCATAATTACTTCATGAGTCTGCCCAATATAAAATTCATGTTGTGAAACACTGTTGGTTTAAAAGACAGAGCCACCTAAATGGAAAATCACCCAACAAAACACAAATGCTTAAATAGAAACTTAGATTGGTACATTCAAGTAAAAATTAGAGGATAAAGTGATTACCAGCATAAGCAACAGTGGCCCCCGATGCCAGTCGTCCCAAACCAGACAGTAGGTATAAGATGAGAACCACCTGAAATAATGGATTCTTGCAACTCAGTATGTCAAATGAGATAGCTATCTTCTTCTCTACAACTCATGAACTACACCTAAGGTATTGTTTGATAAAGATTTGAAAAAAGAGCTTTTCACTTGAGCTTGCTTTTCAAATTAGATTCTAGGACACATTCATCTGCTAGATTCCTGAAAAGCTTGTTTTCTTTCTTCAAAAGCTATGACCATTTGAGGCGTTTGGAAACACATTTGGATGATCCACATATGGTAGTGTTAGGAAACGAATTTGAATTTTTTTTCCCCTAATATGCTCTTTTTAATAACTAAAAGTTGGTTTTCGCTTCTTCAAAAGCTGCGATCACTTGGGACATTTGGAAAAATGTTTTTACTAGAGTATAATTCCTACAAAAGCAGAATCTCCCATTTCCAAACACTACCAGCTATTGGAAGAAGAAGAAGAAAAATGGCAATTGTTCCTTGTATTGAAAGGAGTAGATGAAACTATATGAACCAAAACTCCAACAACTTATTTGGCAATTCAATTATCAAATCAATGAATCTCACAGGTCTGAATTCTTAAAACACAATATGTTCCATCACAATCACTCGATATAGCAAAACACATCCAAGAAATAATTGCTGTAAATGGAGAGAGAGAGAGAGGAACAATGACCTTAACAAAGAGCCTCTTGTCATGCCCCGTCGCGGCGACCCTCAACACCGACTCCGCGGCCCCTACCGTGTTGGCCATGCACGCGGCGATGCTGTTCGCCGTGTCTTGAGAGATCTGCCACTCCAGGGGATCCACCGGTACCCTATTCAATTTGAAAGAAAAAAAATCAGACCTTTCAATGAAGAAACCATAGAAACCCACAAAAAATTCGGACTTTCAAAACGATACGAACCCACAAAAAAAATCGACAAACACGAGTCCTAGAGTCAATTGAGTTTCGCAAAAATCAAATTTGAAGAACAGGCCGTGAAGTCAATTGGGTTTCGAAAAAAGAAATCAGAATTTGAAGAAACTTTCAAAGCAAAGTAGCAAACCCACAAAAGAATCGACAAACACAAGAGAACAGTCGATTGGGTATCGCAAAAAATCAAGAATTGAAGATGGATCGGAGCATACGAGATGTTGAGCTGGCGGAATAGCATGCCGAGGATGGCGAGGGAGCAGAGGAGGACGATGAGGACGTCGGACACGAGCGAGAGGAGGCTGGACTCCCTGTACGCGCAGTGGTAGTAGACCAAGCTCCCGCACACGAGAACCACCATCGCCTTCCCCGCCTCCGCCGTCCCCACGTCGTCGCCGCCCCCTCCGCCTCCATCTCTCCTCTCTCTCTCTCTCTCTCTCTGAAAAAACCCAGCGGAATCGAAAAGGCTGAAAGACGACCCCAGTCCAGGAGGAGAAGAACCACCAATTGGACGGCGTAGATGATCGGATACAGCCATCCAAAAAAGACTGCTTTAAAATACCGTTTGGACGGAGATATGAGTTATCATGGAGTTTACCATTATTTTACATAAATTATTATACCAGTGAATAGCTTAATATCAAAGAGAGGTGAAATTGTTACACCATTTAATCCATCTTATATTGATATTCAAATACTATCTTATACCAACTATCCAAACAAGCTTAAGTTTTTTATTTATTCTAGTCAATTCCACAACTAACCCTTTATCCTAACAAGAGCAAGGGCTTTGTTGTTTTTTTGTCATGGTTGAGAATTCTGTCAAGGATGTGACACATTTTACATTAATATTTATGGCTCTCATGTGTCTCGATTCATTAGAAATTTTTTTACATGTTTTATAAATAAGTTTATACATACATATTATTAGTATATGATATGATGTGTGACTTTTTAAAAAAGTGATTGTGATGTCGGCCTTATTGAAAGGGTAATAAGTTGTGATGATCAAGAGAGGCAAGAGTCCTAAAGGATCCATTGGTTTGATTGATGACGAGACTGATGTGAGTTTTCTCACCATTGATATGGTCTCACATTGCATAATGAGAAAATGTAATTTGAACTCATAGGTGAGCATCACTTTTAGTTTCACTCTCAACGCCTATTGGCTATCGTGACTCGCCACCTTCATCAAAATCACTAGTGACGGACAAGCTTTGATGGAATTGTAATATCTCATACTCACACAATAAAGTATGGTTAGTTTTTTTTCCTTAGTGGACCCATGGTTATAAATCACATATTGGCGTGTAAAAGTTGTATTTACATTTAAACACAAATTATCATTTTGAACACGAGATTAAATTTATGGTATGAAAACTCAATTCATCTCACCCAATCCATGTCTCTTATGACTTTGGACCTCTTGTTTATCACAATCCACCATGGGTCAAGTGTTACAATCACAAAAAGGTGTGAAACTAAATTCATGATACGAGAATTCACATTACACTCTCCTACAAATCAAATTCATGAGTCTTTTGAGACTCTTGGATCCATTGACTATCTCAACCTCACCACTCTCCTGACGGGTGAGACATCACACTTTCTAGTATGAATGAGGTCCTTCAACTTACTCAACCTGTAAAACATTTCAAGGCGCATCATATACCATTAAAGAGTTACCTCAGCACATCAAGTCCATTGAGAAAGAATCAAGCCGTTTGTATTGTGCTACATGCTTCTCTCTGTAGCAACTAATGCATTTTCGTCACGTGTAAATTCTTATCGATGAAAGACTGTGTTTTGATAAAAGTAAGTGGAGGATAAAGTCTCTTATTGGTAATAATTTACACGTAGTAAAAATGCATTGGTTGTTACAGGGAGGAGACGATCCGATCCCCATTGAGAAGATGTTGTGAATAAACATAATTCTTTTAGGACTGCCCCCACTGTTCTTCTCCTTTGCTATTTCTCTGTAAATCTCTTGATCACCTATTTTATTGTGAGCTTCTCATAGCTGTCATGCTGACACTGACACAACGTGCTTGGGATTTTAAAATATTTTACTTTGATTTCTTATTTTGAAAATAAAAACATAATCTATGATTGGTCAAAGCAAATTAGGAAGTTAAGCATCTCAATCTGACCCCGTGGATTTAAATTCAGCTTGCACGGCTATTGGATTAAAATTCAATTTAGGTATAACTAAATCAAATAAGAACGATTTCAACGAGAGAACTCAATCCGATCGAGGACCGTTGATTTCTCATCATGATTTATTACACGTATAATATCACTTCGTCGTTATCACCCTCTGTTAAGGGTGGTAAACGAGCCGAACGAGCCGAGCTTTGACATGTTTAGGTTCAGCTCGTTTAACAACAGGCTCGACTCGGACTCGGGTCGGCTCGGGACCGAACTTCATTTCGTGTTCAAACTCGGCTCGTTGGGCTCGTGAAAAACTCGATTGAAGCTCGGTTTGACTCGTTTGTTAAACAAGTCAAGTCGAAGCTCGAATCAAGGCTTGACTCGGCTCGTTTAGCTAAAAAAAATATTTTTTAGCATTTAAAAAGTCACATTTCACAAATCACAACACCTTATACATGTGAAAATAACATAAGCTCAGGTTCGGGCTTGACTCGTTTTCCTTTTTTCTATTAAGTAAACGAGTTCGTTCATGCTCGGGCTCGACTCATTTACAAACTGAGCTTTAAAAATTATTCAAGCTCAGCTCATTTATCTAATCGAACGAGCCTGAACGAGCTTTAACCGAGCCAAGCCAGAGCTAAGCAGCTCGTTTGCCAGCCCCTTCTCTATTTCAGTATTTCTCGCCCTTCTTTTCTTTTTTAAAGGCTCCGATAATCCTAATATCAGAAACCCTAATTTTGCTTTTCATCGACGAATTCAGTACTCACGTTTGCCATCACTTTAGTTTCATCTCCTCTTTTTTTTCTACTTCATTGCCACCGTTTATTAGGTTTTGTCAAATATTGACACTTATTCAAATTTAGGGTTTCGTGAAGCATCTGTTTGTTTGATCTATCTAGAAATAACAAAGGAACTTTTTTTGGGGGTCTTTTGACCAAATAAATGCGGGCCCTATAGAAGTTAGGGTTAGGGTTTCCCGATCACCGATCGTGTATTCCGTATTCTGTACAGTTTTCATAGGACTTGATTGGGGCTTTTGAAGGGGATCGGTGTGTGTAAACATGGAAGAGATCCGGCTGAACGGGCTTTTGTCGGACTCCGGGAGCGTAACGCGGGAGCTCGACACGGTGCGGTGGGCCGTGGCGGAGAGGAGGACGGCGGAGCTGATCACGCGTATCCAGCCCAACGAGAACTCCAATGAACGGAGGAATGCCGTCTCGAATTATGTCCAGCGCCTCATCTCCCAGTGCTTCTCCTGCCAGGTCCGGATCTTGGGCTCGTATTTTATGATCTCATATAATTTGACTAGCTTATTGTGTGATATCCGAGTATTTAAGGCCCTACCTTTCTGTAATAGTAATACCGATAACTTTGCACTCGTGGTGTTTTGGGGTGGGTGGGGGATTGTAGTAATTGGTATAATAGATTGACTTATGTCACGAATTGAAATCCTGAAGAAACCATTTGTTTGCAAAAGAGCAAGTGGTTAAGAGAAGAATAGGCTTAATTGTAAAACAAATGTTTGTTTAGCATGAATTAATGCACTGATAAGTTAGAATAAAAGCCGTTATCTATACCTGGGGAGACGCGTATAATTTATTCCTTCTTATTCATTCAAAATTGTAACTATAAAAAGATAAAAATTTACCCAAACTGGGAAAGGAATAATAACCAAAGCGAATATCATGTAATTCTCCTTCATCCCAGTATAATTATTTTAGGCCAGAATATGTTGGGGTGGGGGAGCCTTAGGAAAGGGATAACCAATAAGGCAATGACTAGAGTGAAAGCATCATGTAGTGAGATTAGGCAAAAGCAGAAAGTGCTACTTGGAGAGGGTTACCTAGGTATAGGGGATCTTCCTGCACCGCCAACACCTAGGAGTTTTGGTATATTGGCTAGGGTCTTAACACCGTAAGAGGGGAAGATACCAGAGCTTATTCCTGTATTAGTTTACACAAGACTGGTCTTAGCTTTGGATTTGATGTATCACGGCTTTTGTTACTACAATCCTCTTGTTTTGCTGTGGACCTCATCAGATGTAATCCATGGGCATAAGCTCTTAAAAGACCTGTTTCCTTGAAAATATCAAAGAAAATATGTTACAAGAACAATGTAGTATATTCATTATTCACATTGGTTTTTCTAGTATGTGTTTGTTGAAATCTTGGTTCCTGCAGTGAATTTTTCCGCTGAATGATTTATATTGATGTTCATGATTCCAGGTGTTTACATTTGGTTCTGTACCTCTGAAGACCTACTTGCCTGATGGGGACATTGACTTGACAGCTTGTAGCCAGAATCAAGCTTTGAAGGATACATGGGCCACCACGCTTCGTGATTTGCTAGAGAAAGAAGAGAAGAGTCAGATTGCTGAATTTCGTGTCAAAGAAGTTCAGTATATCCAGGCAGAAGTATGTCATTAATGCATGTGATCCATTTTATTAATTGACTTCTTAGAACACTCTGTTTTTTAGGCTGCATTCTGTTGAAGACTCATTTTGCACACAGACATTTTTCACTCGGTAAATTTGGTTGCTACTTTTTAACCTGGTTTAATGAACGCAATATTGAGTAATGATTTTTATAGAGATATGGCATTTTTTTATGGTGCTATGTGTTTAAAGGTCGGTGTAAATTGTGATATAACTTTGCAATTTACCATTTCAACGCTATCAGCTTTGTGGTCATGCTGTTGAATAGCATCAAAGATCAAATGAATTGTGTACTTAGACCTTCATTCTTTTTAATTCTGCCTTGATATGGTAAAACCCACAGTTCAATGGTGGAGAATTATAACCAATTAGAATAAGCATGTAATATACTGTGTCATCATCTTCTTCTTATTTTCTGTTGGAATTTTGTCCTACATGTGCATAAAATTTTTGGGGTTCTGATTTTTTTCCATCTTAATCGTGGATATGCCATGGTGCAGTCCCATCCTCAATATTTATCTCTTTTGATGAAATTTGTTGCAGGTGAAGATAATAAAGTGTCTTGTAGAGAACATTGTGGTGGATATATCTTTTAATCAGATTGGTGGACTATGTACGCTTTGTTTCCTGGATTCAGTGAGTTGCATAACATAATATTCAATTTTTTATTTGGATTCAAACTTCATTTTGTCAAAACATCATCTGTTGGTGGAAGAACAATCATGGATAAAAAATTTTGTCTGCAGGCAGATGTCATGATAGGTAAAAATCATTTGTTCAAGCGCAGCATTATATTGATCAAAGCTTGGTGTTACTATGAGAGTCGCACTTTGGGTGCTCATCATGGCCTCATTTCTACATATGCACTGGAGATCTTGGTGCTCTACATATTTCATGTATTCAATAATTGCTTTGCTGGACCCCTTGAGGTAAATAACAGTAGTTTATCAAATTTTACATTTTTTTAAAAAATTTCGAGCAATCATTTTCAAAATGGTCCCCCGAGAAAGGGGATTTCCATTTACAAAAGAAAGATAAAATTAAATTCAAATTGAAATACAATAGGATACAAGTATACAACCCCTCACCCAAGAACCAAGATCAATCAATATCTCCAATTTATCCCCATGATGCGGGTATCAATTTCTTCTCCTAGGAGCACTATAACACAAGTCCAGAGTGATTCCGTGATAGCCGCCTAAACATTTTTATTGTGTGGTCATTTCCTTTGATAATTATACTCATTTTGGCCTTCGGGCAAGCCAAATGGCTCAACACACTGATGAGGGATAAGATTGTGGAATTTGATCTCGTTGCTACAATCTCTTTTTTTTTCCTTCTTTTGCAAAACCACACCCATATTTCTTCAAGATTGTTGAAGTTAGCATCTCAAACCAAGAGCTGAGTCCACCATGCACCATATTTCGGAGCTAAAAGAACAACCCAAGAATAAATGTACTCTCGCATAGTCCATCTCACCACAAAATTCACAAGTAGTGTTACCATCTTTTCCACTTCAAAAGTTTCATCTTATTTTTACAAGATAAAACAAAATGCTTAAGTAAAAAAAATGATTCATCTTAATGAGGGCTTTACATTGTGAGAGCAACTACATGAAGACCTTGAAGAGGTGAGCACACATAGGATCTTCATTGAGTCTTCTATAAAAAGATTTGACAGAGAAGCGAAGGTCACTTTTTTTTTTTGGAGGGTAAAAGGTTAAATTTTTGTATTGATATGAACAATGTACAAGTACATAAAAGAAGGTGCATTTACACAAAATGGGAGTCATTCTAAAGGTGGAGCTCCCACAAATGATTAGGAGGAAAAGGTAGTCCAGGCTACCATGCATCCCCAACCGATTGTAGAAGCTTCCCCTAAAAGCCTCCCTGTCTTAAAATTAGCACATGCATCCCCTACAGGACACCTATTTGATCCTGAGATATTCCTTTCCAATAGCATCCAGATGTAGTGCAGTCTGGAGGTCATTCCCTAAGTGTTCCAGTTGGACGTACTCTGCACCATTCTGATTCCGCCAAGAAGCTAGAAGATCTGCTGGGCAGTGTGCTTCGCGTCCAATGTGAGAGGCCTTCCACTCCAAGAACAGGGAATCAGGTGTTTGATTGCTGCTAGTGTTCTGATGGCTTGCCATGGAGGAGAGCCCCACCCATTTACCCAACAAATTGCCGTCTGTGAGTCTCCTTCAATCCATAACCGAGATGAGTGTCTCCGGGCAGCCATCTTGATCCCTTCTAATATCCCTTTTAGTTCGAGGATGTTAATCGACTCACGCGGGGATTGGACAGCAATACCTTCAAGAAAGGAGCCCGTGTGGTCTCAGATAAGGGCACCGTAAACTGCCCGGTCTGAATTAAAGGCTCTGTCTGAATTGGATTTAGTCCATCCTAGGTCAGGGAGGTCCCATTTAATGCTTTGAATGGAGGAAACTCGCTGTTCAATGTGGACACCCCACTCTGAAGCTATGCTCTGCATCTTTGGTGACAAGTCTTCGTGCATCTTCTTTCCCCGGAGAGTGATTGTGTCTCGGCCTGGACTGCCTAAGTCGACAATTGCGTTCCTTCCATATCCACCATATGGTAGCAGTATCATCCTTGGAACCCCGACGGGGAATTTGTCCCTGAGCCACATGAGAAAATTTGATAGAGAGGCTTTTCTTACCCTTTTTTCACCCAACTTACGGAGAACGTAAGACCATACATATGCAGAGAAAGAACAGTTTAAGAAAAGATGGCCTTTCGTTTCATTCTCCCTTTGACACATCCTACAAACTGTGTCCGTGGTTATCCCTCTACGGAATAGAACAAGAGTAGGAGCCTTACCAAGGCATGCCAACCAGGCGCAGCACGAATGTTTGTTTGCTTGGTGTGGATGCCAAATCCATTTGGTCCATTGTAAGTGGTCTTCTTTGTGTCAAATAGCCCCCCAAGCAGACGAAGTCAATAGCTCCCCGTTGTAGCTATGAGGCCATACCAGGGAGTCATCGCCTTCACCTCCCACTTCTTCCTCAGAGAGCTCACTCCAGACTGAAATTAAGCTGGCCGGCCAGCGACGTGGCTTGTTCCAATGCCCAGATTGAATCAATAGGGCTACCTTAGCAATCTTCGGAGGGCCAAAGATGTAGGAAGTCTCCCCCATCCAATCTGCAAGCCCTTTACCTTGTATCCAAGGATCATCCCATATGTTGATATTCTGTCCAGAGAAGATAATGTATTTTACCTCCGGTTTGATCCAGTCCCTGGCAGTTAGGATTTCCTTCCAGATTTTAGAGGTTCCACTTGGACAGTTTGCTCTCCAGATAGAGCTGCATTTGATATATCTTTGTCTAATCCACGCGACCCAAAGAGAGTCTTTGAAAGTGACGATCTCCCAGAGTCACACTTCTATATCATTGTATCTTCTTTTTCTAAGTCCAAAACCATTCCTCTAAGTGATGCTATTAGGTTGATTAAATCCTCCACCTCATCATTTAGGTTCTAAAAAATTTGGACACAGCGGTACCCACAATTACATTAAGACCAAAAGTGAACAAATAAAATCCTCCTTCTTGGTTGTCACACTATAAAGTTTGGGAAAAGGAAATTGGGGGGGGGGAGGTTTGAAAGGAATGTCGTCCTTCACCTCGTTGGCCATTTTAAGAATATCATTCACACCTGCGTGAGGCAGCCCCTTGCCTTGGGTATCATAGTCAGTTTACTACACCCTGCATAGTATTTCTGTCATATGACCCTTATCCATAAGGAACACAGGTCAATTGGAAGCCTTTAAGCCATTCCCTAAACGAGCACAATTCATATTTTTAATTTAGAACCTCCAATTCCGTATTCTTCTTGCTACAACCGACCACGATCTGTTTCACCTATGGATCCTACACTCATTTTCCTTGTGATCAGCCCAAAGGAACTTTCTACACATAACCTCCATATTTTGTAGTATCCCACAGAACCTTGAAGATATATAAGAAAAATAGGGAAAGACTTGAGAGGACCGCCTTCATGAGAACAATACTACCATCCATGCTAAGCATTTTCCATTTCCAATTTTACATTGTTGCCTTTCTAGGATATTGATCTACTTAATGTATGAATTTGATAATCTCTATGGCCATTTTTACAGGTTCTATACCGCTTTCTGGAATTTTTTAGCAACTTTGATTGGGACAGCTTTTGTGTCAGCCTCTGGGGCCCAGTGCCTATAAGCAGACTTCCACAAATTGCAGGTAATATAGCTGCCATATTTTCTTTGGCTGCTGTGAGTGATTTTTTATGCAAGCATGGATGTTCTCCTTCTCACATGCACACTTCTCTCTCTTTTTTTTCATTGCATTTAAGTTTTTCATTCTATTATTTGTAATACTTTACAGTGGAACTTCCGCGGAAGGATAGTGGAAGGTTATTGCTTGGTCAGCAATTTCACGATGCTTGTAATTCAGTATATGCTGTATTCCCTAGTGCCCTAGAACAACATGGCCCTCCCTTTGTTCCAAAGCACTTCAACATTATTGATCCTTTACGTACAAATAACAACCTTGGTCGCAGTGTAAGTAAAGGTATTATGATCTTGACAGATATCAGCTTTTTCTTAAAAATCATATATATGCACATGCATTTTCTTCTTGATATTTAAGGCTTGAAGAATTGTTATAAAATCATTTCATCCCAAAATTTTACTACATCTTTTTCCATCACTCATGATGGAAAGATGTGGTATCCAGTTGGTTGTTTATATACCATTCTATGTAGTTTTAATCAAGCTGGTTTCTTATCTATAATTGTTGTCTAGTTGATGGTTTGTGGTTTTTTTTTAGTATCTGAATATTGCCTCTATTGTTTGTCTGAAACTGAGAGATTTTTTGAAATTTCTTGCGTAAAATTGAGCCAATTTATTTTGTCTAACCTACCTTTTTATGTGCTGAAGTCTGAACATTTATATTCAGATTGTAAAGATACTTTTAATCAACCGATGATACTTATAATGTCTTTTTCCCGGTGTCTTATTATTTGTGGTTTAACTGCTTATCTGTATTGCATTGACCACAAATATATTTTGGTCAGGTAACTTCTTTAGGATATGTAGCGCCTTCACATTTGGGGCTAAAAGGTTAGCCAGGTTACTTGAATGTCCGATGGGGGATATAGTTGCTGAAGTCAATCAGTTCTTCATGAACACACTGGATAGGCATGGGAGTGGTATTCGTCCTGATGCTCCTGATCTCGATTTGTGGCAATTGCGATATCTGGACATTGAATCCATCAAAGTTTCTGGGGAAAAGAAGAATTTTACAGGAGATGGGAATAAGGGTGTTAAACTTGGATCATTTTCCGGGCATGATTATCTGGTCAAAGGGACTAATCAATTTGGTGTTGCATCCTCTCAGCCCGATACCTCAGAGAACTTTCCCAGGGCCATTAAATCATCTGTGGTTTCTCATGTTCAAGGGAAAAATAGTTTTGGGAACCCAACCAGCACTAGAGCATTAAATGAGAGTGAAAGAACATACAGCTCTGTTGAACGTGAACAAGCTGCAGGAGGTCGTAAATTCTCTAGGCCAGATTACCCAGTGAATGCAAGGGTAGGGCAAGAAAGGTACCAGCTCGCAAAGAAACAATTCAATCCTGATCTTGTTGATGCACCTACTGGAGTTTTGACACAAGAAAGAAGCAAGTGGAGGTCAGGAATGGGTTGGAACCAGTTTGCTGCAAAGCCAGATGGTGGTAGCAGAAGGAAGAATCTGGATTCTGGTGTTATAGGCAGCCAGCTTATTGGACCTCCAGATGACCATCCACCATCTGTTAGGCAGAGTTCATCTAGTCAAAGGCTTGATGGCAATGCAATTCAACACAGTTCTTCAACTAACTATGGCAATGACGCCAGCTTTGCTACTTCGAGAGAAGAGCTCCCTTCAGAATCTGAGAGGAGGGATATGATGTCATATCCTAGTGTTAATAATTTAACTGGTCAATTTCATTTACCAATGAATGTACCTTCCCATGTTCCGCTTTCTTTAACGCCTTCTGCTGTAACTCCAGTTGATTATCCAAATGTGGCTGGAATAGTTCCAGAAAACATTTCCGTTCTTGAGCCTCAGTGGGGTGCTGATATGCAGTTTTCTCAAGGCTCTATATCTTCCCAATTGCATAACCATATTCCTCCTCGCCATTTCTCTCTGAGTACTGATGGAATTATTGATCGGGGAAATGAGGATTTGGGTTTTACAGAAAGGGAACAGGAGAATGGTAATCATGGTTTCTGGCATGAACAGTATGCTGGTTCTATTGGAGAGTATCATCAAAATAATAGAACCCTGCAGATGTTCCAATATGAAGACAATCAACAACCAATTCCAGATGGAAATAGCTACATTCTGTGGGTGCAACCAAGTACATCCAGTAGTTCTTCTAGAAGAAATCAGGCTAAATTCATCCGACAGAATAGCAGATCAGTGAGGATGGGCTACAGTCATGCTTTCAAGCATCACAATAGCAGGGGAGTTGAAAATAACTTTACAGAAAACAATGCCAATGCGAGAACTTCTATGTTGCATGTGAGATCTTCAAGAGTCAAACCCGCTTCTGAAAGTTCTTATGACGGATCTTCTGGGAAGGTGAGTAGGTCTGCAAAGGATAAGCGTGGAAGGAGAGTGGATTCTCCTGCTGCATTGACCGCTGTGCATGGGAAGGCTAAGAGCGAGACACAATATGATGCTTCATCATCTGATAATGTGTCTGTTGAGGCAGATGATGATGATAACAGAGACTGGATTCCCTTGATGACCATGGGCACTGAACTGGATGATCAAAGCCTCGGTCCTTTATCTCAGGTCTCCTCAAATGTTCAAACAGGTCTTGTATCTGAATCTGCTTCAGCACACACAAGTAGATCAGATACAGTTATCCCCATCCCTCCAATGCTTGTTGGCCCTGGTTCGCGGCAGGGATCAATCGATAATCCTGGATTGCTCCATTTTTCTTTTGTTCCCACTGGCCCTCCTGTCCCGTTCGTAACTATGATTCCAGTATACCATCACCAGTCAAGTGCTGGAAATTCTGATGGATCGGCAAGTTGTATTGCTAACAATGATGGACTGGACCAAGGGAGAATACACAAGTCTGATGAAAACTTTGAATTGGTGGATAGCCATGATCAATCTGCAGATGTTGCTTCTCTTGACAATCTGGAGGAGCAAAAATATGATATACTCAACAGTGATTTTACTGGCCACTTGCAAAATTTGAATTATGGTCGGTTCTGCCAGAGCACTAGGAACCAGGGCCCTTTGATTTATAATCCACCCATTATGATGCCACCAGTTTATTTGCAAGGTAACTTCATGTGGAATGGCAATGGACAACCAATTCCAATTGATGGAAAGTTCCCTAGTCAGCTCATGAATAACAGACCTCAATTTGTTCCCATTGCTTCTATTCCACCTGCTCCAAACAGGCTCCCTGCCAATTATCAGCATCAAGGAAATGAAACCCATAGGTACCATGGAGGCACTGGCACCTTTCTTCCAAACCCTGTAAGGAATCTGTCTTAGGAGCTTGTTATTTTGTTTGACTGCCTTTTCTTCTGTGAGAAACTATGAAGAATGTCTTTCTTTTCCTTTCCTTCCTCCTTTATGGGATTCTTTCAAATCTCATCCTTGCTTTTTCTTGTGAACATTTATAGTCAAATGATGCTTATACATCCTTTAGTTTGGATATGAAGATCAGTAGTTTTTTTGTTCTTTTTTTTTTGGAAGAAGGGGTAAGAAAGCTACCACCAAATTTTATTCATTGATTGTGGTACTTTCCTGCAAAAAAATCTTTTGTTGGTAAGGTCAGTAGTTTTCTTGTGTTTTTCTTAGGAAATGCCGTCACTTTATTCCTTTTTTTTTCTGGCTTCTGTTATTTCAAAGTTTAGCTTGCAACATTAACAGCATGAACCATGAATTAATGGAAACGATATAGTACTGTTATCTTCTGCCATATATTCCCATCCAAGTTCAGTATGATGTGAGCTTTGGATCATTTATTTATTAAGTTCCATAGATGTCCCTTCTAAATTATCTTCCAAATTTGTTATGTATATGTTTCTCTCATTTTCCATCCTTGGATTTGATTGTCAGGACAACACGACATCCTCTTTAAATCCTCTACATAAAGAGTTAAACATGTGACTTATCTTTGTTTAAAAAGTTCATTATTTGTTGTTAAGATGAAAAAGTTGTATGCATTTTTCTTTGGTTGGTCAAGTCACTCTTTTAAAAGAGCTATTTGTTTTCAATGGGCATTACTTTTGTCATAGATTGCAGCATTTTGGTAATTATCTATGATGTGAACTATGGAGGTCATGGCTATTTTATGTATATTGCCATTTTTGGGCTGATGTCAGGATTCTACTTGAATTTTGTTGAGGCTTTCCTAGTGGGTTTGGTTTCTTGATTGAGTTGTAAGCTTGTTTCTGGTAATGTTAACTGTTGTTTTTCCCCAACTAGATAGGTGTTTTGTCCAGTATTGAATTTTTTTTTTATTTGGATGTTAATGTATTCAATGCCTCTTCAAAAACTTGTTTTTCCTATGGAACTTTCAGAAGGCATCTTTTAGAGATCGACAATCGTCGGGTGCAAGAAACTACAGAGGGAATCGCAATTATGATCGTACAAAGTGGGGTGATGGAGAAGGAAGCTGGATCAAGTCAAAATCATTGGCCTCTGGATTCAGCAATGGGCGCACTCAAGCTGGGAAGCCTTACACGAGGCCTGACTAAATCATGGCATGGTGAAGGCATGAGTCACTCTTTGTGCCTGGTTCTCTTTCATTCCCATCTACATGCGTGGCTCAGATATTCTGCTGTTTGGCGAATTCGCATGACATTACATTAGCTGCATTTATTGTGTTTGGGGGGTTCTGTGCTTCTTTGATTACAGTGTCGGAACGGGCTCTCCTCATGAGCAGCTAAAGAAGACCACCCACAACTTATTATATGGTGGATGAGTTTTCCGGATGCCTTAGCAGATGAGTTCTCTCTGCAACATGTTATCCATTGTTGCAGCCTTTTCAGCCAACTCCATAGGTATCAAAAATGATTAATATACTTGATTCCACTTCAAATGCTCATACATAATATAGAATGATTAATGTACTTTATTCCTCACATGGATCTCAATTGTCACCATTTTTTTTATACCAATTTAAGTTTTCATGGGTAATGTAAAATGACCAAGATGACGACGAACTTGGTTAAAAAGGAGAAGTTATCAAGCAATTTCTTCGTACATTTGGAAATTCTGATCCCTTTGTGGCAGATGTACATGTCTGCTTCTGATAGTGCAAACATATATGTTCTTTGCTCCAGTTCTATCTTGTCAAGGGATATCATGTAATAGTAAATAAGCAAATATAATCATTGTGGGGAACGAGTTTGTTGATATTGAGTTTGTTGATATTGACATTGTTGGATATTATTTGTTGTTCATGTGTTCTTTGGTTGTACATTTTTTTTATGAGAATTAATTCTATCATCTAAAACATTTCAGTTTTGATTGATTTTTTTCAGATCTTATGCTTAAATGAATTTTCAGTTGAAAGAAAGAAGAGATCCCACCCAACAGAGTGGGTGTAGGGAAATGGAACTGAAAATTCTTTCCTCAATTGTCTTCCTCCCTCCCCCCTCTTAGAAGGAACCAAAGCAGGCTTTACATTTGCTCGGAATATCAGACATTCTTCACTAAGAGGTTAGACTAGTCACCAATGCTTTTCTCTATGCCCCAAAATGTAAAGGATTTTGTTGACTGACGAAAATGTGACGTCAATGTAGTTTAGATTTGTTTGTAATTTTTTTTTACATGCACTACTGGGCGTAATTGCATGTGATTTCCTGTACATAATTAAAAAAAGGAAATGTCATGCCCAGCCCCATTTGCACTACACATTTTGATTTTTTTTTGAAGTATATACTTGAGTAGTGAATTTTTTAAAATTATAAAAATACTTTTTTCTCTAATAGACTATGTACTGATATAATGGATTATACATTGGCGTTAGATGATTTCATATACAAATTTTCATTTTATTTAATATTATATTTAATGCAAACTCATGTATGGAATACATGGAGGAAAACATGAGATCCACTTGGAAGACCAATTGGAGCACATAATGATTTGGGGGCGGCAGTGGGTGAGTGGGAAGAAGAAGAAGAGTGGGTTTTGAGGAGGGGGTAAAACTGTCAAACGAACTGGGTATATGAAAAGTGATGCGGAAAAATTTGCGTGGGCACAATTTATTTTTATTTTTTTTGAAAGGTGGGAGCACGAGAATAATTGAGAGCACGAGAATATTGAGGTAATTAATCTAATTTTTTATTAAAATATATACATTATATTCTTCTCAGTCCCGTTAAGATATGAGTTTAGATGAATTTATCTGGATTTTGTGTTTGAAAAACTAAAATTTTTTAAATTCAAGTTCAAATATATTTTTAGCGTTTAATTTTTTTAAATTGATCGTTTTTTTTGGGAAATTAATTAGGGGTCCCTTGGGATACCCTTGTATTAACTATTAGTCCCTGCAATCTTTTACCTTAACAATAAGTCCTCCATTTCAGAACCTATTATCTTTAGGTCCTCTCACTAACAGACTTTTAACGTCCGTTTAAACTATCCATTATACCCTTCAATATAAACAAATCATCTCCCCCAAAAAAGCCTATTGAACCTTCCCCTCTCTCCTTTAACAACAAAAAAAATCCTAACCTCCTCTTCTCTTCCCCAAATACGTCCATCCACACTCTCCCTCCCAAGAACCTCGAAACGGATGGGTTGGAGAGGCTGAGGCCGAGCTGGATGAGCTTGAGAGCGTCGACGTTGTTCTTGATGGAGCGGTAGGGGTCTCGTCAGCGTCGGAGAAGGAGGTGCGGCCGTGGACGACGCCGGGGAACTTAGTGTCCATGGAGACGAGGGGGTAGGCGTCGTCACTCAGGTATGAGATTTGTCTCATCTCTGTTTGGAGGTTGTGGTGATAAAACTGCTATTGCTATGTTTTTTTAGGTTTTTTTAATTTGAAAAAAATCAGGGGATGGAGAAGAAGAGGGTGACATGGAGGGGGTTTATGTGGTGGATATTTGTTTTAGTAAAAAATTATGTGATGGATATTTTGATTGAGGGGAGGTTTTCATTTGTTACTCTGTCTGGGGTTTGTAGGGGTGTGTTGTTTGCTCTATTTTTAATTATCATATTTGAAATTTAAAAAAAACAGTAATTTTAAAAGAAGATCATAAGATTACAGGAGTCAAATGTCCCAATTAACCTTAAGGCAATCACATTATGCAATAAAAATTTAAGAAAGGTTATCCATTGAATTAAGTTACCTTCATTGGCAAGGATGTCCATTGGATTCTTTTGATTCTAAATTATGAGTACACTGTTATGTTTTACTTGTACACTCTTAACATCTTTTGATTATCTATCCCTAACCCTAAATGGCTATGCAATGTTGTTTAAATCTAGGTTATATGTTAAATTGGTTATGGAGTTTTGAATGGCAATGAAAAATGTGGGTTTTATGTTTACATTGTTAGTAGTACACTCTTATGCTTTCTATGCACACTATTAAATCATTCTTTTGATTATGTAGTATATTGATATTATTCTAGTTTTTTCATTTTTCTAGGGGACTATTCACCACTAATCCCACATGAATACTTACATGAATACCTTGTTTGCAAGGATGCACCATTGAACTATTGAGAGGCCTTGACATGATTCCTATGCTTGTGCACTCTAATATCAAAGAGTGCCAACATTGGCATTTTTTGGAGGTCAATTTAAAAAGTCGATTCATAGAGCCCTTGACATGGTTCTTATGCTTGTCGACTCTAATATCAAAATGTGCTAATATTGGCATCTGTCGGTGGTTGATTTGAAAGACCATCGATTCATATAGTACAAACAACTCTGCAAAACATATTTATGGGGTTTGCACAAATAACAAATTGATTGGTGAGTGTAAATTTTTATATTGTCTTTATACACTATTAAAATAATTGTATACACCATTATATTGTCTATGTATGCTGTTAAATTATTTATGTATATAGGATGGTGCATGCACTTTAGACCAGGATGCTTATAATTTAACACATAATCCTGAAAAGCAAATAGTTTGAAAGATGTTAGTATTCATACTGTATGTATATCCACAATTTTTTATATATGTCATAAGTCATGGAAATCTTATGTTAGAGACATGGTGATAACTTTTGCTGTTTGTTTTTTTAAATCTTATAACTATGTGTTTTAGTAGCTATGCAAATAGAAAAGATATACTGTGGGGATGCTTTTGGGAATGCCTAAAAATAAAATAATATTCTTATAGTAGTTGTCATCCATGCATCTTTTTACTTGTATGAAGCAATTGGCTATATTATTTAACATTAATTAATAGTGAGTAGTTATATCTTACATGCTGCAATCGCATGTTTGGCATAATGCTTCACTGTCTCTTTATGCATATTTCTGTGTAATGAATCTGTCCATATGCATCAAGCTTAATTCTGATGACACTTTTAAGTTATAAATGATCACATATGTTTGATACTAAATATGACTTTAAATAAATTACTATATATTTTGAGAGATTACAATTACTATGCCTCTGTCTAAGCTGTACACTGTTATGCTCCTCATGTACACTGTTATATTTTTCGTTATAATCCTCTTATATGATATAGAAATTAACTTAACATTGATCTTTTTTTCTTGGGCATCCCCTATAATATAATTTAGGTCACATGCCTACCATTTCCTTAAAAAAAAAACATTGGTCTCTTTTTTGGCATTGTTTATGTTGACCTAGATGCTCAAGGAGTTACTTAGGTTGTTAGGCACAGGTTCATAGTTGGAGCTGTGATCTCCTTGATTTGTAATTTCTTCTTATTATCCAACTATGAGAAAGATGTTACTTAGGATGTTAGGCACATATAAGAATTGCTTGCTTATCTAATTTGGTAGTTTTGCTTGTACTCTTTGTAGTTATAAGGATATCCACATGACAAAAGAACTTTAAAATTCATTGTCATGATCCTCCTGTACACTGTTATGCTCTTCCTGTACATGTTATGCTTTCTCTGTTATGCTCCTCTTATACAGATTGATCAGTATATTTTCTCTGTTATGCTAGCTCCTCTGTTATGCTCCTCTTATATACTGTTATAAGTATACGTGCACTCTTAATCATATATGGGAACATTATTATTTTGTTTATGATGATGTATATTTCCTATATTGATAGTGTGAGATCGCAATATGCAAGTTCAGTGGCTCAAAATGTATTTCAATTTGTATCATTTCATGCACAATGTTGTTAATTGACCAATCACAAGGATGACCAATGCCCACAACAATCCAATGGGTAAGTGTTGTTGTTATATTATCATGGCTTTATATCCCAATGTACGTGATACAATATTCATTTATGACATTTTCAGGGTTGATTGTGATCAAATACGGTGAGCACCTGATGAAGGGAATCATCATGGAATTTAGGCAACAATACATTCCAAGGTTTCGAGGGGAGTATGTAGCTAAAATCATTCCAAGAGCGAAAGAGAGTGAGACTCGGATAAAAGAAATCCAAAAAGAGTGTGAATTGTACAAACAACAAATGAAAATATTACGCTATGGTTATTTTGTAATTCAGTGGTGGTGATTTAAACAACAAATGCGTGCACTGTTATCAATTTAAATATTTGATATATCAGTTTCAAATTATGTTTGAAATGTTTGTTCGTTATTACAAGTTAAATAGATTTATATTGATTATTGTATGTACACCATTATGCATAATGCGCACACTGTTACACACATATAAAAAGATGAAGTACATTGTTATACCATATGCGTACACTGTTATCTATCAGATAGGTGCTGGGGTTAAAAAGGGAAGAAAAAATGATAGAGTTAACTGTGGATGGATGGAAGGACCTAAACAAAATGGATGGATGGATGGAGGGTCTTAAAGAAAAGTAAAAAAAGTCAAGGGACCTATTGTTATTACAAAATAGGTCCCAGGGACCTCTAATTAATTTCCCTTTTTTTTTAATAAAAAAATCTTGGGATGAAAGTCTCATAAAATAACATTTCTTAAAAATTAAATTTAAAATATAAGATTTTAAGAATTTTAGCATTTTAATTTTACATTCAAACTATGCTTTAATCAAAGTATATATTGGATTAATCTATTTTTATATAAAAGATAAGGGGAAAGCAGGGTAGTTTTTGGGAAGTAGGTCTTAGCTAGTCATCTCTTAACACCAAGAATGATGATAATAATAATAAGTTAATAACGGTCCACAAATGTGCAATGGTAGAATGACATGGTAGATATTCCGTTTACATGTGCCACAATCACTTTTTATTGGTTATGTTTTGATGTTATTTATGTGTCTAAATCAATTGATCCCCTCTTATCTTCAATTCAGTGTTATAGTAATAAAAGAGATCATAACAATTTTTTACATTGTTTAAAAATAAAAAAAAACTTGTCCACAAATGAAGTCCTAATATAATAATAAAAAATATATATGAATCGAAACTTTACGTATCAGCCGTCGGATGGAAGGATCTTCGATCTACATGAAAATGAGTCGATTGGACGGTGCGGATTATCTGAAGAGCAGTTTTGGAAATTTCATTGGGCGATTAAGGGCAATTTAGTCCGAGAGGGCCCTTTATAAGTCGTTAGGGTTAGGGTTTCTGTAAAACCTGTTCGATCACCGCCTCTTGTCGTCTCCATCGGTAGATACGGAAGTACAGACAATGGGAGTGTTCACGTTTGTCTGCAGGAGCTCCGGCGATGAATGGACCGCGAAGCAGCTCTCCGGTGACCTTGAGGCTTCCGCATCTTCGACGTTCGATTTGCAGAGGAGGCTCGTCCAGGCCGCCCTCACCTCCGACTCCTCCGGCGGGGTCCAGTCCTCCTTTTCCATGGTCACTCCCTCCTCCGCCGTCTTTCAGGTCCGTAGTTCAATCTCATCTCCCTTCGTTGGGGTTTCTCTTTTTGGTGTTTCCAATTTTTTTTTTTTTTTGCTTCGTTAACTGTTTGTTGCGATCTTACATTTTGGAAATTTGTTTTGGTCTAATTTGATGCTTCATTGTATTGATAGTGCGTGTCCTGTTAATCTAGTGTTATTTGTTCTTGATTTATGTTATGCGATTCAAATAATAGTTTTCTATTGAAAATGCTACTTTTTTTCTGTAAATGTTTATAGGGAGTGGAGTGTTTTTTTTTTTTTGGAAATGTTTGCAGATCTTGATATCTGAAATTCTAATTGAGTTTTTGATCAATGAAATCTGAGAGAACATTATGAAAAAAAAATATTTAGATAATGAAATGTATGGGCATAATGACCCCTGGTTGTTTTTGATCCACACTGGGGAGCTTTTTTGCTTGCCAAGGAGGTTTCATGTTCTGTGCAACTAAGTGTGAATTCTGGTTTTGTTTGTTACTTGGAAGAGTGTCTACACAGGCAACGAATTAGAGTCTCTGATGCGCTTATTTGCTAGTGTTTTTGGTGCTGTATGTTGCCAAGAGTGACATTGAGCGGACTTCATGCAGCTGCCATTGTTTTATTCGGATTTGCATCCTGATTCTCAAATATGTTTATTTAAAATACGATATACTGTGAATAGGAAGTCAAAGGGGATGTGGGTTCTCAGGAAGAAGGGCCCTAAAAAAAAGACTGATGATGGTTATTGTGGAGGTTGCGTTTGATAAACATTTTTTTGATTTGCTTTGTTGTTAGGACTTAGGAATTTAGGAAAAGTCATTGGAAGTTTTTTTTTTTTGAAAAAAAAAGAAGTCATTCAAAGTTGGATGAGCTTTTGAAGGATTTCAAAATAATAATAATAATAATATACTTTTCTTTTGTTCTTTTATTGCACCCCTTCCCCCCCAAAAAAAACACACACACACAACCACGAGTATTCTCTTGATCAACCGATATTTTGGTGGGAGCATGAATGCAAATTATGTTATGCTGCCATATTGGTCTGCATTTTCGAGGTGCATTGTTGATTTCTTCAATAGGCACTCATTAGCAGTCTTCTTTCTGATTGGAGGAGGTTTGTGTTCTCGTTCATGTGCAATGAATGATAAATTTTTTTTAACTCTTTTATGCCTGACTTGACCAACTTCTAAATCAACTTCTAATATCTTGATTTTTTTATTGTGAATTGTTTCTGTGCACAGAAGCAAGTACTCTTTTTATTCCCTGTCAAGTAAAACAATCTTGTGCAATCTTGATTGATTGTCCAATCTGTTTAATGCTTGAAATCATCAATAATTGCTATATTTAGCAAACAAGATCAATCTGAATATGCAATTTAATCCCACTGATATTTATGGTGAAAGAATTGTACATTTAAACCATTCGATGTACATGCAGATCATTAAGATAGTGAGGATTTTTTAGAATTTGATTTATTGAAATTATGAATAATTAAAAACCAGAAGGGAGTTATTGGAAGGGGCATGAAAATGGCAATCCAAGCTAGTGAGCAGAACATCTTCTTGCCAATGTGCATTCTGTCATTTCCTTTTCTTTTGAGTTGTGATATTATCTTTCGCTGGTGAACCCATGTTGATCACTTGAGATATATATTTTGTCTGGGGTATGGAATTTATTATGTAGGTAATCATTGGAGGCGGCGGCAGTGGGGCTTTCATTGGAGGCGGTGGTGGTGCTGCTGCAGCCCCAGCTGGATCTGCCGGTGGTGCCGCTCCTGAGGCACCTCCTGCTGAGGAGAAGAAAGAAGAGAAAGAGGAGAGCGACGATGACATGGGATTCTCCCTCTTTGACTAGTTGTCTTGATCTTATATTATTTGGTTTAATAGCGTTGGACACTACTTTTGTGAAAATTTTTGTAGACCGAGTATGAGAATGGATCTTGCTTCTTTGTCATAGTAGATCTGTTTAGAATATGTTAATTGTGTTGTTTGTTTGGTGTGTGCAGAAAGTGCGGTGTGACAACCATGGTTTAATTTTCTGGTATTTGAGTTTTTTACTTCTTTCGGTGTGGGGATATCTGACAGTTCTGGTTTTCTAAGCAGATTTGATCTGATTCTTTTCTAGAAGGGGTTTTCCTTTGGCTGGCTTTGAAATTTTGATAGATCAAATTATATCTGATCGATTGCTTTTTCTTTATTCTATTGTTAGTCTGAATGACTTTTTGTCGGGAATTATGTTTCGTTTTAACATTGTTCATAATTAGGAAATGCAAAAGAGATGCATGCTTTTGTTTGGTTTATCCATCTTGAAGAAGCCTCTCAGCTGGGTTTCTTTCCTCTATCATGTTAAATTTTTGATCTATAAAAATTAATTAATCTGCTCTTTCCTTGTTTTGAATGGTATTGTATATTCTGTTTAATGTTTGAGTGTGATAGCTTTCCACTATTAGGTTTGTTTTATGTATCTAGTTTTGTTTTTTGAGTTTAACCACTGGGGATTATGGTCTATGCGCATTATTGAAGAACTATTTTGCTGGCTGAGGATTGCTACTATGTTTCTTTTTTACACTTATTGCCATTTATCATGTGTTTTTTACTTTTTTTTAAAAATATTTTGTGCTTGTAGTATGTGTTGTTCATGATGCAGCCCTGATCAGTTTAGGTATGGGTATTTTCGAGGATATGAGTGGTCTCCATTTCTGTCATCAGACTCTGGATTTCGTTGAGGATATCAATGGTATTTATTCTTCTCCAGCTCATTCCATTATCGGCCAGTGCCGCCTTACCTTGTACCTTTTATAGCAAAATCTGCTTTTGTTCATCATGCTTGATTCATTAGGTTATTTTGGTTGTCTGAGAGTATTTTTAGGAATGGTTTTTCTTTGCAAAATTAATGAATTGATGCCCTAGGCCGAGCGCTTCCTCCTTGAGATATGGGGTGGCGTGGTATTCCACGGGAGAGGTTTATATCGTGGCACACTCTGTGTGATGGGCATACATTAGCATTAGGGCTTCCTTGGCCGCACTGATTTGCCGAGTTGCAATTGGAGCGAGGGGACCGCCCAACATTCATCCTTTGTTTGTGTGACTTGAGTTTTCTCTCTGATTTGTGCATCTCATGTTAAATTCAAAATTGTAGTTAGAAAAATGCCATGTAGGTATGTTATATCTTCCATTTTGGATGTTGGCTTATTTCTGCAATCTGTTGTCACATATTTTTCTCAAAAGTCCTTATTTGTCAGTTATGTTGTTTTTGTTGAACCATAGCCTAAGCTATTTGAAACATATATGATAGGGTATATGTATAATAACCCATGCAATTGTAGGTCATGAAATGAAGCACTACCCTTCACATGCATGTATTATACTTGCGTTAAGAAATCTCTCTGCTCTGCTTTTTAGTTTTTAGTGGGTGGCATCCCAATCCATATTGTTATAAACATATGCTGCTAGGTGAGAAGATTTTGGGAAAATAACAATTTCACAATCACAATGAAGTCAGTATGTGTTGCATTATTATTCAACTTAAAAACAAAATCATGCAATTCAGGATCATCAAACTTGGATTTGCACCCACCAAAAAAAAAAACTTGGATTTGCCACAATTGTATATTTATCCAATGGAGCATTTACCTTGAGAATCTAAAGTATAAATGGGTTTCTCCTTAATATTTCCTATCATGTGATATTTATATCATATACTAGACTTAAAAAGGCTAATCAATTAATAAGACATTATTTCCTCTAGCCTTGAAATCTTTTGTGGTAAGATGTTTCTTGTACACAATTTGAAATCCCCAGGGCTGCTATACTTCGGAATACAAGGATCTATATGACAGATAACCCACATCTAATTAACTAGTTAACAAACTATACAGATACCTGATTCATTAAATAGGTACAATGCTGCCATCCCCGGCGCCCCCCTCCAACTTTGTCAGCAACTCCTCGTAACCCTCCACTGATGTGCCGGCAAACTCTGCTAGAGACCCGACCGCCACTGAAAGCCCTGCCCACAAAACCCTGATCCCTGCCTCCGCCTTCTCCGCTGCCACATCTTCTCCACCCATCTGTCTCTCTGCGTTCGTTCCCTCATCCCTTTTCTGCCTGCACAGTGACCCGACCCCGGTGGCAAAGAAATCGAGCTTGTCAATCACTTCCTCCTCGCTCACCTCCTCCATCAACCTCGTCCACTGAACACAGATCCCAAACACTGGGTGTCTGGCACATCTCCGATGATGATGACCTCTGATTGTGCGGATGTGTGCACCGGACCACCCACCCGTTGAGCGACCTCATGTATGATCTCTGCTCTGTGATCCACTCCTTGAAGCAGGATTGCCAACTCCGCACCTCCGCTTCAAGCCTCGCAGCTGCATATGTGGATGCTGCGAGCTTGGCCAGAGTAGGCGCATGAATGTGGTTCATGAGGAACGCCTTCGCCTCGTCGATCACACTCTTCTGTGACTGGTGGCCGTCCTCCATCGACCTCCACATCCTTGCCAATCCCTGTATTAGCTCCATGAGCTGGTGCTGCAGCTCTTCGTCTCGCAGGTTCTCGATCCGCTTGGACACTGATTGAATCGATCGGATGGAGATTTTGAACCTTGTATCGAGGTCTCTAATGGCTGTCCTCGTATTGTCCACCACCGAAGGGTCCTCACCTTTCGCATCTTGGTTCCTGAATCGCATCAGCTTCTTCTCGTACGCGATTCGTACACGCTCTCCCGCCTGTTCATTTCGATCCATAAAAATGGTCATTCCAGTGATACAGCTAAAAATGCGAGGTCCATGGCAGTACCTTCACTTCTTTGTAGAGCTTCTTCTCCCAGATGTATAGCCTGTCGAGCGTCGACTGGTGACCCCCCAAGATCACGCGCAACTCCTCTGAGTGGTTGCTCTCGCAATCCTCATCATCTTTTCCTGAACGCAAAGATGTGCGAAACAATGCAACCGGGTTCAACATCTTAGCTGCTGTGTCCTTGATTCAAATATTGAAATCAGAATGCAAAAACTACTGGAACAGAATGATAAACAATACTTGATAGACAAGCTTACGCATAGGTACTCTTCTGGCTGCTGAGTAGCGCGCTTTGTCGACCCCCAGCATCGCTGACACCTCCTCGCCGGAGTTGCAGATGAACATGAACTGGTTATCGATGTCCCTCATGACCTCAGACATGCTCTTTGGCTTCTTATTCAGATAAACCGTGAAGCCCCGGGTCTCCTCCACAACCTGCTCTTCGTCTATCGCCACTGATAACTCTGATGCGCTCTTCGTGCTATCGATCCTCCCCATCTCCGGCGATCGAGGCCTCTCCTCGACTGAGATGAATGGGCTCTCACCTCCCTCTGACCTCATGTAGTCCACCACCAGCTCGACATTGGTTGTTGTCGAGGCGTGGAAGGATTGCAGTGGCACGACCTGGGCGATGCCGGGGCTAATTCTCTTGACAGGAATGAAAGCAGGGGTCACCGAGTAGGAATCGGAGGCGAATCGCTCTTCGTCTCCCTCGACATAATTGCGAAGCACGTCGAAGACGCGTTTGAGGGATTGGATGTAGGCGACGTGTGCGGAGGCGAATCGGAGTCTGTGTTGGATGGCTTCCCTTATGAAGCTCTTCCTGTCCTTGCATAGCCGGACCGCCGCCTCGTCTTCCAATTTAGATGCAGAGCAACCCATCTCTCTCACTGTGCGTGTTTCTCAGGCTCTGTTCCTCTGTTAAACTCATGAGATTGTTTGAAAGTCTGATACTTTGGTTGAGTTGGGTTGTGTAATTCAATGGGTATTGCTGAGAGAGGCAAAACTAGAGGAGCTGAAGGTGTTGAAAGAAATGCAGTTCTTTTCGTGGTGGTTAAGCCATTTTAAAAGATTAAGAGATGAATCTGAGGTTACTTTGAATCTATGGGAATGTTTTGTCTGGTGGTAGTTCAGGAATCTGATTCCGTCTTCACTACCTTCAAATTCGAGTTTTTTGAAAGTTCATTTTCCCAGCAACTGTAAAACAACAGAATTGGTTTTTGGTTTGGTTCGATTTAAGGTTTGCCAAAAACATTACTACTGTTACTTGATAAAATAAGTCCAAAACTATACAAATGGACAATGCATGTACCCCCTAATTGGAGGGCGGAATAAGGGCCAAACAAGGTGAGAATAACAAAAAAAACATGTTTTAGGAAGAAGAATAACATATTTAATCGTGAAATTCATTATTCTTAATATTAAAAAAGATAAAGAGATGGTTTAAGGATCTCTAAAAAAAGTGGAAGGGGTAATGCTAATAAAACGAGGAAAATCGAATTTTTTTTTTCTACTTTGAATAACAAAAAAGGATACATTTGGCAAAAAAATGGGTGTTTCAGAATATAAAAAAAACACACTTCAAACGATTAAACAAAGACAAGATTTTGATGGTTTTGTACCCTGAATCCACAAAGATTCTTCTGTTGTGGATAGCACCGTAATAAATAATTGCATTGATACACACAATCTAGTTTATAGATTCACTTTCCTTTTATTTATTTATTTTTATGCTAAAACACACGTATTCAATTTATTCAAACAAATATTTCATTTATTTAAAAAACAATAAAAAATTCAAAAAAGAAGAATGACTCCATAACACTTTCCATGAAAGCAAAGGAAAAGACGGTTACGTAACAAAAAGAACAAAAGTAAACAAGAGTGGAGGTTTCTGTTCTTCTGTTCCTGCCTTTAAAAAACAATGTTTTCTTCTTGTTTCTCGTAGACTCATTACAAAAGTGGATGCTCTTATCTGATATGCTCCCCGTTGGAATTATGTCTTGGATTTGATGTATCACCTCGGATGACCACGATAAAATTATATTAAGATGATCAACTAATTAATAGGATTAGTTAAGATTGTTTGTTATAATTTTATTTGAAGATTAATTGAGAATGTTATTGAGATTTATCTATATAAATATAAATTACATGGCATGAAAATAATATAAAAATTCTAGAGTGATTGAGAGGGGTAGCTAAGAGAGGAAAATAATATAAAAATTCCATTAGAAAGTTTTATGACTATCTTAAAATCTTGTGTTTCATTTAAAATTGTATTTTTCGTGCTTCCAAAATCATGTATCCCAATGTACATGTGTGTTTGAGTATGCACATAAATACATCATAATACTGCATCATGTACATGTCATTCCTGTTGGATTTTAAACTTAAAATAAAGTGGCTAAAAAATGCATGCATAATTCTGTGAGTTATTGAAACGGTTGCATTAACCCTCATACAACATTTCAAAACGGTTTCATTAGCTAGTGTGCAACGTTTCATATCAAAACGGATGTGATAATTATTTTGGGAACAGTTACATGCATTATTCCTTCATAAAACCATTTTGATGCCTATATAAAGGCCTCTTGCATACTTTGATATGTGAAAAGGTGAGATAATTAACAGACCACTATTCAGCAAATTTTCAACCCGTGAGGAGTTCACTCTATTTTATCTACAAACCAATGTTGAAATTCTTCATTAATTCTACTTCTTTGCTTGATCTGGGCGTTTGAAAGAATTGCAGTCTGTTCACCATGATTCTTTTGTAGCTCGTACCCTAGAAAAACAAAACCTATTGTGGTCGTGTCTCTAGTGGTAGGAGTCATTCAACCCTGTGTGTAAGGGGGCCTTATTCATCGAGGACAGAGTGTCTTCGCTCGCTTCCACATTTCCGGATACATTTTTAATCCCTATCTTATTTTATTTTATGTTTTTACTATATATTTTACAGTATGCATGATTTCATATATATTTGATGCTTATATTCTTGTTGTAGTAATTATAAGAATTTGTGTTTAACTTAATATTTGTTTGTCGCGTACAACAATTCCTACATTTTATAATGCACTCACTGATTTTGTTGTTGCTACTTGTGAACAAACTGCCAATATTTAAGGTGTTTATTAATTCATTCATTCAATTTCATGTAGTTGGGGGGTGGGTTGGGGTCTCATAATGAAAGTTATTACTAAGAGGACTACTACATGTGTTGGGTTAAATTCATGTGATGATTAGAACATTGGATACCTTAATGGTTACATATAATTTGCAAGTTCATGTGCTGATTAGAACATTGGATACCTAAATGGTATAGATCTCTCCTCTCCTACTTGGTCTTAAAAAGAAAGTGTTCATAGCAGGCACTGATATGTCACATGAGAATCTCAAATGAGTCCAACAATGATTTTGTACGACCTTAAATTGTTTAATCATGTTTAACATCTCAGTTTAGGATCAAACAGTCTCTTTGATTTTTATATAGACTGCTAAGCATTATCATGTGATGCACACAGATCCTGGAATCATCAGCTCAGATAGTGTGGCAATACATCACATACATTAGTTGTGGCAATCTAATCAAGTCTGGTAGTGTTTTGAAGAGAGTTTGAAAAAGACCTGTTCACTTAAAAGCAGATTTTGAAAACAATTTTTCGTGAAGTATATTTTTATTAGATCCCTAAAAAGCTCTTTTTTTATATAACCATCATCTAGTTCTTACTTTCTATAAAAGTTGCGGCTACTGAGGGTGTTATCTGAGTTAAAAAAATATGATTCCAACAAAAATAAAATATTCAAGAACTGTTTAAACATATTTCCAAATACTACTCGACAATTGCATACCTCAAGTAAGTAGATTCTGAGGTCTCTTAATCATATCTAAGTAGAATCCACTCAACACTGGAAGAAATGGATGAAAAACAATGAATGCAAAATAAGTCTTGTTACAGATCATCACATTGTTTGCTACAAAAAAAAAGTTGATTGATCATGAGAGATGGCTGGTACAAGAGGCTACAACTCTCCATCCATGTCTATATCGATACATTAGACAGATAAACATATATGTTATGTTTGTATTTCTATGGGAAGACATTCGAGACCTTCAAGTCGATTCAACATGGAAAAAGAACTGGCGATCCATCCCGTTGGAGTTTGCCCTCGGACATGTCAAGCTTGCTCATCTTCTCCTCACACCATAGTAGCTGCTCCTTTGTGATCCCGGCCATTCTGAGGACCCTTGATATGACTTTGATGTCAATCAGTCCAATGAGCAACTCAGCCTCCTCGGGGGTTGCTGGCCATGTCTTCTTATTCCAACCCTTCTTTTTCTTGTACAGGTCCTTCAATTTGATCTCTCTCTGTGGCTTGAAAAATGGAAAGTTTAAAAGTATGTCTCCATATATGATCAGTAGAAACATTTTTGCATGAACATCAGCAAATAAGCGAGAGAAAAATTTATCATATCAATAATAAAAAACACACAATTTCACTTAAAAGAGGCCAACACAGGCACAAGAGAGTTCTGGTTATAAAACTAAGTTAAGAACACCCCCTGACTTTTACATGCACCAAAAATTACAAAATTATGTTAATATCTTAGGATTCAGGCTATTTGATGATAGGCATGAAGAACTGCACCTTGTCAAGTGAAGCCTGAATTTGATGAAGAGAGCTCGCAACCTGATTATGACCTCCAAACAAGTTAAGGACGCCCCCTGACTTTTTCTTGTCCGTTTTCAAGAAACATCGGAATGTCAAGATGCACTCTTCTATTATGTTTCTCAGATCAGTGACCAGAACTGGTAGATCCACATAATCGTCTTCTTTGTCCTTGTCATGCACACCTGAAAAGAATAATAGCATATTCTATAGCGACTAAAAAATGATTATGTACCTTGCAGTGAAAACACATAGAAGCCATTTATATTTTTTCTATGGTATGAGGAAGCTGAATACGTAATTCAAATGCTAAAACCAACCAATTTCTCATTAGTGGCCTTTACCTAACAGTTTACATAACAGTTGACATAATTAAGTAAACACTCAAATAGTTTAATAGATATAGAAATAGAATTTTAAAGTTATAATCTTCTGAAGGCACCAACTGATGATATGCAGAAAATCTATCACAATAGTTTCTAAAGATTACTAATTCAACAACACTCACCTTGGAAATTGGGAACCTGAAGCAATTTAGGCAATGAATTTCGAGTCCGTGTGTATATCTCTACCCTAGGGCACTGCTCAAAGGGCTCATTCTCAATAAACCTCTGCAAAAGAACGTGGAATTGCTGGAATCCCTGGGCTGCATGGCTGTAACTGGTTGGATTTTCAGGTTGGGATGAAATTATCTGACATAGTTGTGTATACTGACAGTGAAGCGCCTCCCACGTCAAACAAATATGTGCAACATAAGCAGTCTCAAGGTTTTGGTAGGGATTGTCCTCCTTCTGCTCAAGGTGCAGATTATCAGCCTCATCATGAGTGTCTTCACGCTTCTTGAAAGATAGGCTGCGGAAGGATAATGCGAGCTTCTTAGATGCAGACCTTGGTGATGGGCTTGGAGTATTCCGGCACACTATCAAATAAAGAAAGTGTGGGGCAATAAATGCAGCAATAAACATCAGCAAGCATTCAAGCCTTCAAAATATTGGTAGCTACAGAAACTTTCAAGTAAAAGCTTGCATCATTTTAGATTGCATAAGAATGTAAATTATTTGAGCAATATGTGATTCTCAACATTATCATCATTCAGAAATAGTGTTCATGTATGTGGAAGCGCGGTGAAACAGTTCTGTATAATATCATGAAATACAAAGATTGTGATTCATTTATTCAAATTTCATATTAACACAAGTAAAGTTACATCTCTATTTAATGAACAATGTGCTCCATTTGGGCTCTTTCTTCTTTATAGAAGGGTAGATGCCCACCCTCTATTTTCAAAAAAAGTGAACAATGTGCTCAATAATGAACTGCTTGGCTTTTTCCTTAGAGCCATGGATTTGCTCCCCAAAGGTCTCAAATTTTAATCCCACCAGGCTTACCTGATGCACATGGTTTATGATATGGTGTTTTCCATGTTAATCTAGTATTTAAAAAAAACTGAACTGGTACTAATGAAGCACCTGCATTGTTCTCAAAACAGACATTTTGCAAAATTAAAAGCAATCTTGTAATCAAAGCTCGAGTGAGAATAAACTCAACTCAAAAGAACCCAAAGCAAAGGCCACCCAAAGCAAATTAATTGCATAAATGATAGATCAAGCGCTTTTCAACAACCCAACTGACATTGTTCCATGAAAAAATCAACACATAAAACAAAGAGAAAAGATTAAAAAAAATGCAAACAATCATAATTTGAGAAGCAAAAACACCCAAACAACAGATCCTCAATCCCCAATTAGAATTATATCAATGAAGAAGCAACATAAGACAACAGGGGGGACCATTGGAACTGCAATCCACAATAATTCACAAAAGCTCAATTTATCAATGCAGAGCAATCCAAATAATCAAACAACCCCAAATCAGATTACCTGGCTCCTGAAGCTGCAGAGCACACATCTTGTCGAAGAAGAGCATCCGTTCGCAGTACTTATTGTACAACACATCGAACCCGCACCACGGGTACTTGTCCTCCGCTTCTTCCAACTCCTTCCACCCGCTCGAGCTCGAGCTCGTCTCCTCCTCCTCTTCTTGCTCTTCCACGCTCGGCTCTTCGGGTATCAGAACCATGAAACTGTTCCTCCTCAGCTCTTTAAGCCTCCTCTTCACCTCATTCGTTATGAAATCGTCGTCGTCTTCGTCTTCCTCTTCCCCGGCCCCATTTTTGACGGGGTTCGAATCGGGGTCCGGCTTTGGGGGCGGATCGGTCGGCAAAGATTCAGTCTTTAGGGTTTCATCTACGGATGGGTCGGCATTGGTTTCTGGGTTCGGGTCCTTTTTGGGTTTCAGCTTGCCAAACCTTATGAGCTTCTTCGCCTTAAAAAGATCCATTCTTTGTTTCTTCAAAGTTTCTTTGAACACTAAAACTCTACAGATCTACTAAACCCATGTCGATTTCTCTCTAAAAATCCAATTTTTCTGAAACCCACTCCAAAGAACTCAAGAAATTGAGACCAGAAACTTCTCAAATCGATAGAATTCCCAAAACCCTAATTTCAGCTAAACAGGTGATCTAAAACACTAAAAAAAGCCCCCCCCCCCCAAAAAAAACAGAGAAAACAAAGTAGAACCTCAAAATGCGAACTTGGAAACCCACTTCCGGATGGATAAGAACTAACAATCTTCAAAAGAGGTCTCCATAGAACAGAAAATCCAAACAGAATCACTGAATCGAGTCTCACTCGATCTTAAAAGCTGACAATAATGGCGGAACCCACGCGAAATAAAGGAGTGTCCCTTCTCTCTGGTTCACACTCCCAACATATTCAGGGTTCCGACAAAAAATAAAAATAAAATAAAACAATTAAATAAAATCGAATATCGATATTTTCTAGAATTCTTGAAAGTCGAATTTTCTTTTTCTCTCTCTCGGATTTCGAAGGCGCGAAAATCAAAAACATAATAATTATTTATTTTTTTAATTTTCATTGATTGTCGGGCCAGTGCTCAGACCCGAATATTGTCAGAACCCAAAAACAGCGATTACGCGGGACGGATCTCTCATTGATATTTACTTAAATGCCCCTATCTTATGCCGTCACGGGCTCTCATGACGGAAATTGAATTGACGAAAACACCCCCGTATTTGGTCATCGTACAAGGCTTTTGGTAAAAAAAAGGGGGATATGACGAAACTAGCCCTTTTCGTTGAATTCTGGTCTGTTGAAAATCAACGGTCAAATGACCTTTCTCAAAAGCTTAACCCATTCAAGCCTCGTACGGAAACGTTGGAATTCCCCAAATTACCCTCCATGGGGTCGTCTCTCAAATCTCTCCTTGTGATTTTTCAAGGGCATCGCCTACGCGAACCTTCAAATAAATAAGAGGGGTTGACGTTGATCCTCCGTATTCGAAAAAAATTCTTTTTTTTTTTTTTTTTTTTTTTTTTTAAGGGAATTACACTCCCGTATCATTCTTTAATTTTTATTTTATTTTTTAAATTATATAATGTTATATGAAAACTTATTAATAAATATTATAATTATAATTCATTTATATAAAAATTATATCAAAAATTTCATTAAAACCTTTAAAATAACATAATATTAAATAATTTTAGAGTTATTTTAAATTAATAATTTTTTAAATAAATAAATTCTTTTATAATCAAGTCGTAAGAGGATTTATTTAAAATTAATTATAAAATAATTTAATATTAGTCTCATTTTGAAGATCTCGATGAGATCTTTTCAATTGTAATATTTTTATTTAAAATAGATTAGTGGATCTAAATTTACATTAGGTTGAATTAATTAATATATAAAGTAAAAAGTGAAAAATGTGATTTGAAGACGGCCTCCGAATTTAGATGGTCAAATCTAAATCTTCAAGTTTGGAGGTGGATATGGAGTGTGGTTGAAGCATACCACCCTCCAAATTTTGAGACATAGAAAGTGGTTAGAGTTGTTCTAATATCTAGATGGTATATAGAGTGTATCTTAATTCAAAGAAATATATTTCAAATTAAGCTTATATATATAAATTATATATAATAAAATAGTGTTGTTACACGGTTTTTATTCCAGCCCTTTATTCATCGATAGAAAATTATTATAGCATATATTTACTTTAATGAGATATATGCTTTGATAAAAATTTTCACATTTTATATAAATGCATTTATGCAATTCATTGAAATATATGTTTTATTTTTCATGAAAACATGTACATCATTAGATGATGTATACTATTTTAAAAAAATTTAAAACACGTGTAGACTGGATTTAAAACTGAAAAATGGACTTAATATAACATTATCCATATTAAAAAGTTCATATTCAATTTTTTACATGATTAATCATGTTTGAAATAGTCATTTTTATGGGTATTCTAATGAAAGGATAATGAGAAGGAGAAGGATACATCCAGTCTCCATTGGAGTCTCAATTGCATTCCATATTGTTTTTTTTTTTTTTAAATCATATCTTTTTATTTGAAGTAAATATTGTTATATGAAATGATGTATATAAAAAAATATAATAGTATATTTTTTTTAAGTAAAAAAAAATAAAAATTTCACGTTATACAGTAGCGCAATATATCCGATGGGCTTCATGATATCGCTGTTTGTATCAACCCTCTAATGAGAATCATAAGCTTCATTTAATGAATGGGCTTCATGGGCTTCCCATGGGCTGCATTGCAAATGAATGAGTTTCCCAATTTGGGCTTAGATAGTTTACTGCAAGACAACTCGAGTTGGACAGGTCCACAAATGGAAAACGACTACACACTACACACAGGCAATTTTACATCCACATATATATACTAGTAAGTTACTAAGTTGTACGCGCGTACGCGCGTCATCAACGTCAACACGTGAATGAATAAATTTATAAATTTGGTAATACGCGAAAACACTTATAGGTCTTCAAATCCATGTTCATATGACATGCATGAGAAGAAAAAAAACTTGTATAAACAAGTGATTAAACAACAAATGTAGTGACGCTGAAGATGCTTAAATACCCATTTGCTGCCAAACATGAAAGAGAAACATGAAATACTATTTATACAAAGTAAGAAGTTTGATTACACCAATGACGTAAGTTTGTTATTGACCCATATAAATAATTGACAAAGATCCCTTATTAAACCTAAAAAAAAGAAAGAATTGCAACTATAAATATGATTTTAATTCTTTTTAAGACTTAAGTCTTTACGGTGATAACTTACATGTGACCCAAAAACCACAAAAAATATTGTGTGGTTTATGAAGCCTGGTTGTATAAAACTGTGCATTTTCTTAGTTAGACTAATGATCATTCCATCACATTACTAATTAAAGCATTTTTAATATGACAAATGAAGTCTATTTTATTTTTTAGACTTTAAAATACATGATGATATTAAAGTGTCAAAGGCATCAATAAATGATGTTATTTTTTTACATAAATGATTAAATTGTAGAGAATGTCCTAATTTATAAGATATATTAAAAAAACGTATACATTCATATTATTTTGGGTTTATAGGTAAATAAAATAAAATTTTATCAAGTAACGTTATAAGTGAATTTTATGAGTTCAAATAATTAGATTAAAATATTTATTTATAATTTTGTAAGTATTTTAATGATTCAAAAAAAAATTGGATAAGATTTGAAGTTTGGCAATGGCAAGTCATGTTTTTGAGATCACAGATTTTGTTATAAATTTGGAAATTTGAATAAAAAATGTCTTTATTAGATAGGGGTGTGATTGTGAAACTGGTAAAAACTGAGGGTAAAACTTTAAATATCTCATAAAAGGACAAGTTGATTTATTTTGCAGGGACTTGACCATAAATATTAGAGACCTTGAGGACCTATCCACAAATAACCAAGGAAGTTGACAAAATTGGCTGATCTTTGCAGGGATCTATTTGTAAATATCATGGACCTGGGGGCCGCTCTATAAACAACCCAGCCTGTTCTCGTCGCTGCCGATTTTTTAAGGGACTTTACTATAAATATGAGGGAACTGGGGGCTGTTATAACAAATGAGGTATATCACTCGATGATTTTTTTCATTTTAAAACTTAGTATATATAATTCACTCAAGTTTACCCTCTAGGTTTTTATAAAAGTATATATCACTATTTAAAATGATGTGGACTATATATGAGATTGAAAATGAAGTTGAGTATAATAAAATCACTCCCACAATCCCTTTTACAATAATCATTGACAGTGATTTGAGTTTTTTTAAGAGTATGTATTTGTTTTAAAAAAATAAGTGAATATATTTACAAAGAAAAAATTAAAAGGAATTGAATGCACACATTTTACATCTTCTCAACCCAGTCAAACAACCTAACTCAGTATATACATGGTTGTGTGTATCAGTGCGCCATTTGTGCATATTTTCATTCTTATAGCCTTGGTTTGACAATGAGATAAGTATTGAGACAAGAAAATTGTTAGAATAACCACTTAGATAACAATTTATCATATTTGTTATGATAAAAAATAAGAATCCTGATTTGAATAAAAAATATTGACTTTTGTTCCATATAAATGATAATATTTATCTCTGTTTTATCCTAATATTGATAACTAACATTGTTACATTAATCCTTATTTGTTGTCTCTTGTATAATCCTATATTTTCAATAATGTATATATTTTGTCATATGAAACATGTAATTTTTCATTTTTATTTTTGTTAGTTCATACAATTATATATATATATATATATATATATATATATATATATATATATATATATATATATATATATATATATATATAGGTCGATGATAATATGCGGCGTCCCGCACGGTGCGGGAACGACGTCGTTCGTCCGATCGCGGGTCCATCGCATCCAACGGTCGATGTGAATCGCACCCGACCGTCCGATGCGATGAACCCGCGATGGACCCGTGATCGACGGCCCGTGGTCGTTCGCGCACGTTCCCGCATCGCGCACCGTATCATTCCCCTATATATATATATATATATATACACACGCGATCGATTAGGTGCGGTCGTGCGATCGCGATATATATATGATACGGTGCGCGATATATATATATATATATATATATATATATATATATATATATATATATATATATATATATATACGACCGCGATGAGGTAGGTGCAGGCCGATGCGATCCAACGGTCGCGTGAATCGCACCCGACCGTCCGATGCGATGGATGATATATACCTATATATATATATATATATATATATATATATATATATATTGTTAAGCTATATTTGAATATATATATATATACACACACACACGACTGATTCAGTGCGGGAATGCGGCCGTGCGGAAAACGACGTCAACCGTTCGATCGCGGGTCCATCGCATCCAACGGTCGAGATGAATCGCCTCCGACCGTCCGATGCGATGGACCCGTGATCGACGGCCCGTGATCGCTTCCCGCACGACCGCATTTCCGCACCGAATCGCTTCCCCGCGACCGATGAGGTGCGGTCGTGCGGTCGTGCGGTCGGGGTCGTGGGCCGTCCGATCGCGGGTCCATCACATCCAATACGTGATATATGCGATATATATGATCGCGGACGCACCGACCGCACGACCGCACGTATCACTTCCCTATATATATATATATATATATATATATATATATGCCGGCGATTGCGTGCGGCGAACGGCAGGTGCGGCCGCGACGTGGGCCGTTCGATCGCGGATCCATCGCATCCAACGGTCGACGTGAATCGCACCCGACCGTCCAATGCGATGGACCCGTGATCGACGGCCCGTGATCGCTGCCGCACCTGCCGTTCGCCGCACGTAATCACGTCCCTATATATATATATATATATATATTTTGTTAAGCTATATCTTCATCATATGAAATACTACAAACATTCTGCATTCATTGGTAAAAATAAAAGCTTGGGAATATCACGTGACACTGCACATGAGATTGTTAAATAAATATGTTAAAACAATAATCGATTTTATTTGAGCGCTATAAAATTCAAATTCATCCTTTCTAATTACATTATTGAACGATTGTTTTCCTTTTAAGCATAAGTGCATTGAAGACTGTCTGATTCATTTGTTGCTTTATTCGAGTACAATATGATCTCTTCACTTGTACTAACATGATGTACTCCATCTCCATGTATAAAAAACAAGAGGGAGGCTGGTGGGCCCCTGCGCTAAGTGGCAGATGGGGCCACCTGTCACCCTTGTGGGGGAGTCCGGATTCGGTCTAATCATAATCGAACTGCATACTCAATTGTTAGATATAAGTTTTACTCTCCTACGTTTTTATTGGATCCAATAAAAGAGTGAAATTATACTCAATAATTGATTGCACATTCATGTGTTGTGTAATTCGATTCATATGTGATGTAGACCAGATTTTGATGCAGATGAATCATCATAAGAGATCCACCGAATAGATTATGAAAATACCAGCGGTAGAAATCAAGAGCCCCAATCTCGAAATTGCACGAAATTTTACTAAATCTAGATATCTAGAAGATCATTAAGAGTAATAGTTACACCAGCCACTACATGTTCTCATTTTTTCTATTTTTAGGCCCTCAAATTAGTTAGTTTACTATTTTTAGTAATTTTTTAGATTTGAGATATCTCTATCGTAACATATCGGAATTATTTTATATCAATCTTATAAATCATCTAAATTCTCGTAGATTCAATCAATACTAATTTTAATTTTTACTATTTTTAGTAAAAAAAAAAAAATTTCTATTATTGGTATAAAGCGGAGACTTGTAACGCAGGACAATTTTAGTTATTCATCAATAAAATTCGAATTTCCTCTCTTTTTGAGAACTGAGTCCTGTTTAAGGATTTTTGAGAATTGTGAGTTTTGTTAAAGGGTCTCAACGTTGGTTGGATATTTTTTATCATTTCACGCTGTATTAAATAGGGCTACATAGTTCGATACTGATGGGACTAACTGAAACCCGTCCTGACTAGATCCGACCTCTCTTGTGGGATAGGTGTACGCGACCCCCTATTTCTGCTACCAAGTGGTAAAACGTGGGGCCCACCTGCCCGATGTCTCTGTTCGTATCCGGTTCCTGTATTTTTGAAATCTTTCACTCCTGTATTCATTCATGTATATTCCAGATTAAATATCTTTACAAACTACTGAATTTCTTAGACAGATGTAGTTGTGATATATACAACATTAATTTATCTCACTTAAGATTACTCCCCTTTCTAATAATAATAAAAAAATTCATTGTTTTTTTTACAATATTCTATATTCAACAAAGACTTTCTTTAGTCATGTACTCATTTACGTGCTTTTTTGGTTTTTGAAACCGCCACTTAAGCTCATGTTTGATTTGAGAATTAGGTTATTATGAGATTTATAACTATTTTAGTATAAATCAAGATAAAAAATATTTTTAATTTGGTTGTGTTTGAATTAATCTTGTTGAAAAATGTAATAATAAAATTTTTGTTGTTTGGATAAATGTGAATAAAGTGTGGATAAAGATTTATAAAAATTGAAAAAATGATTACAGTTGATTTAATAATTGATTTATAAAAGGTAATGACACATAATGAAAGTTGATTTGAAAGTGGATCCACATATTCCTTAGATTCATATTTTTTAGATTGAATAACTTGGAATAACATAATTCTAGTTATTGATTAGATTCTATATACCATTTTATACCAGTTGATTATGACATACAAATTTTTATTTATTTCAGTCATCCAAACATTCATAATGAGGCTATCCTGGATAATTTTAACTTATTTCATGTCTATTCTCGACGTTTAGGTTTTTCTTAATAACCAACGTTTTAAATTGAAAATGATCTAGTAATAAAAAAAAAGTGATCAGTGGACAGTGGGGGAATGACCTTTCCAAAATATATGTATTTAAAAAAAAGTCATCACAGTTTCAGCAATAAGAAGACAAAAACTGGCATGAACAATGCATGAAAAGCTCATCATTTTTAGAAGAAAATAATTGCATCCAAACATACAATTGATGGTGGTGGACTTTCAAATCTTCATTGCCTTTTGGAGAGGATGATGAATTGTGTGACTGAACCACTTAATTTCTGGAGAGAAAACAAAGAGAACTTGTAATGCTAGTGGGTGTTCATGCAATGCATTATCTTCTTCTCTGTATTTCAAAGTGGGGACTGGCTTAACTTTCTTTCTATTGATGGAAAGTTTAGTGGAAGCAATCGTTTGTTTTGTATTGTTTGTTTTAAAATTATGAATGCTTTTGAGAAAAAGAGAGTACCTCTTGCAGTTGCAGGTCTGGTTTCCATTTGTGTGGATTTCTGACACAGCCACAGAGGCCATGTTTTCATGTTTAGCTTTGGTTGTGAAAAATTGTGTCAATATGTCCTTTCAGCACTCAAGCAGTTCTTAAGACACCTTTTTTTTTTAAAAAAAAAATGTTTTTGCCAGTAACAGATTATGGTTGTATGATATTGACTCTAATAAATGGTTGCCTTCATTGATACATCTCAAAATTTAACCCCTCCCCATATGTTTATATGATTTATATGAACCCCACCACAACTTCCATTATTCACTTATCTGTATGAACATAGCATTAATTCTGCTTTAGAGAGAAGAGAAGAATACATGTAGCTCTAACTAGGTGTTATATATATGATACATAATCCTTCCTTTGGGTTATCTTTAATTATTTAATACTTGCTGATTGATTGATTAATTTGTTAATTAATTAGTGGGGTCATGTTAATGGGCATGGTGTCCAATCCATCTGTTGTGGAGGGCACTAATTTGGTATTGTAATATTCTTTCACAAATTCTCATTGGGTGCTCAACTAACATTTGTATTCCTTGGATTAATGTCATCAAATTAGTGTGTCCCAAAAATTATTGCAATGCCATTTGAGTTGTCATTGGATTATGGATGAGATTTGGGATTGGATGGTGAATAGACCATGAATTCACTTTGGCAAGAAAAGAACATGAAAAGGGGAGGTTACAGGGTACCAGGCCTTCACTTTCTTTTTTCTTTCCCTTGCTTTATTTTATAGTGGTGGACAACTGAAGTTCACTCTCTTTTATTATATATTATGGTTTAATTTTATCTTATGAAGTAAAACTTGAATCATGGAATGAACAGGGATACCTTTGTTAACTTAACTTGCCAAAAGGAAGTCCGGTTAAACTTTTCCCAAGGAGACTGTAAATTGGATGGGAAATAGAATAGAATGAATTAGTGTAGTGATCAAGACAATGTTTGTAGTAGATTGAGTATCTAATTCTATAGGCCGGCCATGAAAATAACATATTTGAGAAAAAATAAACTATTATGGTTATTTCCTAGCTGCATGCTATATATATCTATAAGAGAACTTTAGAATGATATCTTTTGATAAATGAAAAGATTGCTAGTTCTAACCAGCATTATTATATGTGTATGTGATCAAAGATAATGCACCTATATGGTCATGTAAGATACATTTGAATATACACCTACATTTCTAAATATGGCTTTTTAGAGAAATCTCTTAAAAAGCCACAAAATATGTTTGGAGTGTTGAGACCACTTGAGAGGTGATTGCAATAAAAGGTGATAAAATACTTGAAAGAAAAAAAAGCTACATAAACTCTTTCAGTTTTATGCGTTTTCCTCATCCAAAATCAACCCCCATTAGTACTTCATCACCCCATCATCACAAGAAAAAAAATTAAAATTATTGGATGCCCGTGTGTATCCCATCGTCCTTGTTATTAAATGTGGGTCTTTTTGTTCATTCATTTTTTTTGCTTTATTAAAACAGCCCCTTCAAAAAGAGACATGAGTGTCTCTCCCAGTAAACAAAAAAAAAGAGACAAACAACGCATGTGTTTTGTTTCACTCTCTCAATAACATATTCTCCCAAAACTGTTATTGCATAGCCCATTCTTTCTTCTTCTTCAGATCCTTTGAAAGCAACCCCCATTGGAATTGAAGACTTGATTCTTGGAATTCCTCAGGTACCTCCATTTAAAGTGACTATGTTAACATTTTTTGTACTGCCATCTTTAAAACTACAACTCATTCATTTTTGTTCATTTGTTAGGGGTGTAAAAAATTTCTACTAGAACTTGAGAGAATGGGCAGTACCGATGTTACAAAAACAATGAAATTTCAAAAGAGCTACTTTGATGTGCTTGGACTCTGCTGCACTGCTGAAGTCCCCCTCATTGAGAAGATCCTCAAGCCTTTGGAGGGGATAAAGAAGGTCTCAGTGATTGTCCCTTCGAAAACAGTGATCGTCGTTCATGATAGCCTCCTCATCTCACAGCTCCAAATTGGTAACTGTACTGCACTGAAGAATCAATTTTTTTTTCATTTAAAAAACCTATTCTCAATCCGCTTGAGTTAAAAAAAATTATATTTGAAACTGATTATCTGAAAACTGATTTTTTGAATAGTTAAAGTGTTGAACCAAGCGAGATTGGAAGCGAATATTAGAATTTATGGAGATAAGATTGCGAGGAGGAGTTGGCCTAGTCGGTACACGATTATGTCCGGAGTTCTGCTTCTTCTATCGTTTGTTAAATTCGCGTATCCGCCATTCCATTGGCTTGCACTCGCCGCTGTTGTTGTCGGCCTTCCACCTATTCTTGTTCGAAGTATTGCTGCTCTTCGAATAAGTCTCGTTCCAGAGATCAACACCCTTCTAATAATTGCAGGTATTATTCTATATGATCGTTACACTAAGAGTCAGTGTTGGATTCCACAGTTTCATCAATTTCTAATAAGATTATGATACGTGATTAAAATGAACGCAAAACTTGTTTTTATTGTACTCTTGCATGTTGTTAATTTGAGCTTGTTAGCTTCTTTACCAAAAGAACAAAAAAGAAAAAAACATTACTTTGTTTACATAGTACTAATTCCAGTCTAAGAAGATTTAAGTCATGGGGACTTAAAAATAAAATTGTGTCAAGCATAATGTTGTTAATTGTCTCTTTTTTCAATGCAAAAATATTAGGCGCCGAGGACAGGGCAGGCCCTGGCCGCCTCCACCAAATATGGAGGGCCTTTTAAATAAAAAAATGTTATTTATATTTTATATTTTTTTTTGTTTACTTTTAGATTTTTTTATTTTAAAATTATCATTTTTTTTGTTAATTATTTAATTTATTTATATTTTAATGGGATTTTATTTTATTTGTTATTTTCCTATTTTTATATTTGTGTGTTCTTTATAATGCATTTTAAAAATCGTGTAATATTTTTATGTATCTATTTGAAATTCTATTTCTTCTTCGTGTTTTTTTTTACGATTTTATTTTATTTAAAAGAAGTAGAATTTTAATTTAAAAAAATTATAAAACAAATAATTTTTTCTTTTGTGAATATGGGGTCCAGGATCTCGTCTAGGGCCACATTTGCAAAACTGTTTTTCAGGGCGGACCCTTAAAAAGGAGTGCCCCGCTCATAAAAATCATTTTCCTTTTAAATCTAATAAAACATTTGATTAATACATTTCATTAAAATAATATTGTAGCAAACATTATTATAAAATCATCGTTTGCAGTTTTTAACTTAAATTGCCCCTTAGAAATTAGAAACCGTTTGTAGCTTTTGATTTTTTTTTATAAAAAGTTGAATACTGTAAACCGTGTTTTTGAACCCTGGAATGCTTCCTCAAAAAAAAAAAAAAAAAAACCCTGAAATGAGTAGGCTACCACCACTGAAAAAAAAAAAGACCATACGCATTGTTCTATTCCAATGCAATTTTCATTAATGAATCATACTAACAATGGATATTCTAAAAAAACTTTTGATGTGGAAATTCAGTTTTTTTTCCGAAATTCAGTTAAAGGAACTAGTTTTGTTTTCTTTCCCTTTTCTAAAGTCTGCCCCTCTCTGAAGTTTTGTGAGCATTTAGGGGAATAAATGTGTTTATTCACCTTCAAGAATAGTTTTTGTTTCTCTTACAAATCCATCCTTATCACATGCATGCATGTTATATCAATCAGATGTCCGTGCAAGCCAAGCTTTGCAGTTATCACTGAAAACGATCACAACGTTGTGGACGTTCACGTTCCCCAACACATTTTAATTACACTGAAAACGATCACAACGTTGTGGACGTTCACGTTCCCCAACACATTTTAATTACACTGAAAACGATCACAACGTTGTGGACGTTCACGTTCCCCAACACATTTTAATTACACTGAAAACGATCACAACGTTAGGGACCGGTTGTCAAATTATTAAATTGGAGTAATATGAACTATTAAGCATTAAGTTCCTCACAGATAGCTTATTTATGTATAATTTAGTATTAAAAAGGGATTAAAAATGATGAAATGTATTTTTGTTTAAATAAATTTGGGTGATGATACATTCAGTCTTTTTTACAGCTTAAAATGTTATCATTAAAAATTTAGTGAAACATATACATCGTTAGATAAAATATATAAATCTCATTATTTTTTTTACATTAATTAAAAATGGGTTCCATTGATTCGAAATAGAGTGATATATATTCTTCATTTTACTATTTTTTAAAAATAAAAAACATTTATGATTTGCGTTTTTTAAACTATAAGAATGATTGAGTCTAACATTTTTCAATAAATTTACATCTTTTAATTTATAATGATGTAATTATCATGATTTATTCCATCTCAATAAAACAATCATTAACACTAAACAAATGGTGCAGTTGGAGGAGCAATAGCCCTCAAGGACTACTTGGAAGCCGGGTCGATCGTCTTCCTCTTCACCATTGCCGAGTGGCTCGAGTCTCAAGCAAGTTCCAAGGTCCGCTGTAACAAAAAAAAAAATACTATTAGCTATCTTTATAGTTTAATGATTGACAAGAGAATATGTGACCACAGTAATTTTAATATAATTATATATGTCACACAATGTTACAGGCAACATCAGTGATGTCTTCACTATTGAGCATGGCTCCTCAGAAGGCCATACTGGCCGACACCGGCGTGGCGGTGGACGCTTGCGAGGTGAAGCCGAACACGATCATAGCCGTCAAGGCCGGAGAGGCGATACCGATTGATGGTGTCGTGATCGACGGCTCTAGCGAGGTCGACGAACGCACCCTGACCGGGGAGCCCGTTCCGGTCCTTAAGGAACCCCTCTCACTGGTGTGGGCAGGCACCATCAACTTGAATGGTACTTTAGTTCCTTAATAAAAAGACATTTCATTTTAGGGACCCAACCACTTATTGACAGGTTGATAGAGATACCCCTTCTTTACCGAGGGTCCTGAATTTGAGTCTTGCTCTTAATGAATGAGAATGTTTGATCAGAAAATAAAAAAACAGTTTATCAAGAAACAAAAAAACAAAAAGTCATTTCATTTTAGACAGCATTTGGGAACGAGAGAGCTAGTATATATGTTCTTCTTGTATAGGAAGGAAACACGTTTGAAAAATAAAATTTTGAATAAAGTGATTTAAATAGACTTTGATTCCTAGAAAGTGCATTTTCTGCACTTTTTAAAAAGAAACTCTTTTGCACTGAAAATTGTAAGTAACTTTTTAATTAAGCTAACTTTCTGAAACCCGTTTGATAATACATTTTTTTTTTATTTAATTAAAAACAGAATCGCCTTCCAATCGTATTACCAAACGAGGCCTTTTAAACTCATTTTCAAATGTCAATGATGGTATCAGTTTTTAAATGAAGAAAATTAATAACATTTTAATTTGGGTTATAAAAAAAATCATTTTAGATAACTAAATATGTTTTTTGAAAAGTTGTTTTACAATAAAAGTTCTTTTATTTCAAACATACGTTGTTATAAAAAATATTGAATGTAATCTAAAAGATCACAATAATTATATGAGATGTGATTCACTGGTTTGATAAAAATTACTTACATTCAAAAATAAGAAAATAATAATTTTTCTGTATATTATGGATTTTGGAACCTATATAGTCCACATGGAACACGCAGGAAAATAAAGTTTGAAATTCGTTTTTATGTTCATTCTTGAACATTTTAAATGAAATTTCTCATTTAGGAGAACCATTAGAACTAGCTTTATGGAAATGATGAACTTTTCTTTTCATTTAGAGTTATTAAACTTGCCCTCCCTAGAATAAAGATCTTTGTGTGCAGTTATTACTGGCTGTATGATGTTACGTATAATTGCATTAATGCGTTGCAGGTTATATCACTGTGAGGACTACTGCCTTGGCTGAGGACTCTGCCGTGGCTAGAATGGCAAAACTGGTTGAAGAGGCTCAGAACAACAAGTCCAGGACACAAAGGATCATTGACACTATTGCAAAGTTTTACACACCAGGTAAAATTAATTAGCTAGCCAACATTACTACCATTTTCAATTAGATATGAATAATCATCAATTATGAGATCTGGGATTCAAATCTCACCAATTAGCTCACCAAATCTCACCAGTTGTTTTTTTGATTGTCCATCCCCTATTTTTTTGCATCCTCCCCTGTTCTTTGTAAAGTCTTAACATTATTTTCACTTCAATACAAAGCTTTATCACCAAGCAAAAAAAAAAAAAATCTCACTAACTAGTAGTTGGATAGTTTTTATTTTTGAACTTTTGACCCTCCTATTTAGTTTGAATGATCAATTATTAATTCTAATTTTGACCAAGTCAACTGTTGATGTAACTTTCACATTTTGAACATTATACGTTGAAGACTTAAGTTCCACTAACAATCTTCATTTCTTATTTTTTGAAAAAGTCAAAGGTAAATCATAAGTTAACTTTTACGATATTGATTTCAGGCCCCAATTTTACAGGCTCCAAACCAAGCATCATGATGTGACAATAGAACACTGTCTATTATGCTCATAACTATCTCAACATGAATCCTTATGATTGAGGAGTATCATTTAATTTTGAAAATTTTGTATTTATTTATCATTAATTGATTGAAAATCATACATCAATATTAATATTTTTTAAACTGATTTTGTTTATAAAAAACACATGGAGAGATCTGAAATTGTACGAAATCATTTTTTTTATATTTGGATCTCACCTCAATGTCTCTCGGATCAGGTTTGATATATTAGATTTGTAATCGAATTGTGTTTTGTCTTTTGTTTTAAATGTTTTAACATGAATTTTTTTCATGTATTGAATATCATTTTCCACAGTTTGATTTGTTTTTGTCTCAATATCTATATGTAACATTTCATATTGTTACATTTTTTAATGTATAGTTTGTTTGATAAAACTGCTACATTGTTGACAATGTAAATAGTCATTTTTTATATCTGTGTTATTTTTGTTACATTCATAAATGAACAGTCAACCGTATGCATGTATTGATTTATATTTGTTACATTCATAAATCTAACAATCAACTACATGTAAATTTTTTGACAAAAAAAATGTAACAATCAACTAATTTTTTAAATCTGTGTTATTTTTGTTACATTCGTGAATGTAACAATAGCCGTTTAAAGGATTTTGACAAAAAAATAATTTAGGTAAGTTTTGGTGTAATTTAGGTAAGATCTGGGTGTAATTGAAATTGAAAATTGAGTTACCAGATACGGATTTCAAAATTTAAATTTTGAAATACATAAATTTTGGTGTAAATATGAAAAATTAATGTTTTTGAAATACATAAAATTTGAAATACATAAATTTTGGTGTAATTATGAGATCAGGATTAATGAGAGAGATTTTTAATGAATGGTAGATTTGTATTTTGCCCTTTTACCCTTTTTGAAAAATAAACAAGCCAACCAATGAGATGATGACACCGCATAGGGCTTATATTTTGGGGCCTAGGTATCATGACTTTAATTTTTAATAACAGATTTAATACTCTTCCAATTAAATAAAAAAAACCTTGATATCCATATTGATATTGATATTGATATTGATATAAGATTTAGTAATTTGAAATGAGATAAAAGAGAGATTGAGATAGCCTTTGAAAATGGGTGTTTTTTTCTTAACATTGCCTTTGGAATTGTACTTTATTTTGTTAGATTTTTTAATATTCCTTTTTCATTTTCTATCGTTATAACTAATCTTTTCTTCTTTTTTCAAAAGTATAATTCCTCTTAGAGTAGAATCATCCAAACGTTTTAAAACAATGGTTTGGGTTAGGTTCAACGTGCTTACGATCATTCGATTCATCTCAAGATAGACATTAATTGTCCAATATATTTGTGACAGTCTAATCTTATTATCTCAAAATAAACATTATTTGTCTAACTAATTCATGACCGTTTGATCTTATCATCATAGGCATTGTAGATTCTAAAATTAAAATTATGATTCAATTAAACTTTTTTTAAAAAAGTATTTATCTATCTTTTCTTTTCTGAGGTGACAAGATCCACGGATGCACTAGATAATCTAATCCAGTCTTTAACCCTCTGTTTGGATAGCGGAATTGAGTTATTCTGGATAGATAACTATGCCAGTATAGATAACAAATCTACAAGAATAAAAGATTTTCTGTTTGGTTGTATTTTTTTTATTCTGATTGGAAAACGTAAGAATAAAGGTTGAGTTGTTTGTTTGATAAAGAATAAAATATAAATAAAGTGTAAAAAAGTTGATTTGACATTTGATGTATAAGAGGTGTTGATAGGTGATTTGATGTGATGAGGTGTAAAAAGTTGATTTGACATGTGGGCCCATGTGAATAGATAAGGTGAGTATAGCTTATCTTAGGGGTTGCTTAGAATTGTTATACTCTCTTATACTCGTTTAAACTGGCTTAGTAATACCAAGTTATACCCTTCAAACAAACAACTATTTTTCTTATCCATTCTTATACCACTTATACTCCCTTATTCCGTTACACAACGGGGGTAAAAACATATCTTTCATTGGAAATAAAAATTAAATGATACAAATACCGAAATAGCTAATTCCATAAACTTCGCAGTACTAATTAGTCTTGAAATATAAAAAAATAAAAATAAATCACGAGTTAGCACAAACTCTGTAGGTTTGATTTTTTTTTTCTCATCTTTCCAGTTATAATACTTATGTCGATCTTGACTGTTGCCATCTCCGCCGCGCGGCACGCCCACAATCTCCACCACTGGTTTCACCTTTCTCTCGTGCTACTTGTGAGCGCGTGCCCGTGCGCGCTCGTCCTCTCCACCCCCATCGCCACCTTCTGCGCCCTCAACAGAGCCGCCACTATGGGCCTCCTCATCAAGGGAGGTGATCACCTTGAAACCCTCGCTAAAACAAACGTCGTCGCCTTCGATAAGACGGGAACCATCACCCGCGGAGAGTTCACCGTCACCCACTTCAGCCCCATTGACGACGACAGTTCTGGCATTAGCCTAGCCACACTTCTCTACTGGTAATAACATACTTGAAAGTTTTCATATCAGTACGTCTGGATGAACGACATAGGTCTATCAAAGTGCATGATTGTGCACGTATTGATGAGATTTTCATCCGCACGCTACATAATTTTTGTGTTATATAATGTTTGTGACATGATTTAGGGTTGCAAGTGTTGAGAGTAAATCAAACCATCCCATGGCATCGGCTCTAGTGGACCACGCGCGACTGAATTCCATGGAGCCGGCGCCGGAGAAGGTTGACGGGTTCCGGATATTCCCTGGCCAAGGGATATCCGGCGAGATGGATGGGGAGACTATTTACGTCGGAAACAAGAGGATTGCCACGAGGGCCGGATGTGAATCGGGTAAGCTGATGTGTCCTTATTTGATGTACATGGTTTGTGGTTGATTGAGTGCATATGAACTTCTTGGACTCCGCAGTCCCAAGCCTACAAGAGGCTAAAGAAGGAGAAACGATTGGGTATATATTCATGGATCGAAAACCGGTCGGCGTATTCAGTCTCGCCGATACATGTCGTACCGGAGTCGCCGAAGCGATCGGGAGACTGAAGCGCCAAGGCATCAAAACGATCATGCTCACCGGAGATTCCTCGGCCGCTGCCATGCACGTGCAAAATCAGGTATCTCTCTACAATAGGCTTTGTAATGCATGCAATAGATTTGTCACATTGACTTTTGTGCATGTAGTTAGGGCACGCCTTGGACACAATCCACGCAGAGCTTCTCCCTGAAGAGAAGGTCCGCATCATCGACGGCCTAAAGAAGCCCAACCGAAAACCGACGGTTGTGATGGTGGGGGATGGCATGAACGACGCGCCGGCGCTGGCGGCGGCGGACGTGGGGATATCCATGGGGCTGTCGGGGTCCGCGGTGGCGATGGAGACGGGGCACGCGACGCTGATGACGAACGACATCGGGAAGATAGCGGAGGCGGTGGCGCTCGCGCGGAGGACGCGATGGAAGATCTTCGAGAACGTCGGGCTGGCGATCTCGACGAAGGCGGGGATCGTGGCGTTGGCGATCGCGGGACATCCTTTGCTTTGGGCGGCGGTCTTGGCCGACGTCGGCACGTGCTTGATCGTCATATTCAATAGCACGCTATTGCTGTGGACGGGCGGCGTCGGGAAGAGGTGTTGCGAGTCCGCGCACGCGTCGGCGCATGAATCGGAAGGGACGTGCGCGCACTCGTGCCATGGCGCGCATGAGCACGCGCATGGCGCGCACGAGCACGGCGCGTGCTTGGAAAATGGTTGTCACGCGCACTGCGCGCGCGCGCGAGGAGAAGAGGAGGGGAGGGAGGGACAGAGAAGGGGATGTGGGAAGGACAAAGAGATGGTGTGTTTGACTGAGATAGTAGCTGAATAGAGAAGGTTACAGAGCATTGTCAACATGAGATCTATCTAGGTATATGTCCTTTGCTAAAATTTGAAAAAAGAGAGGATAGAATACTTTCATTTTATGGTTTCAATGGGTTGTGTATGTATTGAGTTTGTATGTTCCATGGTCCTATTCAGGATACGTGATAAAAAAAAGGAAGAATGAATGGGACCATCAGATCATGACTTCCTAGACGATTTTATATTTGCACAATACATTTTATCTGCTTCATTTTGAAATCGTTATATATATTAAAAAAAATATTTCAAATTTAAAGGATGGTACTTATTTTTATTATATATATATATATAAAATAAAAATAAATTATAATGAAAACCTTTTGCTATGTTAAAACTTACGAATGGGCCAAATATGGGTGTTGTTACACCATATCCGTTTCCAGCCCTAATTCAAGTTCTATATGTGTCGATTGAAATTAACGACGTATATGCTCACGTTAATAAGGCATATGTTTTAAAAGAATTGAAGATTCTAGTTCTATAAGGCATTTATATTTTCTATAAATGCATCCATGCAATTCATTGGAGTATATGCTTCATTTTTTATAAAAGCGAGTACCTCATTAGATAAAGTTTTTTATTTTTAAAAAATTCAAAACATACATAGACTAAAATTAAGACTGAAAATGGGGTTGGATGGAACATTATCCACCAAATATGGAAAAAGATATGCACGTCCCCCATTGTAGCCCCAATTGCAGTCCATCATATCCCATTTTAAAAAAAAAATCATACTCTTACCTTTTGAAGTGAATGTTGTTATATGAAATAAAGTATATACTGAGATACATTAGTATATTTTTTTTCATAATGAAAAAATGAAAAAAAAATTGTGTCATATACTATGATATGACTCATACACTATAATAGTGTAGTATATAGTACATTATCATAGCGTATAGAGCTGTAAAACGAGTTACAAAAAAATACTGCGTGTATCAGTGCCAAATATACATTAGTATTCTAACTTCTATGTAGCTAGAGAGATGGGCCAACGGAAGCCTAAATTAAACTGTGGGCTATAGCCCACTATTTCCAGCCCATCAAGGCTTCAATCTTCTATATCTTGCACACAGTAAGATTTCAATTCGGACGACCCTTTTTGTAAAGTTTTAAATTATTACAGTAATACAAGTTTGATTACCAATATATATAAGAAAAAAAACAGATTCAGGAGACCACAAATTGGTGTGGTGTCCCTACCACACGACTGGATCTCACACTAATTTTCAGTTTAATTTCATTAATTCTCTAAAGTTTTCCTTGCTCCCATAGAAAATAACAAATTAAAAGAAACATAATGCATGCCCTTCCAAGTTGCCGCTACATGTCGTACATCATTGCAACACAGTTTCTGTAGTTTTTGTAGCTTCTGATTGATTCATTCTATCAAAAACAGCCTTTGATTCCAGACAACCTGTTGTACATTATTGCAACACGTACAGTTTCTATATATCGTTTTTGTAGCTTCTGTTGATAATTCATTCTATCAAAAACCACCTTTGATTCATTGTAGCATAATTACTTCCAAAATGCCGGGTAAGCCATAACAATAAAAAAAACTTAACTAAGACATAACCATCATTATAATATATAAAACACAAGTAACCAAAAAAACATAAAAATAAAAAATGAGGCTACAACTTTGAATATTTGCTTAATAGGTAGGCCAATACCCTTCAAGGTCCACACATGAAGGCTCCATCTGTTGGAACCTATTGTTATCCGCACCGAATGCCTGCTCATGCGCGACAACGCAACCATTCAACGCCGGACTTCCGCCGTCCATGCCACCCATCTGTACTACTTGTGCTGGCCCCCCCAAATGCATAGCTTGCATTACAGGAGGCATTGAACCCCCCAGATTCAAATTCAAATTTGATAACCCAAACCCCCCAGGGAAGCTGTTCAGCTGCTGTGGCGGCGGTGGCGCCGGTTGCATGTTCATGTTGGAGGAGCCACGGAGGAGCCTCGACAGCTCCGCCATGTCGGTGTTGGTGACAAAGCCCCGGCTCATGCCGTAGTGGTACGCGTCGGCCTGGATTGTGGTCGGTAGGGGTACGGGGCCCATGTCGAGGGTGTATGGGCTCGGTCGGACTTGGCTCGTTGGGTACTTCTTCGCGCCGGAGCTCTTCTGGAAGACCCGGCAGACCACCCACTCGTCCTGCTAAATTCGACAGGAAAAAAATGTTAGACACAGTCCAGTTTACAGTCATGCCTAGGATATGGACTCAATCATATATATATAATAGATTTAAAAAACGATCAAAGTATATATGGTACGACTCTGCAACAACTCTCAATCCAAAAGGTTTTGGGTAGTGTTTTGTTTCATTGGATAAGTGATTAGATAACGTCTACAAATGTCACAAAACATGCGTGTCTGGAGTCAGGTTCTATCGAAAAATGATGCATTGATATTTAAAAAAAAGCATAAACCACATAAATTATTGAGGGAATAATGGATAGGGGAGGGTGATGTAGGCACTGTCTTTATCAACATGAACCAGATACAGTGGCTTTAATTTGTGAGCAGATATATATATATCATGGTATATATATGCAGAGGAGGTGCATTCATGAACTGTTTACAATGATACAGACGTTACAACAACGTACTCCAAGTTGATCAAGTGGAGGCCATGGTCTCTTATTGCATGGTTTTAATTACGTCAATAATTTAATTTTGTGTTAATTAAATTAATGAGTTGATGTTGTTCAGATTTATGTGTATACCTTATTAGGTTTTAAACCGGATTTGGATTGGAGACGATACTCGTGCATGACCCAATTGGTCTTCTCCCCTCTAGGAGCCCTCCCTTTGTAGAACACCAATGTTTTTTTCATTCCGGCGAGCTCCGACGTCGTTGAATTGAATATCTCCTTGTCCTTCCCCGTCGTCTTCCAGTATCCGGCGTTCGTTGCCCTGTTCGTTCGGATCCCGGTCGGGTACTTCCGGTCTCGGAGGCTGAAGAAATACCACTCTTTCTCTCCCATCTTTGCCTTCCCTGCGTTAGATACATATGAACAACAATTAATTATAATTATCAATACATGATGCATGATCCTATAATTTGCATCTACAAATTATATACAGCTCCATCATAAGAAGACCATTAGAGCTTCTAATCATGTTTTTTTTTTTGGATATCCAACTTGCCCAATAAATCATCCAAACTCAATTTTCGCTGTCCTAACAATTTAAATTTCTGTTATAAAAAAAAAAACTTTTCAGAAACATTATAGGTCCGTTTTAAAGCTGTTTTAAGTGAAAAACTTTTTTGAAAGACCTTTCAAAACGCACCCTTTAGCACCTTTTATTGCATGGAATGCATTTAATTAGCTTCTAAATTACAAAAGAACAGATAACATGCATGATATATATGTCATGAAAAACAAGAAATCACTCACTTACATGCATCAGAGATGAAGATCACAAAACCTAACAAAAGAATCAAACATAATTAAATAGGTTTTTTCAAACCTGGGAGGTCCCATGGTTCGCATTTATTGAGATCGACGTCGGTGATCGCCCGTCCGGTGAAGTTGGAGTCGGAGAGTTTTTGAGTCAGGTAGTGAGTGATCAGCTCTTCGTCGGTCGGATGGAACCGAAACCCAGGCGGCAGTGTTTCTTCTTTGCCCATACCATCCATATCTCCTCCTCTGAAGATCAATAGAGCAAGCTTTTTGAACACCAAGGCCTGTTTTGGCTTTGAAGATCAATAGAGTTGCTTGAAGTGATAGAATTCTTTGACCCCTTTCAAGATGGATTGCTTCTTCTTTTTTAACTCTGTAAGTTGTGTTTGAGAGAGAAGAATTTTTTTAAAAAAACAGTGGGGATGAAGTGGTGGGTGAGAAATGAATGGGAGATTGGATTTTATGTGTTTTGGAAGGGCATAGAAGATTGAGGTTTAAGCTTTTGTTTTTTAGAGAGATGAGGAGAGGGAGAGTGTGAATGTGAAGCTCTTACCCACTATGAATCGTCACTTACAAGGTGATTTTTTTAAATTTTTTAGTCTTAGCTACCCAATTATTCAATTGAAATAAAAAAGATGAATAGAAAATATATATGGGTTATTGTCATGTTTATTCAATTTACGGTGTTTTGCCAATACATAGAGGGGAGGGGTTGCTGTTTCCTACCATTTGAATTTAATGTGTGGACATGCATGATAGACTTGATGGAAACCCTAGCTTATACATACATGGGTGTTTCCTTTTATTTTCTTTCATTGATTTTCATTATTAATTTTTTATATTTTTGCGATATTGTATAAACAAGTGATTAGACCAAATTATAAGCTTTAATTATAGAATCTTTTCAGTATTAGATATCCATGCACGCAATAATATATGATTGCTTTTGAACCAAACTAGCTAGGCTAGTGTTTTATGTCTCTTGCAGGTTTAAATGCTTCGCATGTATATGTCTGTATAAGTATATATATACATAGTTAAGTGTCTTTTATTTTTATTTTCTTCCGGAATGGGGACAAAGTATTTGAGTCTTTACAAATGAGGGGTACTGGATTAATTTGAGTCTTTCTCTTATGATAGAATTAAAGAAGAATTAATTAACGAAAAATAACTTATATATATATACAAAAATGTAGTGTTCATCAAACTAGAGTTTTTATATATAACTATTGCATCATGTGTACAAATAACTCGATCAATATATGTTATTTCATGCAAAGAAGTGTTTCGTATGAATCAAATATCTATCAAAGGTCATTTATATTTCTTTTATATCCTTGTTTGGTTAGCAGAGAGCTTATTTGGCATAAAATATTATACACATGCGTAAAAGAGAATTAATTAGAAGATTTTATATTTGGTTGCTATTACTTTAATTTTTTTATTTGATAATGTTTTGTCTTTTGTGTTTGTCTTATTAAGTTGAGTAAGTAAGAATAAACTATATATTCATCCTTCATGTATAATTAATTATAAGAATTTATTCTAACTTATTAAAGCTAAATATATATTATAGTTATTTGTACTAAACTAAGAATTTTTTGTATGATTTATTAAACTTATCCTTCCTTTATCTACCCTCTTTCTTTATGGAAACAAACAAGTCAATTATTTCCAGCTTGAATAAAACACCCATGTAAATCCAAATAACCCATCGAGTTAAACTTATGTTAACAAATGAATAATATTATGTGAATATTCTATTTGGTTAATCCTCACTGAAAGCATAACACACCAAAAAAACCTCTATAATTTGTTAAAAATGTAAAAAAATCATCTATAAATGATGATTTTATTCATCTGAATATATTATAAAATCTTAGTTAGAGGGGATTTTCTTCTTTTTTTTTTTAATTTGTGTCTAAGAACGTAAATTCACTCAACTTACGAGGGCATTTAAGACCGATTAGATAACAAGCGAACGAAGAAACGATAAAACTCGGATAGTCCAACCCGTTCACGTAATCTCCTCCGACTCACATCAAAACCCCGCGACACGTCACCCACATTCATCCAATCAAAATACGCCACGTCATCCAAAGCTTCGACCCGTCACGCGATCGCGGGATCTTCCCCGCATCCGACACGCGATCTGGAGAACCGATACCGTCACCCCTCCTAAACGAATCCTCTGCGCCCACTATTAAAAGAGACAAAACAGACAAGAGGCGTGACCACTCACGCGAGACTGGGAAAAAGCGGGAGTGAGGATATCATCAAATCCTCCTCGTTTTGTGGGGGTGAGTTTCCCGCCAACCTGACCGGTCTATGTGGTCTTCCTTACTACACGCACACACTGAAAATAAGGGCTTCTTCACTGTTTTTTCTTCCTCACTAGGGTTTCCATGTAGCCAGCCTCTCTTCATTCTCTTCTACATTATTTATATATTTCAGAATACATGAATGTTCCTCCCCACCCCTTAATGTATTCACAGACGAAATATATAATAATAAAAAACTGTCAATACCATGTATATGGGTAGGGCTGGTAAACGAACCAAGCCGCTCGGGCTCGGCTCGGGCTCGATTCTGTTTGAACTCGTTTAGGCTCGTTCAATTAAATAAATGAGCGAGCTTGAACAATTTTTAAAGCTCGATTAGCTTGAATCTGGATCGAGCTTCATTTTATGTTCAAACTCGACTCGTTTGTGTTATAAAAACTTAGTTAAAGCTTAACTAAACTCCTTTATAAAATCAGAACATTAAATCAATATAAAGTTATGCTCGTTTAAGTCATGAACTTGGCTCATTTATGCTAAAATTTTATTTTCAACCCCCTAAAAACCTTAAAATGAAGAAGAACGCTATGCTCATTAAGGCTTGTGAGCTCGGCTCGGCTTGGTTCGGCTCTGAACTTGAACATGTCAAAGCTCGATTCGTTCGGCTCGTTTACCACCCCTATATATGGGCTTTCTAATGTTAGTAATTTTGATACAAAAAGAAAATTTCTTCTTTCTCAAAATGTAGACCGGATTTCAAACCGAAATTTTGAAGAATGCGAATGAACATCAAAATAACGCTAAAATTGTAATAAATGTCATCCTTAGGTTTTTTTGTTGGTTCATGTTGATGTTAGTGTGATGTTTTCTATGTTATATTGTTGCTGAGATAACAGTAAAATTATTGGGATCAGTTATTCTTATGTTCGTGGTCCTAGGAGAAATTTGATTTGTTTTATCTTTTGATGAGGATAGTAAATGTTGTAACCAAGCAAAAAAAAAAAAATGTTGTGACCAACCGCGCATTGTGTTCTGACTGATATTTACTAATCTGATTTTGAATATAGAAATAAAATTTGATGAATAGTAATCATTTAATTTATTGGTTGGTTTTGTGTAGTGTTAAGCATGTTTACATGTATACACGTGCATGCTCATGCATGCATGCAGAACCACACGTGCGAGCGCGCGCACACACGCAGATGGACACATGAAATACTGGATGTCTTGTGTATGTTGTCCTACTGTTTTCAAGTGAAGACAACTAGAAAAAATATATATACGGTGAGGTATGAATTATCTTGTCTCCCCCCTCACAGTAGAATAAAAACACTTTTTAAATATGATTTTGGCTAGATTCATGAGCAAATTTGACTCATACAGTGTCAGAACAGATTCTAGATATTTATTTAAGCTCCTTGTCTTCTTGGTTTTACTTACCAGACACTTCAAGACATGAATATTTTAACACAAGTTTTGATCTCGTCGTCACCTTGTTCTTCACATGGTGCTCGGCATCATTGACGAATAAGCATCAATGAAGAATAAAATTATATATACAATAAGTGTCATTATCTACAAATTGACAAAAGACAACCATTGCTGTCACAGATCAGATATCTGTGTGTGTATGAGAAATAATGCTTTGGTAAGCCTTACATGGAATTTCTCTGCTGCATCACTCATGTTAGGTAATTGAATAAATTTTTGTTTAATCAATAGGAAACCCTCAAATAATTTTATATAAAGAATAGAAATTATCTACTTAATTAAATGTCATACAATCAGTCAATCACAAATGCATACAACTTATCTGCATATATATATTTACTTAATTGTTGAGGAACCATGGAAATCTTATATTAGATTCCTTATACTACAATGATATTAATCTTGTGTCATGAAATACATTGATCTTATTAAAATCTGATGATTATTAGAAAAAAAAATAGCTATGCAATAATGTGCAAAATCAAAGCTTAACACCTATCAAAGACTTAACAATGATCAATAGCATTTTTTATTTTCTCTTCATTTATCAAATTAAATTCAAGTTAGCGCGTTCCATATGTCATGATCCCTCGGTGCTTTCATGAATTGCGTGTGATACTGCATCGTCGGAGGTGTCTAATCGTGATTGTAATGTTACAAATTTTGAATAAATATGATATTGTTAGATAACAAATAAATAACAAAATAAAATATAGTTTCACGAGGCGTGTTTAGGACGGGCGATCTATGACTATTTCTGATAACCATTTTTAATGGCGGCCAAAGCTTCATGAAGAAGAAGGTGTGCCTCATCAAATTTAATAGATGTAACACATCGTGGTTTGTTTGTTTACTTGTCAAGCACTTCAAAATAATAAATTCCATAGTATCTTTGAATCTGGTACCTATGTTTCCTGAAAGACTCATCTCTAAACATTGTTAGATTTCGTAAGGAACCAAAACAAAAACTACCCGTAACGAGTAATCGATTTAATCAAGGCACGCAATCGCGAAAAAAATTTAAAACTTAATTAAATCGCTAACTAATATGTCTATTTTGGATTGGTTTGCGAGATCAATATGATGAAATTAATTTTCAATTTCATCATCTATATGTGGATCAGTGCTTGGACAATTATATTCGATCTAGATTGAATTATGTGTTGTCGATCAATTCTTATTTTTCGTAAGGAATACTTTTCATCACCTATGTGGATTAATGCTGGATAATTATGTTCTAGATTGGATTATATATGCGTTGTCGATCAATTCTTATTTTTCGTAAGGAACACCTACACGCAAGACCACCTTCGAACGCGCTTCGTGGCATTGATGATCAAGATATCTCAGTATTAAAAATAAAAATGTTAGGGGGCAAAACTCGCCGACCACTTCACCGGAATACAGCTCATAGGTTTTGTTAACAGTTAGATATGTTGTTATATGGAAAATGAGAAAAAGAAAAGGAAATCTCACCAAATTATATTAATATATTTCCCTCTAATTTCATTGTATGGTATTAATTAACTGTTCAATGAATTGTGATGGGAGTGTCTTAAGGGATTGGATGGAAATATCAATTATCACAATCACATTTGATTGTTTTCATTAGGATATAAAACTTCATTGAAACAGTTTTCATGATCCCAATGAATTGTGATGGGAATGTCTGAGGGATTGGATGGAAATATCAATTATCACAATTATCACATACATTTGATTGTTTTTATTAGGATATTTAAAGCTTCATTGAAACAGATTTGATGGTCTCAAAGAATTGTGATGGGAATGTCTATCAATTATCACAATCGCATTTGATTGTTTTTATTAGGATATAAAGCTTCATTGAAACAGTTTTCATGGTCCCAAGGGACAAGTGAAGGACAACAAGTCTCATGTTGTTTAACTGTGGGTGGTGAATATGCTTTGAGTCCGAAAATGATTACATACATCCAAAGGATCCGAATCCGATGAACCATTCATTGGATTACCGGCCCAACCCAGAGTGGGCTGGGCCACTGAAGTTGATTGGTGGATCAATTATGGGCCCCCAGAATTCCCTTTCCATGGCAACTGACTCACACATTGTGGTCTATGGGTACAAGTGGGCTGAGCCCACATGTAGTTCTGCTTGTAAATGTGTTCTTTGGAAGGAGCATCTTCTGTGGTTTCAAGATATTTTTTTTATATTATTTTTCAAAAATATTTCTTGTCTAATACAATGTATAGATTCACAAAATAAAAGTATATACTTGAATGAATTACAGATGATTTAAACTATATTTCAACTGGGATAAATAAAGTGACATAAAATTTTATATTTTGCATGAAGTGATGAAATCATGGACATCTTATTTCTCCCCATCCGTACCACCCATTAATTTTTTTTTCCTAGAGTGATTTGATCATTTAGGTGACATTTTTTCATCGGATGTCACATGAATCCTCTAACTTTTACAAAGAGAATCACACATGTTCAAAAGAGGGCGGTGGTGGCAGGCGGAGGAGGACAGAGACAGGGAAGGGGGGGGGGGGGTTGGATGGAGAAATAAAGTTCGTGGTTGGTGGGGACGGAGAAATATGGGGGTGGTGGGAGTATCCGTTCCCATCATGGAAAAAATTGTCCATGCCACGTGGAAAACCCCAAGGAGTCCGTGGTGATGGATCTTGCCACGTCACATGGTAGGCCAAGGATATCCGACATATTGAGTTACTATACTACCCTCCTTGACTTCCCAATATTGCGCCAACTAATGCTGGAATTATTCCTATTTTAGCAAGGGCAAACCCGTAATTACAAAACACCTCCTCGTCTCTCTCTCTCTCTCTCTCGCGCGCGCGTCCGGGAGAGCTCCTTCGAAACCCTAATTTATTGGTCTTTGGATTTCTCTGTTTTTGTTTTTTTTTTAGTTTCTTCTTTTCGAGGTCTCGGCGGATCTGGACCCTTGAAACATCGGATTCTAGGTTTTCTAGATCGATTGGATCGACAGAATGCCGTCCATCTATGGAGACAGGATGACCACTTTCGAGGACTCGGAGAAGGAGAGCGAGTTTGGATACGTTCGCAAGGTATCGTTTCGGGTTCAGTCTCTTTTTTATAATGGAAAATCGATTGGAGAGCGTCTTTAGATTCAGTTCGAAAATTTTGCTTGATTTGATTCGGGTTGCATGAAGTGATGAGTACATATTAGGCATGCGAGGTTGAAGATATGTGATTTTTAAGATTGCTTGAACCTTAATAAACATGCAAGGGAAGAACAGGATTGACAATATTGGACTTTTTTTTTACTTCTATTTGCATTACATTCTCAATTTGGTTATAGTTTCACTATATCGATTGAGTAGTCAAGATTGTGATGTTGCTTTGAGATTTATGATTTTATGTTTTCTAGCACCAATCGAGATCAATCGGACATGAAAAAAAATGGGAGTAATACATTTCACATGAAATCGATGGGGTCATTCTAAGTTCCACCGATTTATCATCGTTGTATTCCATCCTTTATGGGTTTTCGGGTTTTTTATGGTTGAAGTCCTAAACTGAGCCATGCAAACCTTGCCACACTGAAGTCGGTCTGTATGATGCATCATGGATGTGGTTGTACAATATTTCATGTCATGCAAAAGTTACCAACCAGCTAGTTGGTCTTGTTTTGTTCAGTGAAACAAATGGCAAAAAAAGATGATGTGATTAGTATTAAGTTATTGGTTCCACCATCTCTTTTTCTATAGGTGTCAGGGCCAGTTGTTGTGGCAGATGGAATGGGTGGGGCAGCTATGTATGAGCTTGTTCGTGTAGGTCATGATAATCTCATTGGGGAGATTATCCGGTTGGAGGGAGATTCTGCTACAATCCAGGGTATGTAACATCTTGGCATTCTCCACATATGGGCATTCTCCACAGCCATATGTAGACTTTTCTAATAATGTTTCAGTGGGTCATTTGCATCTCGGTGATTCTTTGGGAATGCTTTTTCTCCTTTTAAAAGACTTTCTCGTTCTCAAAATTTTACTCTGTTGTAATTCAGTTTATGAAGAGACAGCTGGACTAATGGTGAATGACCCTGTCCTGCGAACCAGGAAGGTAAATATTTCAAATTGTTTGTGCTATGTGTGTTTTTATGGTTGAAATGCATATCATGTTTCATTTACACGACATTGTTTTTCATTGCAGCCTCTTTCTGTTGAGCTAGGTCCAGGAATTTTGGGCAACATTTTTGATGGGATTCAGGTATGATGTATGGTTGCATCCTTATAATTTCTTGATGAAGCTGCCTATTATTTGAAACTGATTTTATGTTAGTAACCCAGTTTCTTGCTCATTGAAATACAGCCTCTTATACATGTATTGTATTATTATGGCTTTGTGCATTGGAATAGTTCTATGTAGACTTATACTTTCTAGTTGTGTATTGAGTGCCATTTTGATGTGATATCTTGCCATTTCATGTATTATGGACATTTTGATGTTACAGCACAGCAAGTAATATGAGTTCATTTCTTCCTTATATTCAGAGACCTCTGAAAACTATTGCTATAAGGTCTGGTGATGTGTACATACCTCGTGGTGTTTCTGTCCCTGCTTTGGATAAAGATATAGCATGGGAATTCCAACCTAAAAAAATGGGTATTTTTGGGCTGCTTCACATTTACAATTTGGATCGAGAACAATTTGGTTGCCACATTTTCAATTTTGAAACATCTAATGCATCTTTTAACCTTCACAGCTGTTGGTGATCTTTTAACTGGCGGAGATTTATACGCTGTAAGTTTAAATTCATTTATTTCTTCTCTTCTTTTGGAAAAGCTTGATTTGTGAATTTTATTAAACTGGGTTTCGTTAAGCCTCTGTATCAATGTTGTTCTAATTTGTTTTTCGTGGGTTTTTTTTAGACCGTCTTTGAGAACACTTTGATGCAGCACCATGTGGCACTCCCCCTGGTTCTATGGGAAAAATTGCATATATAGCACCACCTGGTCAATATACCCTCCAGGTATGTCTGATGACTGCATGACTACACATCTTTTCCTCCATTATAGGCTTAGTTGCTGAGCTTGACACTATCAAATTGTTTGTTTTGAGTTTATTACTTGCATAAGTGTGGTACACTGCTGTTAATTTATGCTAGAACTGGATCATATTAATTTATGCTACTACTTTGAGGTTCCACATGCTTAGGATTCGTGGACATTTTCTCCATAAAATTGTTTCCTAGCCAAAAAAAAAAAATTTTTTTAAGATTGCTTACCTATTACAAAGGATTTGCAATAAAATGGATTTATTCAAAATCTTCACCTTCTTCTACTTTGGACATCTATAATTGTAGAAAAACATCCATGAATTTATGTAATATTTACAGGACACTGTGCTGGAGTTGGAGTTTCAAGGTGTTAAGAAGGAGTTTACTATGCTTCAGGTTTGTAACATATGCAATTCATACAAGTTTTAAATCATAAGGAGAAGCTTCATTTAGAATAAAGTCGAAATATTTAAAGCCATTTTGTTGCATTTGTACAGACTTGGCCTGTGCGTACTCCAAGACCTGTTGCCTCAAAGCTAGCTGCTGATACACCTCTTTTGACAGGACAAGTATTTTGCCAACTAAATACACTATTGAAATTTATTCTGACTCTTTTCATTTATCTTGCATGATAAGGGATGTTAATTCTTTGGTATATTTCCTGCAGCGCGTTCTTGATGCTCTCTTTCCTTCAGTTCTTGGAGGAACTTGTGCTATTCCAGGAGCTTTTGGCTGTGGAAAAACAGTTATCAGTCAAGCACTCTCAAAGGTACTTTCTTAGTAAATTTCAATTGGGGTTTATAACAATGATGAATCCTTGTGTAGTTTCTGATCTCAATTCCTTACCTTGTGCAGTACTCAAACTCTGATACTGTTGTTTATGTTGGCTGTGGAGAGAGAGGAAATGAAATGGCAGAGGTATGTGCTTGTATCACTCCAATCTTGTGATATTTGTTTACTGTACATGCATAAATTCATGTTTCCCTGTGATACAGGTGCTTATGGATTTCCCTCAATTGACAATGACATTGCCCGATGGTCGTGAAGAATCTGTCATGAAGCGTACCACTCTTGTAGCAAACACTTCTAATATGCCTGTGGCTGCCCGAGAGGCCTCTATTTACACAGGTATTCTAACGGCCATTGGGTCCTTGATTGTTCTGTTAAGAAAGAAACTTAGTTGAATTTCAAATATGTTCATCTTCTCTGCATTGTCTCACTCCAAATGATCTTCAAGATGCATGAAACCATGCTTATCTCCCATGCTCGAAGACTTTATAATTGATTTGACTGGTCACTTGGTCTGAAAAGGTCATATGCCGCCTGTCGTGTTTTTTTTTCCAGGCATCACAATTGCAGAATACTTCCGAGATATGGGTTACAATGTTAGTATGATGGCTGATTCAACTTCCCGTTGGGCAGAGGCACTGCGTGAGATTTCTGGTCGACTGGTAAATTCTCTTATATTCTACCACCCACTTCTGCTGCCTATTATTAATATATGCTTGTAGTAGATTTCCTCCAAGTAATTCCCTAATGTCCTCATTCTTTTCAACTCTGTCTCATTTCTTGATGTATTTATCTTCATTAAATTTGATATGCTCCATCATTTTGTGTCCACTAATTGTGTAACCTTTGTTTAAAATAGGCTGAAATGCCAGCAGATAGTGGCTATCCAGCTTACCTTGCTGCCCGTTTAGCCTCCTTTATGAACGTGCTGGTAAAGTGAAATGCCTTGGTGGGCCTGATCGTACTGGTAGCGTAACAATTGTTGGTGCTGTTTCTCCTCCTGGAGGGGATTTTTCAGACCCAGTAACATCTGCAACGCTTGGTATTGTTCAGGTGTTTGAGAATTTCAATCCATCTCTCTCAATTAGTTGTCAAGCATCTTGCTTGTTGATATCTTCACTGTTGGATATTGACCATCCAATCCTACTTCACCTGTGCAGGTGTTTTGGGGGCTTGATAAGAAACTTGCTCAAAGAAACATTTTCCTTCTGTGAACTGGCTTATTTCTTATTCTAAGTACTCCAAGGTTTGTAGATAGCATTTACTTATCATGAAAAGAGATTAAAATCTGTGTTGCTTTAATTTCCAATATTTGTTTCTTCTGTTTTTCCCCTTTATTGTGCATGTGCGTGCATGTTGTGTATTCCTAATGTGGATGTCCAATATTCATTCTCCTCAAATCTAATTGAAGAGGTAATTACATGAGATGGCTTCCATTTCTCTAACATTTAGGTTTCAGGAATTGATGAACAGCTCAAATCTGACTGCTTCAGAAAATTTTAACATGATGAGAGGAAGAATTTCACTTAGCAATTTTTTTTCGAACAATAGAACTTCTGAGATACTTTGGGTAGGAATAACAAGTTTGATAGGTAACGAGCACCTCCTCAAAGATAAACCCCAAGCTGATCATCTAGAGGAGGAACAGATAAATGTGCATATGAAATGGGATCAAAATCGTTTGCACTGCCTTATATGCAATGTTTATTTAAAGATTATGCATGAATAGAATCGTTGTTCATATTTGAAGTTTCCTTCCTTTTTCTTTTTTTCTTTGTGAGTGAGTTTGCTTTTTTATTCCTACTCTGTATTCTTGAGTGGTGAAAGGAAGCTTTCTTCAGTCCTTAGTAAGGACTTGCTAAAGATTTCTCACACCAGCTTGTATTATAGTACTTCTGGAAGCTAAGTGCTCACTATCTCGTAAACAAAGAGAGAAGGTTATCTGATTAAAATCATTGTTTCCAGCAAAGAGAACATAGAATTTAGAAACTTGGAAATAACAATCAAACATGCCCAAGATACTGATGAACTCCTGTCTCATTCCCTTCCACTTGATAGTAATAATTAATAGTCAGACAAAAATGCTAAGATGATACATTAATGTTTTCTCTCTTTGCTTCTGGTTTGGGTTGACATGAGATTTGCAATTGCATTTTTCTTAAATAATCCATGAGGCATGTATATGTCTTCGTATGTCCAGATGTTCAGGTAGTTTGAATACATGAAGATTATCCTTTTTCTTCACGGTGTTCTTCTTTCTTCCATCTTTTCATGGGTTGCTCTTAACCATGATCGGTGATTATTTCAATTGTCAACAACAATATTCTACTGATCTTCAGCATCAAAATACTTAGTTGTTGTTTATTATGCATCAATATCTTCTATTTAGCTAAGTATTCTCTTTATTTATTTTTTGGTTGCATTTTTTGTAATCGACGATGTGGTATTTCTTGGACTGCAGGCCTTAGAGTCATTCTATGAGAAATTTGATCAAGATTTTATTGATATTAGAACCAAAGCCCGTGAAGTGTTGCAGAGAGAAGATGATTTGAATGAAATTGTGCAAGTATGCTTCCTATTTGTATTTGTGTTTGTTATTAATTTGGGTACTGCATTGCAGCATTTTTTCAATTTTACGTTCTCCCTCTTTTCTCTAAAGTTTAATGCGTTGATCTCCAAAACAATAATTTTCCACTCCCTTTTCTATTATGCTGTGAGAATCAGGAAGTGTTGATGGTTTAATGCTGAGGTTTTTGCATCTCTTCACATCTTCCCTTGCAATTCTGTCAATTCTATCATGCAGGCCTTTTTATTGTTTGTACACATGCACTATTCACAAATGTTTCAAAGCTGTTTGACTTGAACTACTTATTAACATCATACTGATTGTAGCTATGCCCGCTATTTAGGCTCCGTTTGGAAACACAGATTGAAAAGTAAATTTTGGAATAAAGCTGCTTTTTAAGATGATTTTAGACCTTGACTTTTTTGGGATGCTTTTTTTTAATTCAGGAATCAATATTTGGAAGGAGTTTAATGTTTGGTAGAAAAAGTTGCTTTTCAATTCAAAAAATCTATTCCGATAAAAAATCGTTCTTTTTGAGATTTTAAAAACACGGATTTCGAGAGAGAAATTAAAAGGAATTCAGCTTTTGATTCCGCCGAAATCCGACCCGTTTGATTGCGCGTTTGGGGATTTTCAGCTTTTCAAAAAGCGAAATCTGCCCAAATGCGCAACCAAACGGACCTTAGTCACTTCAAAGTTCCAGACTTTGTGATTAAAAACTGAAACATTGCCTCTATCGCAGCTTGTTGGTAAAGATGCCTTGGCAGAAACTGATAAGATTACCCTGGAGACAGCAAAGCTTCTGAGGGAGGATTATCTTGCACAAAATGCATTCACACCGTAAGTTCTACTAATTCATGGTGGTAATATTTATCTTTTTCATATCTGATTTGCTTCTTATGTACCCGTCAAACTCTATATGAACATTCCATTCTTTTTTTTTTCAGGTACGACAAATTCTGCCCATTCTATAAGTCAGTTTGGATGATGCGCAACATTATTCATTTTCACACATTGGCCAACCAGGTATGACCTTAATGCACTGTAATTTTTGCAAATTCTTGATTTTATTATTCAGATTCACATTATAATGATCCAATATTCTGGCTGGGATGTGTGTGGTGGAAAATGTAAGACTCAACATTTTGTTTGATCCTTAGTTTATCTTTTCTACCCAAGATCTGTATAGTTCTTTCATGTTATGGTAAACTTTGGGGAATATGAAGATGGCTGTTGTAAATGCAAACTTATTAGTGCAGGAAATCTTCCTAGAACCCTTTGATAACTCAGTTATATTGGACTTGTATAAGAAACATGCCCTTATTAGGCTAAGTTCTCACAATCTTTTGAAATGGAAACTAATTGCAGGCAGTGGAACGAGGAGCAGGCCAGGATGGTCAAAAGATAACATACAGCGTCATCAAGCATCGGTTGGGTGATCTTTTCTATCGTTTAGTGTAAGTAACAAGAGCAATTCTATGCATCCGGGATTTTCCCAAATAATGTCAGGATTTATCGTCACCAAAAAAAGAAGATATACAGTGATTTCCTTTTTGGCAACTGTGCTGTTTCTATTTCTATTGACTAACATGTTCATTTCTGATTACTTGAACTACCATAACCTACTGATATTCTAGATCGAAACACTAAACCTGCCTAACCTCATCTCTCACATTTGCTCTCATTTTCATGTAACAATAGGTCCCAGAAATTCGAAGATCCTGCAGAGGGGGAGGAGGTGCTTGTGGGTAAATACCAGAAGTTGTATGAAGATCTCACCACTGGATTCCGGAATCTTGAGGATGAATTGCGGTGATTAATTTACATTAGGATTACCACAAACAAGGGTAAGAGGAGACCAATCTTCACTATATATATATATACATATGCTTCATACAGATTCAAGGGGGGCTTTGTGGTTCTTGATATTTTTGATCTGGCATCTTTGATCCTTTCGAGGTCCAGACTTTAATTTTTCAAGCCTATGCTTCTATTGCTTTTATTTTCGCTTCAGATGTATCTTATATATTGTTTTCGATAAACCAGAAAAATAAGAGTTGAAACTGTTGTAGCACTATCAAATCAATAAATGAAACCATGTTCTTTATGTGATTGAATGCTGGGAATGGGTTCTCCTATTTTCTGGTTTATAATGAAGCACGTGTTTAAAATAGAAATATCATTATCAAGAAGCACATTTCATGGGCATTATAGTGAGTGGAGGGGGCACATTTGGGACCATAAAGATGACTGAATGTACCAACACTCTTATAGAAATGGGGAGGTGAAAAACAAAAATACACTTATGTGAAGCACGTCATGGGGAAAAAGCAATATTCAAAATCCAACCTAATTTTCCTTAGTAGTAAACCTCTACTTCACTTTGTTATAACAATTCAACCTGGTCATGATGCACTCAGTTATGAGAATTATTTTTGTAGTCCCCACTTTCTCGAAAGGTTACATTTGAAAACAAGTTTGGATAGTTTTTAGATATTTTGTTTTAACAGAAATCATACATAATCCAATTTTGTAATCAAATGTCTCTAAATGATTTTGGCTTTTGAAGAAAGCAAAAAATAATTTTTAGACATCTAATTGAAAAGTTGATTCAAACTTATTTTCAAACACCATGGAAAGAAAATGCAAAAAAAAAAAAAAAAAACTCAATTCATTCAAATATAAATTTAATTTTTTTGTACACGTATTTCAAATTAAATAAGTATATATATCTTCAAAAAACACATATTGGAGATAACAAAAGAGACTGTAGGACCAAGTGTGTTAACCTTTTCCATTTTTCCTTATTATTTTGTTGTGAGCATGTAAAGAAGCTCTGAAGGTGGTCAGTTGGAGCAAAGCTCAAGAGACTTCCCCCCCATAACAAAAGGTTAACAAAAAGTGAGTTTCCATCAACAAACATACTCCTCAAAAGAGGGGAAAAACATCACATGCCGACCAAACAATAAAGGCCTCTTTCACTACCAAATACATCAGGTTTCAACACCACAAACATGATGGTCCCCAATGTCCACCAGTATAAGTTATCCTGGATTAATCTATACCAAGATTGATCGTACGGTCCGGATCAAACCACTTCTTTCACAATCAGCTTTTTGAAAAGTCTAGTGACCCTCAAAAGTGCTTCTTATTTGTACTTTTATTGAACATATCACCATCACTGACTTGTTCAAAACAAATGACCAAGTTTGAGAGTTTTATAAAGACAAAAAAATCACTTGTGTAAACGCCGTCCCTCAAAGAGCTTCCTCTCACGATACACACATGCCTATAATAGACAGGTAGGCCATCCTTCCATGCAGTTTCCAGCAATTTTGTTTTAATGAAAATGGTGATCTTGGAATCTGGATATGTGAAGCATCTTAATTGTTTGCTAATTAGGGTTTATCTTAATTCATGCCGGCTAATGGACTATTTTCAATTGATGGTGGGGAACAAGCAATTGTTAAGGAAATCCTCCTAATGAATTGTATTTATACACACAAATAAATAAATCTCATGTATTCCTTTTAACCTATTGTCTGGTTGGAAGTTGGAACTTATTGTCAAACGGATGAGTGTTTAACTTTAGCTTGTGATATTCAAGGTGTAAAAGTTAACACAACTATTTTTTATGGTTGAGAGTAGGTTTTTCAAATTTTATTATTTTAATCAATTTAGAATATAAATTATTTTTGAAAATTGATTCCCTATAGATTCTAACGTTTGGTTGCGCGATTGCAAAACTGATTCTGCAGGAATCTGCGATTGCAAACTTGATTCTGCAGGAAGCTCACTTTCTCAGCTTTTTGAAATCGCAGCTTTTGGGCACTATTTACCCGCAATCGCTGGGTTTAAAACTGCGATTACAAAACTGTTTGGTTGCGCGATTGCAAACGCAGCTTCCTGTAATCGCAATCGCAACGCAATCGCGCAACCAAACGCAGTGTATTTTAATGCAAGGGCGATGTGGACATTAATTAGGTTAGATTCAGTGAATTTTTTTTTTATTCTACCAATATGAAAATGAAAATTGGAAATATTTTGTTGTTTGAGTTTATGACCTCATCACTTAAAAAAAAGAAATAAAATAAACTATTATTGTCACATTTTCAAAATATGACAACTCAACCTACCAATCCACCAGTTGATGCTATCCAGATTTTTATGCTTGAAACTCATAAATTATCATATAACGATTTTATAATATAAAATCTCATTGATGAGAATTGTAAAAGTTTATATATCGGAAATCATTCATCTCTTTCATTTAATGGTTTATTTTTTATTGATATAAAATGTTATTCTATTTTTATTTTTGATAAATATATAATAAGAATAGATTTTTTAAAATTTTATAGAATTTATTTTTTAAATAGCCTCTTATCTATAAAAATTTTGGAACCGCCACTGTATGCACCTATGTTTAAAAAAATTTATTATGTATATCAAAAAAATCAAAATGTAAAAGAAATTTATGCAGGGTCAAACATAACATTTTTATGTGAAATAACATTTTTTATGTGATATCTATTTTTTTGAAAAAATCAAAATTAGTTATTTTTTTAGTGAGAGAAAACTCTAACATTAGTATGAAAAAACCTCAATGTGATTCTAGCCAAAGAATCAAATTCCAGAATTAATTTTAAAACCAACAAAAAGTTTTTGAATTTAAAAATAGGCAAGTGATGGTCATACAATTCACTTTATAAAAGTCTTAGAATAAGAAAATGATATGTTCAATCTTTTTGTGCAGTCATTTTTTTTCAATAAGTTAACAAAATAGATATATGTCACCATGTTCTACAAGTAAGATTCCTCATCATAAAAACAAGAGCTACCAACAGAATAAAGAGATCCTGATTTTGTCAAGATACCCATCTCCATTTTATTTATGAATCTTAAAGAGATGGTTAAAAAGGCATTTTGTTTTTTAAACACACACGAAACCAAGTTGGCTTGGTCCTTTCATGGAACTAATTAATTCCTTATCTATTCATATTGAGCAAATATGGTTGATCAAGAAATAAATTGCTCATTTTTCTTAAAAGAATGATTCAAACATTCACTCTTGAATCGGTATGGACATCAATAATGGCGATGCTCGATTTCAGCTTCTTGGAAATGAGATTCTCACTAGACATGGTTTGTGTGTGGAATTAGCAAAATAGAGACCTCAATCCATGTAAAAGAATTATGATAATATATAAGCGCAGATACACCTAATGTTGTGTTTGGATGTGCGATTGAAATATTTAAGATTATTTAAAATCTTATGCTTTATACTCAGCTTTTAAAAAACGTTGTTTTATTGGTTTTTCAATAGCAAGATTTTTTAATCTAAAAAACCAAAATGATGGTTTGAAATGTGTTAGGATCCGTGTTTGTGAATTTTTAACTTTTCAAATGTAGAATTTACCCGGACACAAATTCAAAAGGGACCCAAGACAAAGTTTGATAACTCTATTTGGAATGATTTTTTTTCTTTTTTAATAAAAAATCTAGTTCTTATAAATTCTGTGGGAAAAAAAAATTACCTAAAATATATGGAAATGAACATAGGAATAAATGAAGCCAAATGTTCAAACCGGTCCATGCGTTCATTATTTTCTCGTATTTGTATTTATGACCTTACAAACAACCTTTATGTTGTCCATATTACCCTCCAAACCCAACAGACTCAAACCACACTCAAAGGGGTTACCCGTAATTTTCCCAACTCCATCGATCGGACGGCCAATCATGAATTAGAAGATTCCAAAAAATATACACCAATGAAGACGTAAATATACGGTCCAAATATATATATATATATAATAATATATGAAATACAAGGTCTCGCCGGTTCATATGTAAGCCTGTCAACGGACCGGATACGGAGCGGATATGGTCATATCCGTATCCGTATCCGAAATTTTTTTTATATCCGTATCCGTATCCGACGGATATTTAAAAAGCGTATCCGTGTCCGATCCGTATCCGTATCCGACGGATTCGGATAATTATCCGAAATATCCGAAATAAATAAATAAATAATTAAATATAACAAATTTTTATTTAAAGTTTAAAAATTGACTTAAAATTAAAAATTCACAAACACAAGTTCTAACTTTACAACTATTAGAAAGAATAAATAAATAATTAAACATAACAAATTTTCATTTAAAGTTCAAAAATTGACTTAAAATTAAAAATTCACAAACACAAGTCCTAATTTTACAACTATTAGAAAGAATGTGAGCCACTTGATCAAAATCCAATGGTAGATATTAAATACTAATATTAATATTTTTTTAATGCCATCGGATACGGATATTTTTCGGATCGGATAGGGGTATATCCGTATCCGATCCGAAAATTTTCAGATACGGATTATTTTTTCGGATACGGATACGGATTTTTCGGATATCGGATATTTTCTGCATTTTCGGATACGGATTCGGATCGGATGCGGATATTTTTTCGGATAATTGACAGGCTTATTCATATGTTCTCGATTGAGAGACCAAGCGACCGAAACTATGTTTATAAATATAAATTAATTATTAATTCATATATTAATTATATATATATATGGTCGCGATTACGTGCGGTGTGCGGTCGGTGCGGTTTACGACGTGGGCCGTTCGATCGCGGGTCCATCGCATCCAACGGTCGACGTGAATCGCACCCGACCGTCCGATGCGATGGACCCGTGATCGACGGCCCGTGATCGCGCACCGCACCGACCGTAAACCGCATGTAATCGGATCCCATATATGTATATATATATATATATATATATATGGTCGTGATTACGTGCGGTGTGCGGTCGGTGCGGTTTACGACGTGGACCGTTCGATCGCGGGTCCATCGCATCCAACGGTCGACGTGAATCGCACCCGACCGTCCGATGCGATGGACCCGTGATCGACGGCCCGTGATCGCGCACCGCACCGACCGCACACCGCACGTAATCGGATCCCATATACATTCAACAAACCAAACCAATGAAGTCGCTCTTGCGTTCCTGATTCGTGTTTATTTTTATATTTTATTATCTTCAGCTCTTCAAATCTCTCTCTCTTCCTGTCTTTCTGGGTTTCCTTTTCGTCTTCAGATCTCGTGAAGGGACGGGGTTGAATCTCGGAAGCATTGCTGCATCGGATCTTCGCATCACGAGGTATTCGATCAACAACCGAGCTTTGGATTTCCGGGTTTTGAGGAGGTCCAATTGAATATGAATATATATTTTTTATTTAGTTGGGTTTGAAGATTCGGATTGGGTAGCTGAAATGGGATTTGATTCTCTTTTTTGAATTTTTTTGGGGTTTTTTTTTTCATAGTGGTGGATTGGTTGGTATAACAAATTGGAAATGGTTAGGTTTTGTTGTCATGACGTTTTGTTTTGTGGATTTCATTAATTATTATTTTTTGGGTTTGTTGGTTTGGACTTAAATATGAAGGAAAAGAAGGAAAGATTATATCTTTCTGGGTTTTGTGTTTCATTGTTTGTTTGTTTTTTCGGTTTATAATTTTTTTGAGTACGCTCTGAGGCCTTGTTTTTATGGTTATTTGCATTATGATTGGCAATTGTTGAATGGGTTTTTCTGTTGAATTCATGTTTTTTTTATGTTGTTTTGTTATTATCTGATAATTGTCCATGTATTTCTCCCTTGGATTTGGGGAGAGACTGACTAGGTTTCTGTAATTTTTATATCCAATGGTTTGTATTAACTCGTGGAAATGCATGGATTAAGTCTCTCTGTCTCTTGTTTTTTTTTCTTTTTTTCTTTTTTTGGTTTTATAATCATCTAGAGGTGTTTCATTCTTCTCTGCGTCTTTTTTAAATTTTGTTACATCAAAGTATATTGTGATTGGCTAATGAAAAAAATGAGAGAAATAAAATCAAAATATGATATAAAGATGATTATTGTATCCCTTAGTATCATTTTAATTTGGTGACATATCTAATATGTTTAGTTTGATTCTCCAAACTTGTGACCGAAACGAGCGTAATTTTTATATGCAATGTAAAGTTCTGTTGAGTCTCTTGGATTTGTCCAAATTTTTTTTTTGATTGGTTTCATTGGATAAATAACTAGCCTTAAAACTAGCCAAATCAGCATAATATTGTTGATTTTGGATGATTGAATAATGCAAGGGTTTTTGTTGGTCAGATGAATTTAGAATTGGATCAATGTTTCTGGTTGCTTTTAAAATGATATCTCATGTAATTATTGTTCATGTGTGTTTCAGACGAAATTCATCTACATTCACTTGATTGGATATTCCTTCACTGGATTTGGCTACATTGAACAATTAAATGGACTGTCTCATAATTAGATCTCGAGTGTTGATAATCCTGTGATGAAGCTAGTCAGATGAAGATTCCTAAGGCGTGGCCGCTGGGAACTGGGGAGATGCAGGTCTTGCCAGGGCTGCGCCACAGGTCTTCTTCTTCGAGAAGGCCTTCATGGATCATAATCTTAGTTGCATTGATTTGTGTGTCGCTGATCGGGGCTTATATTTACCCAGCGAGGAATACTTCAGCTTGTTATTTGCTTGGCAATTGCAGTAATCCCTGGCTTCCACCTACTCCTGCCAGGGTCTTCACTGATGAAGAGGTTATGGCTCGTGTTGTAATTAAAGAAATTCTTACAGTCCCTCCTGTTCAATCCACGAATCCAAAAATTGCTTTCATGTTCTTGACACCTGGTTCCCTGCCTTTTGAAAGGCTCTGGGAGAAATTCTTCTTGGTAATACCTCTGTTTCGACCTTCTTGCCACTTATTTTAACATACTCAACATGTTGGTGGCTCACATTCTGCACTGGATATTTTTTTTAAAAATGATTATAGTGCTTGCAAGTTGCAACTCATCTCCATCCCTCTTATTAACTGTTTTCATGCTTTCCTATTATTTTCAGGGACATGATGGTAGATATTCAATTTATGTGCATGCATCAAGGGAGAAGCCTGTTCATGTGAGTCCGATATTTAGGAACACAGACATTCGGAGTGATAAGGTATGCAAATGTTTGTTTACATAAATTCCAGAGATTTGGTTTATGAACAACTCCTCTTCATTTAAGTAAATGTATTTCAGTGCCAAAGCTATTTAAAAGGTGCTTCTATAACTGCCCATCTTAGCAAGCTAATAATGAGATGTCTTATGTGCAATATGTTTTTGAACTATCTGAATTCTGAACAAGATGCTAGAAGTTAATAAGCTCAAAAGAGGAATGCATATACTTATTTATTTTATAATGTTTTTATTCACCGTCCATATCATCTGAGATTAACAGTAATTGATGGTTTCTGTGCTTTACTGCATTGAGAGGATTGAATTGTTAGTTATTGAAGAAATGGTTGTTATGCTATATCATTCTCCTGGAAAGGAAGCTATATGACATATGAACTGTTGAAAAATGGAAAGGAAGATATTGATAAGAGAATTCTTTTCAGTTTATTGTTCTGGAACTTTTGTCATCCTGGTTCATAAATGTACATTTTACGCATGCAGGTTGTCTGGGGAAAAATTTCTATGGTTGATGCAGAGAGAAGACTTTTGGCAAATGCGCTCCAGGACCCTGATAATCAGCATTTTATCTTGCTTTCTGACAGGTCAACATGCAGAATTCTATGAAGTTTGTCAGATCTTCCGAAATAGCAATATTTTTTTCATTGAGTTTTTACCAATAATCATTTTGTGTTACAGTTGTGTTCCACTGCACGATTTTGATTATGTGCATCGTTACCTGATGGAGGCAAATATGAGCTTCATTGACTGGTAAGCCTTCTGTTGCATTTATCCATTATAGTTTCACTCTGATTTTCCTTCGTGTTGAGCATAGCTGGCATATCCTATCCCTGGCTTGTAAAATCATTTGCTCTTTGACGCTGCAAAAGATGGATTGTAATGATTTCTGAAATCTACCTTTTTTTAGGATAAAAAGTATACTAATATAGCTGCAATTATGATATCTTGGGTAGTATATTAAAAAAAATACTGGGTAGTCTTTTTCTAAATTGATTGAAGTGTATTTCTTTCTTTTCAGCTTTGACGATCCTGGACCACATGGAACAGGCAGGTATTCTGAACACATGTTGCCTGAAATTGAAGAAAAAGATTTCAGAAAGGGTGCCCAGGTAACAATGCTCATTGTTTTTTTCAATATGAGAGAAGTAGCATGAGTATTCACTCTCCAATACGATTTTTTATAAGGTTATTTTGGGGAAATGTTGGAATACTTCAATATGGAAGTCTTTTCAGTTATTCCCATTGTATTAACTTTTAAACTCCCCTTTGACAATTGCAGTGGTTCACAATGATGCGAAAGCATGCGTTGTTAGTTTTGTCTGACAACTTATACTATACAAAATTCAAGCTTTACTGCAAGGTAGGTTCAAGCAGACATTCAATCTTTTTTTTTCAGTGTTTTTATCTGTTTTCTTTCCATATCTCAATGTATTGTATTATTTAACAAAAAATTAAAATAATCATACTAATTACTGTCCAAGACCGTCCCACTCACGTGCACATTACTACTAGTGTTTACTTGTATTTAATATGGTTCAAGATCGTCCTGTTAAATATTGAAGATTGGAGAGATTAGCCCGTATCTCTCTGTTAAATTTTGAGGATTGAAGAAGTTAACCCATCCAATTGGACATTTTCACTTACTGTTTCATTTTTTTTACTCAGAATTATGAGGAGCCAACAAACCAGTAAAACTTTAACTATAGTTCCTATAGAGGCGGCTAATTTTAGCAATCTACAATTAACTGACCGTCAGTCTAGATGTAAATTTACCTGCAATAGCTTGTTAAAATTAGTGGTTATTGTTTGCTTATTTAGAATGGTTTCCGTCGGTGTTCCTACCAATGATGATTTCTTTGAGCCTTGAGGAATTGGCATACATGTCATTATATCTACACTTCAAATTGTAAAAGTATATTTGTTCAGATTCATTTCACAAGGTGGGGAACTGCTTTGCTGATATGTTGTTTATTTTATTTCCACAGCCAGGGATGGAAGGGAAAAATTGCTATGCTGATGAACATTATCTGCCAACCCTTTTCAATGTCAGCACATAAAACCCTTTGTACTGCTATCTACTAAATCTTTTATGTCTTATTTCTAAAAGTTAGTTCGATGAATATTTCTCTCAGATGGTCGATCCCACTGGAATTGCAAATTGGTCAGTGACACATGTTGACTGGTCTGAAATGAAATGGCATCCAAAAGCATATAGAGCTGAGGATGTCACTTTTGAACTCATGAAGAACATAACGGTATGACTCTGCTTTCTGACTCTCTTTGGAACATTTAATTTTTTTTCCTCCTGGTTAAATATGTGCTTTTCTTCAACCTGAAATAAGGCCCACTTTGAGGGTCGGAAAGCCTCCATTGTTTCAGTTCAGGGGCAGTGGAGAAGAAGCCCAATCTAAAATGGTTTCTTCATTCTTAATAGCCATATGACATCTACATTCATATATAGGAAATACAACCAACTCTCTTAACACTGCTATAACCATCCACTTCCAATTACCCTACTGTAATGTATATTTTTTTTTTCTAAAATATTAGCACACAATGAAGCATGCCTACATTATAAGGCAATGGGCATATTATTCCCCTCACCCTTGTGGTTGTTTTCCATATTTGGGAGGGTTGAGCCAAAGCAGACCTCATATGAGATTGGGCCATTTTACGTAGGCTACCATCCAATTCATCCTTCTTTTTTCTTTTTTTTTTGTTACATGCATGATTGCATGCATCTTATATTTCTAATTCTTATCTTCTGTAATTTGCAGTCTATTGATGAGAGTTACCATGTCACAAGTGATGAAAAGGTAACCCTCTAGTTAAGATATTGTTTTGATGCCTATTATGGTACAATTATAAGTTGGTATACAGAACATCTCTGCTTGAAATCCATTCCTTTTTTTCTTGTGCTGGCTTAGCTTATCTACAAATATACATAGAAAGTCATGTTGTTACACAAGGGAGTTGTTACAAATCTACACAAGGGAAAGAAACAACTACTTTCCAAATAGGGTTACTTGAGTGAACTCATACAAGTTTTAGTCATACTTGATTGTTTTAGTTCCGAAAATTTACTTGCAATTCAACAATAACTTCAAAAAAGGATAAGTGGACTTTTGTCTGATTGATACTGTGCTTTCTATATATGTACAAGTTACAAAATCTCAAACTACGTATTGAACACCCTTTATGCATAAAGACATAAAGAATAGTGTAGAAACCTATCAAATATCTTGCCATAAAAAACTTGGAATGGAATTGTTCTTTATATATATTGCTTTTGAATATCAATGATAAAAGGAGGCATTTGTCATTACATCCAACTTTCTTTTCAACACATCATACTCTCAGATGCTATTCTTTCTGCAGAGAGTAGTGATGCAGAACCCATGCACATGGAACGGGATGAAGCAGCCATGTTATCTATTTGCAAGGAAATTTTACCCGGAAACCCTTGACAATCTGATGCACTTATTCTCCAACTATACTGCAATTCAAGCATAATCATTCTTTGGTCGAACTTTTACTTTCGGCCTCCCAATGCTCTGCTGCCATTGTTTTCCTAGCTATACTAAAACTTTGAAATGGATCATATCATGGATGGCTCTCTCAAAGTCAGTCGAGGACTCAGACAGTAGAGTCCTCGAGAAAGGGTCGAGAGGCGCTGCCAACTTCACGCTTTAACTCAGCCTCTTCTCGAGGTGATCTTTCTATCTATTCTTTTATTTCCTATTTTTATTGTGATTTATGTTCCTTGAACAGCCAATTTTGCTAAAGCTATTAAAATATTGTGAAGTGGTTGATTTTTTCCCCCCCATTGTTCACTTGTAGAAATGGAAGAATACTGCAATGTTCACTTTCTTTAAGATGTTTGGGCCCTTGTATTTGATGGGGACTTTTGTAGTTTATCTTAGCAAACAATTTGAAGACTGAGTGAAACACATTTATGCAGTCTTAAGCTGAAGAAATTTTTCTGGATGAGAACAAGTGCAAGATTATAGTATGTTGCCCATGGTTGTGCTGCTCATGATAATGCAAAACAGTTGTAAAAAAAAAAATATGTTAATCTTCATGAATGAGGATTTAAGCACCACAAAATCAATGAAAATTTACAGATGTATGAGATCAACATTCATAGGAAATATTAAAACATATATAACTTCATCTTCTTCTTCAATCACACTTAAGAACTACAGGACCATTACATAAAATGACTCATACAATACTTGTTTTTCACTGACATTGTCAACAACACAAACATTATTTCAACACAACCTACAATAACAATTATTCCCACTTCAGAAACAACAGAATTTATCTGTTCATGCAGAAGGTTGGACAGATTTTCGAGTAGAAGCATTTACATCCACATTCATCCTTGCATATTCAAACAAGAATTGCTACAATTCTCTCACTAAATTGGACACTGAAACCCTCCAATACTTCAACATAACTCTCATGCCCCAGTTACAAAGGGTGTGTTATGTTCTCAGAATAAAACAGGGGCATGACACGAGCACGCAAAGTGAAGGCCCAGCCATGTATTTAAATGATCTCCAGCCCTGTGAACCACATAAAGAAAGTTGAATTCATTCCAATCAAACCATATTACTGGGTATTATCAATGATAATGATGTCTGTATGGCATTGATTTATCCTGATCTTATAATTAAACCATCAATACATGCTCAAAATCTAGTGATCATCCTATATTCTCATAACACTTATCTTATTAAAACCATCTTATTTCTTTAACAAAATGCTATTCCCCTACATCATATGATATGTATTCCAGTTTAACTAGAATGTGATCGCATTGTCAATGTTGAATGCCTAGTAATATAACTCAACCAGAGGAGAAAGGCCAAGAAAAAAAGGTACTTACATGTCACCTGCAACGCAATCTACGGAAAATGACCCCACCTTTGCCACGGAGACCACCAGCTTTTGAGGTGTCCCCAGCCAGGAAGCTGAGATAATAATGTCATGAACTGAAATAACCGTTGACTATAAAGCCAAAGTGAAGCATGCTATCATATTAGTTCTATAGCTGGTGGAACTTGAATGGGTTGACATTGGTACAGCCTCTGCTTGCAATCTGTGCACTAATTTGTGATCCAGACAAAAGCTGGACCATGAATCTGTGATGTTCTATGTGAAGTCAATGATAGGTTTTGTACTAACATTCCTCAACATGGAACCATCTCTTTCACCAATCTACTGGCCTCTTTAAATTCTCCTTTTGAACAGAGAGATGCCACTATGGAATATGAGGAATTGAAGTCCTTCCATAAGGCTCTTCCATCAAATCATCACAATCTTTTATGATGCTCTCTTCTCCTACTGTCTTGCATGAGATATGATTCAAATTACTTGTTCGATCCATCCTCTCAACACTTCCATCATTCAGTCCCCCAAATGGGAATGCTATGGATCTCACTTCACCCAGGATATTGAGGGCTTCTTGAATACTCCCCTGCTGGCATAATAAACCAAGAAGATCAACCAATGAATCCACCTTGACCTCCTCACCTGCTTTGTTGATCAAATCTATGACTGAATGATTCAGAAGCATTACTCGTAGAACACTCCTTGCTTCTTCCAACCTACCCCTGGCATGTAGTCCCTTTATCATGTGCATATAACCAAGGAAGTCTGGAGAAGTCTCCCTCCTCTCATATTCATTAAAGAACACCAAGGCACCTTCCAAATCACCTCTCACACAAAAACCATTGATCAAAGCACTGATTGTACAAGGATCTGGTTTCCCAAAACTCTTTTCCAGGTCCAAGAGCAGCTTTAAAGCTTCCTCAATCAGCCCAAATCGACAATACCCATTTATCAATGAGTTGTAAATAATGGCATTCGGAGCAAGGTCTTCAAGAACCATTCTATCTAACAATTGAATAGCATCTTGTATGAACCCTCTTCTACAAAGAGCAACTATGAGAGTTGCATATGTAATGACAGTAGGATGCAAATTGTTTTGCTTCAATGAATCAAAAAGCCTGAATGCTTCAGCAAAGCACCCCTCACGGCACAGACAATTGATCACCGAATTATAAGTGACAATGTTTGGATGAATCCCTCTCTTTCTCATGCTTTCACAAACATCTAATGCCTTCTCAAGGTACCCCTTCTTGCACAGCCCATCAACCACACTAGAATAAACAACCACATCCAATCTTACAGCACGATCGCTCAAGCAATCCCGCAACAAAGAGAGGGCTTTCTCAGGGTTACCTCCATAGACGCAGACGCCCCGGATGAGAGAGCTCCACAAGAGATCCTGGTCGTAAAGCCCGCGCCTTTTGTGGCGATCGATGAAGTCCTCGGCCTCGTCGAATCGACGGTCCTCGATGAGGGCGCGGGCGACGATCGAACGTGCGCGGGAGTCAACGGAGACGCCATTGGAGCCCATCTGGGAGAAGACGTGGAGGAGGAGACTGAAACGGCGGCATCTGAAGAGGAGGGTGAGGAGGTCGTTGAGGGAATGGGGGGTCGGGGAAAGGGCGGTCTTGAGGAGGTTGGGTAGGGTTAGGGTTTGATAGTGGGGAGGAGGAGATGAGGAGGAGAAGGAGCGAATGGAGGAAATTAGGGTTTTGGAGAGAAAGGAAGTTTGGATCATCGAAACAAGTTTTTTTGTTTTTACTGGTGAGGTAGTCAGGTAGAAGAGGAGGGGTAGGGGTAGTTCTGTGATTAATTTGAATACGGAGGGGAGTTTAATTTCGCTTCGTGACTCTGTTCATGTGGGCTTTGATGTATAGAGTGGGGGCCCAGATTCGGTACCTTGTAAAGAGCGTTGTTACAACCCCCATCCCACACACACCAAGCTTGTACGTGAACGGGCGTCCGTCAAACTCGACTTTTGTTCGGTGAAATGTGTGGGACGGGTCACTTTATAAGCCCCATTGAGAGGCCCCTCTCATTACCTAATTGGTCATCTGTTTGACTTTTTTTAAAAGTAAAAGTAGCAAAGACAATACTATTTTTCCTTTATATTTGAGTTTGCATTTTAAAAAATAATTCCTCATTAATTGGGATTGTATAACCGATCTCTAGCACTCCTTTTTTTAGAAATTTTTTTTTACTCTCATAAAGCATTCGTCATCTCAAAAATTTATTCTGGTTGGTCTGCTCATTTCCGGCGACCAGTATCACCACCCTTGAATTGCTCTCTCCGCCTTCCATCATATGAGAGGTGGATTGACTACCTTTCGAGTTTTCCTCTGAGTTCCACCTCCTCCGACATCTACCTTTCAGATACAGCTGTAGATACACATAAAGATATTAGAATTTGAGATACAGATGAGTATATTAGTTTTTTCATATACATATACAAATTTGAATACAGTCCTATATTTGTTTTTTCATATACACATATATCTAAAAAATTTCAGATACAATATTAATCTGAAATTCATATGAAACAATTATGGTTTACATACTAATGAGACATTGCTTAGATGATTAATTAAAATATTTAAATGTACATGACAAAAACAATTAAATATTATTCAGATACACATTAATCAAATTCATCTGAATGAACATAACAAATAATAAATTGGGTTGTATAAATTATTCAGATACACGTGTATCTGGAATCTGAATGAGTTTAAAAATGTAACAATTATGATTTACATGCTAATGATGTATTGTATAGATAAATAATAAAAGTTTTTTAATATAGATGATAAAAAATAATTAAATATTATTCAAATACACATTAATCAAATCCATCAAAACAAAAATAACAAATAACAAATTGGGCTGGGTAAATAATTCAGATACACGTGTATCTGAAATCTGAATAAACAACTTTACATTAGATAAAATTGTATATCGAATCTTAATGAGTTAAATAATGATCATACAAGGCTAAAAATATACTAAATGACTCAATATGCATAATCATACGCATACACACCATCGTACTAAATAATAATCATGAAAGGCTAAAAATCCAGATACAGTGGTCATATATATGAATTTAAATTAAATCTGATCTCAAAAATGTATATGATGATTAAAAAATGAATTTAATATCAGAATAATATGTTTTGTTCAGATAATTTTTTTAACCTAAATGGATCGCCATTATTTGCACCACAATCAGGTCGCAAATAAAAAAAATTACTAAAGTAATTATAACCTTCTCCTTCAATCCCCCCCAAAACTAAATTCGATATTTGTTTTTGTTTCCACGTATCAATCTGAATAAAAAAATGTAAATTTTTTTTTTCATCCAATTGAAATGATTGCTTCAAAAAGATAGAGAATATCACAAATTGTAACTACCTCAAGATTTAAGGAATTGATTATAAAAAAAATATTTCTATTTAGATAGAAAGGGTAAAATGAGTAATTCAATCTTGCTATCTTATATGGCTCGAGATAGGGTCTACCAATTGGGGCTAAAAAATCATTATTGATTTAAATTGTACTAAAAATTGAAGTAATAGCTTCGTTTGATATAATGTCTTCAACCATCATTTTGTGTATTTTAGATGGATTTTAAGTGGAGGATTGTATTTAATTAAAAGAAAAAAAAATAATGAGAGAATTTGATGAATTATTGATTCAGACTCGATAATAGATGATTTATACTCTCTAAAACATCTAAGGCTCAACTTCAATAATGCTTTATTATATAGTTTTTTTAATTTCTTTGAGTTACTCTCGACCGAACTTTGATTATGAATTTATCTACTTAGTATTTTTTTAATATAGTATTTGATTATTAGTTTTTGTATTAATGAACTTGCTTTGTTTTACTTAATCTTTTAATAAATTTATTTTATTTAAAATGCATCATTTGACTACCAATTTTTTTTTTATATTTTTATCAAGAGAAAATATTTTTATGAAAAAATTAATTCATCCCACTTTAAAAAAGTGTCCTGGATCCGCCTCTAATTCCATCTTAAACTAACATCCAAATACCAACCTATAACAACTATCTAAACAGGTTTTTTTTTTTACTTTATTTTAGCCTATTCCAATCATCCCATCACTAACCTGGCCTCTACTCAAACAAGGGCTATAAGTGTTTAAAAAATATTTTGAAAAAAATATTATCAGGAATACAAATTTTCTAACCAGTTATATTACATTAATGACTGATCAGTCAAAGACACGGGGTTGAAAAAAAAGGGTTTTTTTTGCATGTATACCATAAAAAAATATAGTATTTATTTTTATACCACTACAAATATCATATTTATTTTTATACTATTAAAATTTTTCTTAATGTAAAAATGTTTCATTCTTTTATATTTTTAATCAAAATGAACCTTAACTATAGTTAATTTTTTAATCAAGAAGTAAAATGACAAAAATAACCTTAATATATAATATTTTTTGTCATAATATAAATAATTAAATATAATAATCTAATTAATTTTATGTTCTTTCTAAATCAATCATAAGTCATTCAACACGATCCCTTCTTTTCTTTTCTTCCAATTAAGATCTAATTTTCTAAAAAAATTGCATTTTGTAATATATATTATTAATTGTTCTAAAAAATATTTTTATTTTAATTTAATTAATTTAAGTATTAATAATTATTATATCTGTACTGATAAATAATTTGTATGATTAATTTTTATGTTTTTGGGTTTTAGATGAAATTTATGATTTTCATGTTAAAATTAATATTTTTTATTTTTATAAATATTTTATTTGGTAAGGTTAAATATGCAAAAAAAAAAAAAAGGGTAATTTAATCTTTTTTCTCAATACTTTAACAGTTTTAATGAAGATTTGGATAGAAGTTAACTAGGATGGTAAATATGAATAAACTTTACATATTTCAATGGTATAAAAATTAATATGTTATTTATAGTGATAGAAAATTAAATAACATGTTTTTGAATGACGTACATGCAAAAAACAAAAAAAAATCCTACAAGTTTTCAAAAAATGTTTTTTTTTTAAAAAAAACTCTGTATTCGACTATGGAGGAGGGCAAATTAGGAAAAAAATTCTAACGGTTGGACACATTAATGATGGACGATCTGTCAATTATTTGATTTGGGGTGTGTTTCATTAGAACCCAAAACTTCATTACGAAGAAACCGATTTGGCGAGATTATTATTTCAACGGTCAAAAATCCTCCATCATATAAGATGCCTCGAAACCCCATTCGACTCTCTCTCTCTCTCTCTCTCTCCTCTTCTGCCCAAAATTGACGATCCCAACCCCCCAAAACCCTAACCCTTGTTTTAACACCCCCCGATGAGCACATCTTCCATCGACTCCGTCTATGTCGACGACCTCTCGCGGTGGATGGCAGACCAGGACCGCCGCATCATCGGGTCTATCCCTAATGTGGTGATCGAGATGGTGACATCTCTCTCTCTCTCTCTCTAGGATCTCATGCAACTCGAGGTGGTGGTTGTTTCCTTTCTCTTCCTTGCTTTATTTCCTTATGTAGTTTCATTGTTGCATATGGTTCCGAAGTCACGCTTGTGTTTCTTGCTTGTTGAGGTGCCAGTGATGATGATTGGTCGGATGGGATCATGTGGGGAAGCTTGAGTAGCATTTGTTTTCTACTTATTTTATTGAACATTGTTTATTTGTCTTTTTTTTTTTGTGTCCTGGTGGATTTAAAAATCTTTGTTTTATCTTTTTCATTATGATGATCATTTCTAAGTGTTAAAACCCTGTTTTTGTTACTTAATAATATTTGTTAGGCATTTAACATTTATAGTTGAAGGAACTGTTATGTCAACTCATTGGAGGCTACATAGGTGTAAATCAGATAAGTGATATGACTTGTTGTTCGGTACTTGGTAATTTAATTTTATTTATTTTGTGTTTGTTTTCTTGGTGCTTTTCAGATATTGGTTTATGTGTCTTGTTATTAGGATGATCATAAGTGATAAAACATATTTTGGAAAATATTTGGTAGGTAACATTTAGGGTCAAAGCAATATCTTCTTCAATCCCAATCACCTGTTCCTCAAGCACAGAAACATGTAACTCGCTCATTGGACCACTGGCTGCAGCAAGTCTGTTACCTCCCTACCCCATAATAAGAAAATGAACAACATCCAATATGAATGTCATTAAGTTTTATGCAAGCTGTCCAGCAAATGGTATACTTCATTTCTGATTGTTTACAGAGTACTGCAGATGTTGCTACTTCTGAAACGAGGATTGTGCCGCTGACATCAACTGCTCCCCATTCCGCATCTTTCCCTGCTCAGACATACAATGTAGCTTCTCTTTCTGGGATCCCTGGCCCACCTGGTATAGCTTTATCTATACCATTGCCTTCCATGAATGCAGCCCATCCAGTGGCAATGAATTTTTCTTCTGCACTCCCAAGGCCCGTCTTTCAATCTGTTGTTTCTAGCCACACAAAGCCATTGCAGTGGTGTTGCACCCAATGTTTTCAGATGATTTATCCACCTTATCCATCTTTTGCTGTTATGCCTCAACAACCTCAGACACTTTGTTTGCCTCCTGGTCAGGTCAGTGGCTTCCTCTGTTAACATTCAGGGTAACTACAAGTATCTAGATAACCTTGTATCATTGCCCAAGTGCATTTAAATTTTAGAAAGAAGGTTTATTAAGAGAGGAAGCCGACAAGGTAAAATTAGGAGTGTTTTTCCACCTAAAGTTTGTTTTCTATTGGAGAATGATGTTAAGCAAACAAGCACATAATTTCATGGATAGGCTCAGTAGATCCAAACCCAAGAAGAAGTATTGAGGATAGATGAAGAGTTTGGAGCAGCAGCCTAGTTAGCTTTAATTTTAGTGTTTCCATTGTTTTGTATGTTTTATGTGCTTTTTAGAATACTTGTGTTTTCTTTTTACTATTATTAAGAGTCAATTGTTCTTTTAGTGTACCCATATTACAATGTAATGATTGGTCTTCATTCAACAACATGGTTTTCCATTGAGGGTGATGGCCATGAAGTCTCCTACATTTTAAGTGATTTTCAACCATTTTTTTATCGCTCATCACCTTTGATTTCTAAATAGCCTCGTTTTCTAGAGCAACTTTCAAGTTCGTTGCTAGAATCCTGGAGGTGGTCTCTTAGGGAAGGAAATTGGTGGAACCAGATTATAGACATTGATTGTTCTCCTTGAGTGCATTGTTGAAAATGATGGTCATATATTGTGTTTTCTGCTCTATTCTGAGTGATTTTAAATTTTATTTCTCAACTCATCATCTTTGATTTCTAAATGACATTTTTCAATCCTTCATTTTTTTTTAATTCAAAATAACATTCATTTCTAAAGAAACTTTCCAAAGTCTGTGGTTTAAGTCTAGAAAGTAGCAACCTGGAAGGAAAACTTAGTGAAAATCTGACTATAGCCATCGACTTTCCTTCTTGATCATCATTTGAGGATTATGGTTGTGGATCTTGTATGTGTGCTACATTCCAAGTGATTTAAAACTTTAATTTTTGTAGTTTATCATCTTTGATTTTAAAACAATATTGGTTTCTCCTTCATTTCTCGTTGTAAATATCATTGATTTCGAAGATATCTTCAAAGTATGTGGAATGAATCTTTGAGGAGGCGACATAGGAAAGAAAACTTGGTGGGATCTAGACTTGAGGCATCGAATTTCCTCCTTAGGTGCGCGATTGAAGATGACAACATAGATCGTATTTGTTTGCTACATTCCAAGTGATTTAATACATTATTTCTTGTAGCTCATCACTGTTGAATTCTCGTCTATGGAAATCCTAGTAATTTAAACCTGTTTTTTGCATTTAGCATTTTTTATTTTAAATGACATCATTTTCTTCTTCATTGTAAATAGCATTGATTTCTAAGACATCTTCTAAGTTTTGGCTTGAATCCCAAATATGGTGACGTAGGGCAGGAAAAGTTGGTGGAAACCAAACTATAGCCATCGACTTTCCTCCTCAATTGCATCATCAAGGGTGATAGTTGTATATCGTGCTCGTGTATGGCGATCCTATAGATTTATACCATTTTTTTTGCAATTCAACACTTTGGACTTTTCAAATTACATCATTTTGTTCTTCATTTCTCATTATAAATAGAATTGATTTCAAAGGCTTCTTTTTATGTCTTTGACTTGAATCTTGAATGTGATGACGTAAGGTCGGAAAAGTTGGTGGAAACCATACTATGACCATCAACTTTCCTTTTCGATTGTGTCGCCGAGGGTGATGGCCGTAGATCGTATTTGTGTACAATAATCCTATTGATTTAAATGATTTTTTTTAACACTTTTGATTTTCAAATTACATCATTCTTTTCTTCATTTCTCAATATTAATAGCATTTATTTTCAAGGCATCTTTTAAGTTTTTGGCTTAAATCTCGAATGTGGCGGCGTAGGGTAGGAAAAGTTGATGGAAACCAGACTATGACCATTGACTTTCCTCCTCGATTGCGTTGTCGAGGGTGATAGCCGTAGATCGTGTTTGTGCATGGCAATCCTAGTGCTTTAAACATTTTTTTTGGCAGTTTAGCACTTTTGATTTTTAAATCACATCATTTTCTTCTTCATTACTCATTATAATAGCATTGATTTCTAAGGCATCTTCTAAGTCTTTGGCTTGAATCCCGAATGTGGCGACGTAGGGTAGGATAAGTTGGTGGAAACCAGACTATAGCCATCGACTTTCCTTCTCAATTGCGTTGCCGAGGGTGATGGCCGTAGATCGTGTTTGTATAGAGCAATCCTATTTATTTAAACCATTTTTTTTGGAGTTCAACACTTTTGAATTTTCAAATTATATCATTTTGTTCTTCATTTTACATTATAAATAGCAATGATTTCTAAAGCATCTTTTTATGTCTTTGGCTTGAATTTTGAATGTGGCGGCATATGACCATTGACTTTCCTCCTCGATTGCGTTGTCGAGGGTGATAGCCGTTGATCGTGTTTGTGTATGGCATCTTCTAAACATTTTTATTGCTTTAAACATCATAGTGCTTTAAACGTTTTTATTGCAGTTTATACTTTTGATTTTTAAATCACATCATTTTCTTCTTCATTACTCATTATAATAGCATTGATTTCTAAGGCATCTTCTAAGTCTTTGGCTTGAATCCCGAATGTGACGGCGTAGGGTAGGATAAGTTGGTGGAAACCAGACTATAGCCATCGACTTTCCTTCTCAATTGCGTTGCCGAGGGTGATGGCCGTAGATCGTGTTTGTATAGAGCAATCCTATTTTTTAAACCATTTTTTTTGGAGTTCAACACTTTTGAATTTTCAAATTATATCATTTTGTTCTTCATTTCTCCTTATAAATAGCTTGATTTCTAAAACATCTTTTTATGTCTTTGGCTTGAATCCCGAATGTGACGACGTAGGGTAGGAAAAGTTGGTGGAAACCAGACTATGACCATTGACTTTCCTCCTCGATTGCGTTGTCGAGGGTGATAGCCGTAGATCATGTTTGTGTATTGCAATCCTAGTGCTTTAAACATTTTTTTGGCAGTTTAGGACTTTTGATTTTTAAATCACATCATTTTCTTCTTCATTACTCATTATAATAGCATTGATTTCTAAGGCATCTTCTAAGTCTTTGGTTTGAATCCCGAATGTGGCGGCGTAGGGTAGGATAAGTTGGTGGAAACCAGACTATAGCCATCGACATTCCTTCTCGATTGCGTTGCCATGGGTGATGGCCGTAGATTTTGTTTGTGTAGTGCAATCCTATTGATTTAAGCCATTTTTTTGCAGTTCAACACTCATAACTTTTCAAATTACATCATTTTGTTCTTCATTTCTCATTATAAATAGCATTGATTTCTAAGGCATCTTCTAAGTCTTTGGCTTGAATCCCGAATGTGGCGGCGTAGGGTAAGTTAAGTTGGTGGAAATCAGACTATAGCCATCGTCTTTCCTTCTCGATTGCGTCGCCGAGGGTGATGGTCATAGATCGTGTTTGTGTAGCGCAATCCTATTTTTTAAAACCATTTTTTTGCAGTTCAACACTTTTGAATTTTCAAATTATATCATTTTGTTCTTCATTTCTCCTTGTAAATAGCTTTGATTTCTAAAACATTTTTTTATGTCTTTGGCTTGAATCCCGAATGTGACGACGTAGGGTAGGAAAAGTTGGTGGAAACCAGACTATGACCATTGACTTTCCTCCTCGATTGCGTTGTCGAGGGTGATAGCCGTAGATCGTGTTTGTGTATTGCAATCCTAGTGCTTTAAACATTTTTTTGGCAGTTTAGGACTTTTGATTTTTAAATCACATCATTTTCTTCTTCATTACTCATTATAATAGCATTGCTTTCTAAGGCATCTTCTAAGTCTTTTGTTTGAATCCCGAATGTGGCGGCGTAGGGTAGGATAAGTTGGTGGAAACCAGACTATAGCCATCGACATTCCTTCTCGATTGCGTTGCCATGGGTGATGGCCGTAGATTTTGTTTGTGTAGTGCAATCCTATTGATTTAAGCCATTTTTTTGCAATTAAACACTCTTGACTTTTCAAATTACATCATTTTGTTCTTCATTTCTCATTATAAATAGCATTGATTTCTAAGGCATCTTTTTATGTCTTTGGCTTGAATCCCGAATGTGGCGGCGTAGGGTAAGTTAAGTTGGTGGAAACCAGACTATAGCCATCGACTTTCCTTCTCGATTGCGTCGCCGAGGGTGACGGTCATAGATCGTGTTTGTGTAGCGCAATCCTATTTTTTAAACCATTTTTTTTGTAGTTCAACACTTTTGAATTTCAAATTATATCATTTTGTTCTTCATTTCTCCTTATAAATAGCTTTGATTTCTAAAACATCTTTTTATGTCTTTGGCTTGAATCCCGAATGTAACGACGTAGGGTAGGAAAAGTTGGTGGAAAACAGATTATGACCATTGACTTTCCTCCTCGATTGCGTTGTCGAGGGTGATAGCCGTAGATCGTTTTTGTGTATTGCAATCCTAGTGCTTTAAACATTTTTTTGGCAGTTTAAGACTTTTGATTTTTAAATCACATCATTTTCTTCTTCATTACTCATTATAATAACATTGATTTCTAAGGCATCTTCTAAGCCTTTGGCTTGAATCCCGAATGTGGCGGCGTAGGGTAAGTTAAGTTGGTGGAAACCAGATTATAGCCATCGACTTTCCTTCTCGATTGCGTCGCCGAGGGTGATGGTCGTAGATCGTGTTTGTCTAGCGCAATCCTATTTTTTTAAACCATTTTTTTTGCAGTTCAACACTTTTGAAATTTCAAATTATATCATTTTGTTCTTCATTTCTCCTTATAAATAGCTTTGATTTCTAAAACACCTTTTTATGTCTTTGGCTTGAATCCCGAATGTGACGACGTAGGGTAGGAAAAGTTGGTGGAAACCAGACTATGACCATTGACTTTCCTCCTCGATTGCGTTGTCGAGGGTGATAGCCGTAGATCGTGTTTGTGTATTGCAATCCTAGTGCTTTAAACATTTTTTTGGCAGTTTAAGACTTTTGATTTTTAAATCACATCATTTTCTTCTTCATTATTCATTATAATAGCATTGATTTCTAAGGCATCTTCTAAGTCTTTGGTTTGAATCCGAATGTGGCGGCGTAGGCTAGGATAAGTTGGTGGAAACCAGACTATAGCCATCGGCATTCCTTCTCGATTGTGTTGCCATGGGTGATGGCCGTAGATTTTGTTTGTGTAGTGCAATCCTATTGATTTAAGCCATTTTTTTTCCGTTCAACACTCATAGCTTTTCAAATTACATCATTTTGTTCTTCATTTCTCATTATAAATAACATTGATTTCTAAGGCCTCTTTTTATGTCTTTGGCTTTAATCCCGAATGTGGTGACATTGGGTAGGAAAAGTTGGTGGAAACTAAACTATAGCATCGTTCTCTCCTTCATTTCTCATTCTATATAGTATTGGTTCCTAGAGCATTTTGCAAGTCTATGGAATGAATATTGTATGTGGCATCTTACGGAAGGAAAAGTTGGTGGAGATGAGACCATATATTGCCATTGACTTTTCTATTTGACTGGGTCGCTGGTGATGACAACCATGGATCGTGTTTGTCTGTAACATTCCAAGTCGTTTAAAACATTATTTTTCAGTTGTCTTCTCCTTTGATTTCTGAATAACGTCATTTTCTCCTTCACTATTCAAAATAACATAGATTTCTAATGCAACTTTTGTAGTTTGTGGCTTGAGTCCTGGAGGTGGTGTCCTAGGGAAGAAAAACTTGGTGTTAACTGCACTATAGCCACCCCCTTCCTCCTTGAGTGAGCCGATGAGGATAACGATTGTGGACAATGTTTGCCTGTAACATTACATGTCTTAAAACTTTATTTTTCATAACTCATCACATTTGAATTTTAAATGACTATCATTTTCTCATTCCTTTCTCATTATAAAAGTATTGATTTGTAAAGCAATTTTCATGTCTGTGGCTTGAACCCTAGAGTGACATCTTAGGGAAGGAAAACTTAGTAGAAACCAGACTCATGAACAATGTACCAAACCACCTCTTGGCAGGTTGGTAGAGGTGTTCGAGTCTTGCCCATATTGATAGGAGAAGATTTGACCAGGAATAATAAAATAGAAAAGAAAAAAAAGTTTACCAAGCAAAAAAAAAATGTTAACATGTTCATTTTCTAATTTGGTAAGGAATTTTATGCAGCCAGAAATAGCCAACTGCATTGACCTCAATGATATCACATCTATGGTAGATATGACATCGACTGCATATGAATTGACTGTAAGTTCTTAATTCCTCTTGAACGCTATTTTATTAAGTAGCATTCTCGAAGACAATCTCATAGTTAGCATTGCATTCAATTTTTATGTTTATTTTCATTCATGACTACATCTCTTATTTTCTATACATTTAAGTTAAAATTATGAAATCTATTATATTGATATATTGATAAATTATAAATATTTGTTTCTTCTTGACATCAATCTATCTTTGTTGGGTTGAGTGATTGTTTTACTGAATTTGACCCAAGTTTCATTGTCTATGCACACTTTTGCCCTTCCATTGTATAACTGGATGGTTGGAATTCTTCTAGTGTGATAATCATGAAAAATACATCAATTTTTTTGGGTAAGTCAAAATGTACATCAATCGAAACTCAACAAGTACAAAAGTTTGTGCAGTTAATTACTTCCTGAAGAGACTAAGAAGGGAATCCAGATAAATATTTCAATGCATTCCTTATTCTCTTAAGACGAGAAAACTTTACATCATTTACAAAATTTACAAAAAGTACACATAGATACATTGCTTTAGATTCAATGCTTTATTTATCTGCTGGGCAGTTCCAATGACAGCCCTGTGCGTTAATTCATCCATCTTAGGCAGAAAATCTGCAATGGATGAATAGATAGACTCACCTTGCTCTTGTTTATAACCAACTAAGAAATCAGCAACCACATTTATCTCTCTCACCACATGCTTGATTTTGAAATTCAATTGGTTTCCAATGAGGTGGACACAATACCTTACTTCCCAGGTGGCTTTGCTTTCAGCTACAATGCCTGTAACAGCAAGCTTGGAGTTTGATTCAATCTGAATTTGTTGAATTCCCCTGCAGGATAGTTTTATGCATCCTAACCTGCTTTAAAATTCTGCTATTCCGCTTAGATGAAGCAACTAAATCTGAATATCAGAGAGGGTGGGAATTCTATATTTATAAACATTTGCATGATTAACTGTAATGGAGTGGAATGGAACCATATGGACAACCATAGTGTGAAGAGGTTGAGATGAGTGTCAATGATTTTGAACATGAATATTTCATAGAACTTTGAATCATATAAATATGGCGTGGTTATAGCTGTTCATTTATGGAATATAATGTCAACTTATTTTTTCTTAATTCACATCCTGTTTGCTTGATGGACTTCATTCTTTCACTATTATGCGTGACGGAGAAATATCTGTATTGTTTTCAAATTGTGATCAAGGCATTTAAGATGTATGCTAATCATATATTTAAAAACATTTTTTTGCAGATCAAGGTGTTTTTAGGTATATACTATCTGTGTTTGATGGTATGCTTAATAATGTACACGAGGTTAGACTGTTAAATAAATATATTTGAGTGCTTCACTATTTTTGTTTTTGCTATTCTATGACATTCAACTATAACTGGGCTCCTTCATATCCTTTAGAGAGAGAGCCTCTTCTTCATGAAGGCACTTCTTCAGATCAAACAAGTCATGCATATTTGATTAGATAGATGTTTGTGGGGCATTTCCTGGCCAGGTGGGGTGGAAGGTATGATTTTCTCTGTGTCTTCTATGATGGTCACCTCTTTTAATAAAATTTTTTTTGGGTAGGTTTCATTTTAATGAAATGGTTCATAATACATATTCATTCCTTGCTTTCTGTGAGCCTATCAATACTTTTGCTGTGGGTTCCACTTATTTTGACTGATAGTCTACAAAAAGTTGAATGGAATGAATAGGTAATTCTCCTCACTGTTTCTTTTGATTGTGGCCTGTCTTATTTTGCTTTTTGATGCTATAATACAAATAATTAATTTAGAGTTTGCTATTTGTTTTGAATTTCTAAAGTCTCTGGTCTTTTAGCTTCATCAACTTATGAATTATTGCCTTCCCAGCTCGACCGTAAGGTCAGCGGGGGGGGGGGGTCCCTCCGATATCAAAAAAAAAAAACTTATGAATTATTGCAAGGGCTGTTGGCTTCTAGGACCACCATGGCTTCCCTGGCAATTCAGGTTACTTTCAAGAGTTCATTTGGCATTCTGAACAATGCCTTGAATAACATATTGTCTGATCAACTTTTACTTGTCTGAACTCATATTGTCCCACATCCTTAGCTAGATAGAACTTCATTTGAATTGCTTCACTCATAATTTAATTCGGAAGTTTACAATCGTAACAATTTTCTGTTATGGCAGAATGTGGGAATTCTCATTTCTCAGTTGGGTTATACATGATAAATGTCTGGTCAGATTCCCTGGCAATTCAGGTTACTTTCAAGAGTTCATTTGGCATTCTGAACAATGCCTTGAATAACATATTGTCTGATCAACTTTTACTTGTCTGAACTCATATTGTCCCACATCCTTAGCAAGATAGAACTTCATTTGAATTGCTTCACTCATAATTTAATTCGGAAGTTTACAATCGTAACAATTTTCTGTTATGGCAGAATGTGGGAATTCTCATTTCTCAGTTGGGTTATACATGATAAATGTCTGGTCAGATTCCTTCCTCTTCGCGGCCATCTATGGTGTCGTTGAATCTGCTCTACTTTCTTGTTTGACCCTACTGTTGGCAAATTGGTTAACAAGTTCACATATCTACAGGTCATGTCACATTTTAAGATCCATGTTATTATATAAAATGTTGTACAAGAAATCTGACATTTCCCGATAATTTTGTAGGTTCTCCACTTTTATTTGTCCACCCAAAGCTTATTATTCGTGGTGGTCGGTTCCAGATTGACCACTCTTCTAGCCCACCAGTATTTGAAGTCCACACGTTTCATGTAATTTTATTTACTTGTTGTTCTAACCAATGCTTCTGGTGCCATTGGTGTGCTTTCAACTCTTGCTGTTACTATTTTAGTAGAGAGAGAATGGTAAGACCAAATAACTTCTAGTGAACATATTGATTATGTTATATATCTTGATGAAGTTTGATTATTTTTGCAAATTCAGGGTGGTCGTGATTTCAAATGGCCAACCACCAGGAGCGCTGACAGATGAATTCAGTCATTGGAGGATTGATTTGTCACGCAAGGTATTAGCCCCCGTGTTTTCTGGTTTCATTATAAGCTTCATATCTCTTGAAGCTTCTGCGATAATTCTCGCACTTTGGAATATAATGTCAGTTTGGTTACAGTATTGGCTTCTTGTATCTGTATACAATAGAATCCCTGCTTTAAGTGAAAGCAGGGATAGGAGGAATGCGAGATTGGTTTCAAGTGCTCCATTAGAAAGTCAGTCTGTGATTGAGGAGTACGAGAGATTGTTTGATCGTGAAGGAAAATAATTGAACGAATCTTGAAAATTCATTTCATCGATGCTTGGGTTGTCTACTCAAAGCAGGAAGTGCTGCTACCAGGAGTGGCTTTAGCATTGCTCTATATCACTGTCCTCAGGTACCCTTTGTTCAACTCCATTGTTTCATCTTGGGCCCCTTCCGGAACGAATTTTCAAATTGATTCTGCCCCCTCTGCAAAATCAGTTTTTCAGATAATTGGTTCCAAACAGATTTTTAAAATTTTAGCCTTTGGATTCAGATTTTGGCTTTCGTTTTAAAATTCAACAAAGCAACTTTTCTATTAAAAAAAACTCGTTTGGAGCAGCTTTTATTCCAAACAGGGCAGTATGGGGTAGGCACATACAATTTGTGATGGGGCGCCAATATCTGCACCCCGAGTTACAAGAAACCCACCTCTTTTTAAAAAAAATAAATAAATTATGTACTGTAGCAATAAACGGAAACCCACCCCGAGATCGACATTCTCTCTGGCTACAGTGTTGAAGTGTGGTCACCCGAAGGCCCGGCGCCCTTTGTGATGACCATGCTCCAAATATATGACTATAGTCCCATTATGGTCTTATATTTTTGAAATATGGAAAGTCATCAACTGTCTAATATGATTGCAGCAATACAGTCAAGTTTCTATTCTTTATCATGTTTCACGAAAGAGTTCTATATATCTAGATGAAATGGTTCTATGGCATGTAATTAGATACTATTGGCTAAGTACATTTTTCATTTTCTATTTACAGTTTTGGAACACTTATGACAGCTGCGCTGGAATGGAAAGGTATACTTGCCTACATTATTGGAATACCGTGTGGAGTAAGCACAGTTGTGGGAATATCTGCAATGCTTCTTTACCAAGTTTGTGCACTCCTACATTTCAACTCTTCGAATCATTTCAAATTTTCAAGTCATTTCTAATCTTCAGGTGATCATCTTAGTAGTCTACTCATACTCATGCATTCCAACTTCTTTACCCATAGATTCCTCCACAAATGCTTTGCATTTCCTTTTTGTGCATTTGCTTTTTGACAAAACAATGTGAGTGAGACCCGTGCTGCACTTTTGCCCTTCCTTCGAAGAAAAACAAATGGTCCATGTAACCAAGATTGGAATGTAACCACCTATATAAAATCTCACAAGCATTTCAAATGGTTTAAATACTTGTCCGCGTAGGGAGTGCAATTCTCACAATCATTTCAAATGGCTTAAAAACAATGAGGTTACGGATATTATGCCATACAGACCATATAATCGCAGGGATAAAGGACAGAGATTTTTGCTTGAAATGGCTTAAAAACTTGAAATCTTTCTCGTGTCTTCTCTCCACATCCAATTCTGTGGCTGTAAGTGCTCATACTCATTTGAAGTTTTTGTTTGTATCCTGTTTTCTTTTCTCAGATTTCATTCTCTATTTGAAAACCCAAAGTTTAGTTTAGCTAGATTTTGTCACTAAATTTTCTGATCTTATTATGTATATGCAGTTAAACAATCAATTCTTTCCATGTTATACTTAATGAAATATGATTTTTTTTAGGTGGTGGAGCTGAAGGTGGGCATGCATTATTGTAAGGAATGCGCAAAGAAAATCAAGAAGGCCATCAAGAAAATCGATGGTAAGCCCATTTTTTTTCTTGCATTATTGGAAGCAGTTTATCTTAACATCGCACAAATATGAATCATAGTAAGAGAATCTCCAATCAAGCATAACTGTACCATTCAGCATAGTGGTTGTTTTGAAATTTTTTCATATCAGTACATAATGTTGTTGAGAATTCAGATTGATGAGATGTGTTCATCAATTATAAACCCCTCATCAATTTATGTAAATTCTATCAATATGTACTGATATAAAAAATTTCCAATGGCTCCAATGGTACTCTGGATGGGATCTACTTAAGTCCAAATTTGGACACTTCATGAATGAGTCTCCAAATTAGGAGATTCAGTTTTCAAATTTTTTTTTTAAAAAAATAGTATCACCTTCATAATACAAATCTAATTCATATCGAATTGGTACCACTGACACGTCATCTTGTCATCTTGTCTAGACACTTGAATGAAACCAATGTTAATATGTTTAATGCTTTTCAAGATATCATCAAATAACAATTATATATTTACCATTAATATTGATTTAAATTTATTTCCTAAAATATTCTTTAATTGAAAATTATTAATATTGAAAGAAAAACATTATTTTAAAGTATAATAAAAGATGAATATAAGATTGTGAGTGAGTTGTTTTTAGATTGTTCTCTAAAATAATTTTAAACATTGACTTAACTATATGTTTTCTGGTAGGGGAAATTAATTAGAGGTCCATGGGGACACCTCTGTAATAACAATAAGTCCATTGATTTTTTCTTATTTTCTTTAGTTCCCTAAGTTAATGGTGGTATTTTGTTTAGGTCATTCCATCCAACTTCCATCTATTCAATCTTTTTCTCCCTATTTTACTCTTAAGTAAACATCATTTGCTTCTCTATCTCCCTTAACCTCTCTCTTTCTCCCCCAAACAACTCAACAAGTTGTGAGACCACCTCCACCGCCCCCCCAATTGTGTCGATCTCGACCGCAATGCCGATCGTGACCCTCGACCTCTCCCGACCGTCTCCCGCGAGCACAACCCCGGCCCTCTCGCCACCTTGTCCGCGAGCCTAACCCCCTCTCGTGACCATCCGCGAGCTTTACCTCCTCTCGCAACCCCATCTGTGAGCCCAAACCCCTCTCGCAACCCCGTCCATGAGCATAACATGTTACATGTATAACAGTTACAAAATGTGCGTAACAATGTACGCAGTGTAACACACATAACCTATAACAGATATTACAGTGTATACATTGAAAATAACATTGTACATGGTGTAACTAAGAGGTATAACATATACACAATGTGCGTAACAGTTTACGCATTGTAACACACAATTTATAACAGTATACATATTAGGAATTAACATTGTACACATCGAAACACATAACCAAATATTAACATGTAACAAGTATAAAAATGTAGTTGGGGACATTAATCATGACATTGACGTGAAAGTTTGAGAATTTCATAAATATAGAACATGCACAACTACATACCTGTGTACACTATTATTCCCAATGTATACGCTGTTATACCTGTTAGAGGTTCTGTGTGTTACATTGCAACACTGTTACGCACATTGTGTACTGTTACGCACATTGTGTACACTGTTATACATGTAATAGTTAAGGATCACTGATGGGGTCGCGAGGGGGGGTTGGGCTCGCGGATGAGGTCGCGAGAGGGGGTTAGGCTCGCGGACGGGGTCGCGAGAGGGCCGGGGTTGGGCTCGTGGATGAGGTCCCGAGAAGGGGGTTGTGCTCACGGATGGAACGCGGGTGACGGTCAGGAGAGGTCGAGGGTCGCGATCGGCGTTGGGGTTGTTCTCGCGGATGGAACGCGGGAGACGGTCGAGGGTCGGTGTTGGGGTTGAGATCGGCACAATGGGAAGCTAGTGGTGGTGGTCTCACAACTCGTTAAGTTGTTTGGGTGAGAGAGAGAGGGATTGAAGGAGATAGAGAGGCAAATGATGTTTACTTGGGATAAAAAAGGGAGAAAAAAATTAGAATGGATAGAAATTGGATAGAATGATCTAAATAAAATACCACCATTAACTTAGGGACCTAAAGAAAACAAAAAAAACTCAAGGAACTATTTTTATTACAGATGTGTCCCCAGGGACCTCTAATTAATTTTCCCATTCTGGTAAGTCTAATATGTTGTCATTGTTTCTTGCTTTTTTCTATTGTTTTTCACTTTTTAATCTCTCTCCTTTCGGAATTTGTAATTCGCTTTTAGCGATGAAATCGGATAGCAAATATTACTTTTTTTCAAAAAAAAAAGTAGTGTTATTTTATTTTTCCTCAGTTCTTTCTATTTTTCTCAATGTTTATATATTACATGCTATTTGCCCATTCTTTTCCTATATTATTTTCTTTCATTGTATCAAAATTATTATTCCATATGTCCATCACGATTTTCATGTATGCATGTAATTCTATTCTATCATGTCCATCATGATTTCATCTACTACTCTATCATGTTCATCATGAATTCATTTATGCTTGTATAATTCTTCATCTATTTCTTTGATATGAATGTTGACTTTCAAATCAAAACATTGACTCTGTTACGTCCTTATACATGTGGGAAAAATCCAAATAACCCCCTGACTAACCCCTGACTATTTCTTGTATTGTCTTCCTAACTGAGTCTGTATTTAGCTGCTACCTGGGCCCCAAAAATTAAACCCCATTTGTGAGCCCCAATAGGTGGCACTTTTCTATTGGTTCCCTATTTGATTTTTTCTAACCACCAAAATGACAATGACAAGACTACCCTTCTTATAATTTTAAAAATTGGTTACAACTAATTAATATCCCCAATAAATCTCGTAACTGAATCCCATAAAAAGTGGCATAATTAAATAATCTCCCTGACTTAACATATTATTTAAAATTTTGAATTAAAAAGAAAATCAACCACATGTTATCAATTAAGATATAATAATGTATCTGAAAATCCAAATGAACAAATATGGTCTACATGCTACTGAAAACTGCACAGAAAATTCATAAAAGGTCTTCAAAATGCCAACAATAAGCAAATAAATATTAATAAGCTATATTAATCAAATCCCTAAACATAAAAATAACAACCTTCAAAAAATAGGAATTCAAATTCAGATACATGTGTATATGAAATTTGAATGAATAAATACCGTGAAAAAATGGCCTGGAATTCAAATTTAGATACAGGTGTATCTGGAATTTGAATTAACAAATACACATTCCATACAAGAGAATGTGCATTGTATTTGAAATCTTGAATATGAATGAGTCGAATAATGCTGAACAAAGCTATAAAATATGATGAATGATACATTATGCATAATTATACACAAACACACAATCATAAACGATTATACAAATTATATATGGTACACAACAATGCGTGTAAATAAGATATAAGCCATGTATCTTAATTTAAAATAAAATTCAGATTCAATAAATGTATATGATGATTCAAATGAATGGCAAAAAATCAAAATAATGTATTCAGATAAAAAAATGACAATCTTGAATGGATCGTCATTGTTTGCACCACAAATTGGTCACAAAAAATTAAATGAATCAAAATTCATCTCTTCTCTACAGATTGAATTGAAACAAAAATAAAATTCGATGTTTGTTTTCAAATCCATCAATCCATCTGAATTTGAAAATTAAAATATCCCAAAATCTAGTAATTTTTTGGATATGAAAACAAGAAAGAAATCACATATCACAATCTACTTAGATCCAAAACAGAAAAATTGAAATACTCTCAAGAAATGAAATCGGATCGTTGTTTATGTTTATGGTCATTAAAAAAATTAATGAGAAGTATAAAATGGGCTGCTGATGGGTGATAAACAATTGACTTCGATTGTTTTTTTATTCTTCCATTGAATTTGACTGGTTTTTTTAAAAAGAAAAAGAAAAGAGAGAAAAACAAAGAATCCCAACAAATCATAACCGCCTAGTCAGTTATGGATCAGTTACCAAAAAATTCAAAAAAAACTCAGTGAAGGGTAAAAATGGAATTATACGTGTGCCATCTCATGGGGCTTGTAATGGGGTCTACAAGTTGGGGCCCATAAATCATTATTGAATATGTTATCATTGTTTCTTGCTTTTTTCCATTCTTTTCATTGTTTTTCACTTTCTAATCTCCCCCCTTTCGGAGTGTAATTCAATTTTAGCAATGAAATCGGATAGCAAACTACCTTTTTTTCAAAAAAAAAAAAAAAGTGTTATCTTATTTTTCCCCAGATCTTTCTATTTTTCTCAATGTTTATATATTACATGCTATTTTCCCGTTCTTTTCCTATATTATTTCTATCATTGTATCAAAATTATTATTCCATATGTTCATCACGACTTTCATGTATGCATGCATAATTCTCAGTGGCGGAGCCACATGGGGCCGAGTGGGGGCAGCGGTCCCACTCGGTTTGCAATAATAATCAATATTGGTTAAAAACATCTGATTCTCTACAAACATGGAAAAATTCATATAAGTCCATACTAAAATTGGGACAGACGTATGAGTCCTGAAAAATCACTAAAACCCAATAATCATTCTTGAGTTAAATTTTTATCAAAATTTAACGGTATATTTTCAGAATATTTCATCACATATAACTGTGTAGACATTGAAATCCTTATAAACAGTCATAAAGAAAAATTAATCCTTGTAAAAGATAAAATTGTCTCTGAAAGACTTTTACATTAAATTATTTACATATTGCAGTCCTATAAATAATCATAAACACAAATTAGTCCTTATAAAAGACAAATTGCCCATGAAAGACATTTAGATTTAATTGGATAGATATTATAGTCCTTATAAACAATCGTTAAGATAAATTAGTCTATGTAAGAGATAAAAATGCCCCTGAAAGATTTTTACATTTAAATGTGTAGATATCATAGTCCTTATAAACATTCATAAAGACAAATAATATAATTTTTTTTATTTTTTTTATCTTCTATCCTATCGCCCACACTCCACGCAGGGGCGGAGGTATGTGGAGACAAGGGGGGCTCAAGCCCCTCCTTAAATTTTTGTTTTGTTTTTTGGATAACATTGCATCCTGTCTTTTTTTTTCAGCCCTAAATTCAGTCTACAAGTATTTTAAATTTTTTTAAAATAGTATAACTCATCTAATGAGATACATGTTTTTATAAATAATGAAGCATGTACTCTAAAGAATTCAATGAATGCATTTATTAAAAATGTGAAAAAAATTATCGATGCGTATACTTCACTAAAGTGAGTATATGCTTCGATAATTTTCTATCAACACATATAGGACTGAAAATGGGGTTGGAATAAAAACCGTGTGTGACAACACTTTTTTTTATGGTAAACAAACAATAACAGTTGAGTATCTGAGTTTAATATGGATATATTTATTGAATTATAAAAAAAATTCATGGAAAAATAAATTTAAATATTTTTTAAAAAGCTTTTTATTTTGTTTTGTCTTTCAAATTTTCTAGTATATCAAAACGCCCTCAGTAGTTATTACATTTTTTCTAAGTTATTTCATCTCTTTTTTTATCGCTTGCCCCATGAAATACTTTTTACACACAATTATACATTTTGTATACGTTGGTGATCACTCGTAAATTGTTATTCATTCCCTGTATTGTATATATAAACTCTTATTATACATCACATGTATACTATTAAGACTCAGTTTGATAATTTTGGTTGAGAATGCATGAGAATTTCTTTTTTAATAATCCAGTTCAGATAGATTCTGTGGAATTAAAAAATTTAATTGACATATTTAGGAATGAACACATGATTGGATGATTTTAAATACAATTTTCCTAAGTGTTATGATAGATTTTTATAAATGTCTCTGTTTAAATATACGATATATAATGATTTTTTAAAGCCCCCCTTATAGAAATTCTGGCTCCGCCACTGACTCCACGTATCTAAACAAGTAAGGAATAATGCTTTTTTCTTTAAGGCGTTTGCTTGCTTTGAAATACCTTCCTAGATACACGATTTTTCACAAAATTTGTTTATTTACATTCCTAGCATACAGAATTTTAATAAACCCATGCCATTTTTTTTACTTCCCTACAAACAAAAAGGTAAAAAGAATGCATTCTACCGGTTAAAATATGTTTTTACATCCAAATTAGGATTTTCAGTGGAGTGTGAGCAATAAGATAGAAGATGAAAAAATAAATAAATTATATTATTTGTGTTTATGATTATTTATAAGGACTACAATGTTTACATGGTTAAATGTAACAATCTTTCAGGGGCATTTTCATCTTTTACATAGATCAATTATCTTTACGATTGTTTATAAGAACTATAATGTCTATCCAATTAAATATAAAAGTCTTTCAGAGGCAATTTTATCTTTTGTAATGACTAATTTGTTTTTATGATTGTTTATAGGGACTGTAATGTGTACACAATTTAATGTAAAAGTATTTCAGGGGTAATTTTGTCTTTTGCATGGACTAATTTGTCTTTATGACTGTAGATACTTCAATGTCTATACAATTATATGTGATGGAATATTCTGGGAATATTCCATTAAATTTGAATGAAAATTTAATTCAGGATGATTATTGAATTTTTGTGATTTTTCAGGGACCCGTACGGATGTTCCAATTTTAATTGAGACTTATATGGATTTTTTTATGTTTGTAGGGAATTAGATGTCTTTAACCCAATCCATGTGTGCATGGTTTTTTTGTTTAATTAGCCACTTGGTTTGCAGTAACCATTATATTATATATGTCTTTTTTGGTTAATTAGTGTGTGTGTGTCTCGTGTGTGTGTGTGTGTTATATTTGTTGAAGTTTAAATTTGTTAAGATATGTATTAGGTAGTTTTGTTTGTTGATTAAATTGTTTTATGATTTTGTTCATAAAAGTCGTCTATCCTTATTTCATATTTAGTTGTTTAGCTCTTATTTGGCTCATGGATAAATTATTTTGGTATACAATAGTTTCTATTTGATTAATATTCATTTATCTGATTGGTTAAATTTTCATCTTTTATGTTTTTTTATCAATTTTTTTTCTTCTATGGCCTGTCTTATTGGAACTACAAATGAAGCTTATACATTATTTTTATTTTTTGAATATATAATTTAAAAGAGGTAATTAATATTTTTTTTTATAATTAGCTCCAATTTAAATTTGCTCTGACAATTCTTGGCTCTGATAATTCTATTCTATCATGTCCATCATGATTTCATCATGTTCATCATGAATTCATTTATGCATGTGTAATTCTTCTTCTATTTCTTTGATATGAATGTTGACTTTCAAATCAAAACATTGACTCTGTTACGTCCTTATACATATGGGAAAAATTCAAATAACCCTTGCTATTTCTAAAGTCCATATAACCCCTTGAAAACACATATGTAAATCTAAATAACTTCTTGATTAAACTTTTGTTGATAGATGAGGATTATTATGTGAATATTTGCTTGATTAACCCTAAATGAAAACACAGTATATCAAAAACCCTCTGCAATTTGTTAAAAATGTGAAAAATTGTCTGTAAATGATGATTTTACCCCTCTGATAAATTCTAAAACTCTATCAAGAATGATAAAATAATCATTTACAGATATTTTTTTTGTATTTTAAAAAAATTGTAGAGGTTTTTTAGTATATTATATTTTCATCCAATGTTAGCCAAACAAAATATTTATAGCATAATCTAAATTGTCAACGAAAATTTAATTCAGTGGGTATTTGAAAATACATAAGTGTTTTCAAGGGGTTATATGGATTTTAGCAAAAGTCAGTGGGTTATATGGATTTCGAGCAGTTTACATGGGGTTATATGGATTTTTTCCTATATTTAGAAAATCATTATTCCACGAAAATCTTTTTTTATGTGACTTAAGTTTATTTAAAGGGTTATATAAGCCATTGCGGTTTTTAGTTGGACAATTTTACGCTGCCTATTTAATGCTTTTATTGGAATTTTTTTAAAAGTAAAAAATCAATATAACTCTCTGAAAACTTAATTAAATTGATTTTAGTCCTTGGTAAATTGAAAAATCGTTACATGTCCCTAGAAAGTGTGTGGTTAACATATTTAGTCCCTTAATCAAATTGTCATCAGTTTATAGTTATTTTTTCCAATTTATAATTTTTTAGGGAGTTATATTGACTTTTCTAAAGTAAAATTAAAAGTAGTGTTATAGTAATTTATCATGTATGGTTAGAGTTAAATAATAGATTTGGATACTTTTGGTTATTGTAGGGACTAAAATAAATATTGTTAATAATAAGATAGTGACCTGAGAGGATTTACTGATTTTATAGTATCTTTTTTTATTTTTATAAGTTTTTAGGGAAACATCAATTTTTCTCATGAAAATAAGTGATAAGGGAATTCTGTAATTTTTAATGTATAGTTGTGATTAATCATATATCTGGTTAGTTGGGGGTGACAGTCGGGATTAAAATGATATTTATTTAATAACACATGTGATAATTTTTAATTTTACATGGGTTATATTGTTTTTTCCCTTTTTATCATCAACTGCATTTTAGGCTTTGGTTGACCCTGCAGTCATAAAATACTATTATATACAATTCAGATACATTATCAAAATATTTTTTACAAGAAAAATGAATAAGAGTGTACTGTCTTCAATAGTTCAACCCCTAGTATTTTATAGGTGTCCAATCACCAGAATACAAAACTTGTGGAGTTGATCACTGTTCCATTCTCTTTTTTATAATGGTAGGAGACCAAATTGACTAAGATGTCGAATAAGGGATAAAGTGGAATAAGTGCAAGGATTGATCAAAGATAACTCATATTAATAAAAGATATGGGTCTAAAGGGAGAAAGGCCCAAAGTCCCATGACTATCTGGTCAGAACCATTTCCCTCTAATGACAGATAGGTGATCAGTCCCGACTAAGCCAAGTCGGGCAAAAGGTGTTAGCCGACCAGGGTAAATCAGACAAAGCTTATGATGACCAAGATAAGTCGGACAAGGATTGTGCTCGACCAAAGTAGGACAATCATTCAATGAGGTCCGAGGGCAGGTATCTTATGTTGATCGACTTTGAGCATGAGCCATCCAAGTAGTGAAGCCCAAACTAAAAAGTAGGTCGGTCACGAGCCCTCCCTGAAATAAAATGGTTAATAAAGGGAATATCCCTGACACCAAAAAGGAATGTAAGTCAGAAAAACAGTTATAAGATAATGATGATCCTTAGGTGACACATGTTCAAAGATCCATAGGCTACGTGGAGATTCCATATTATGATATGGTCACCCCGCAAGGTCTAAACCGGCACACCACTGCTTAGTATGAAAATGTAAATATTGTTTTTTTTCCATCCAATTGAAATGATTGCTTTAAAAAGAGAGAGAATATCACAAATTGTAATCACCTCAAGATTTAAGGAATCGGTTATGGAAAAAACATTTCTATTTAGATAGGAAGGGTAAAATGGGTAATTCAATCTTGCCACCTTATATGGCTTGAGATGGGGTTTACCAATTGGGGCCCAAAAATCATTATTGATTTAAATTTTACTAAAAATTGAAGTAATAGCTTCGTTTGATATAATGTCTTTAACCATCATTTTGTGTTTTACTCAAAACTTTTGAAAAATATGGAGTTAAGAAAAAAAATAGCATTTGAAAATTTGGGTAAATGTTTGATTCCCCATTGATTTGGATAAAAATTTAATTAAAAGTTTATTTTGGTATGAGTATGAGTAAATGGTTGGAAAGATTTTTTAATGTTCTTTTTACTATATTTAAATTTAAGTAAACATTTGGGTGTAGGATTGAAGATGCTTTAATGAGGTATATATTTTGTTAAAAAATATTTTACATATCCGATAAATAAATTCATACAAATCATTGTAGTTTATATTTCATTTTTTACAATAATATATTTCATTAGATCAAATATTTTAGGTCTAAAAGCAAGGGATTGAGTCTGACATTTTCCTTGTAAGGGGGCAAATACGATATCCTAATTTATGTTATGCTTAGGGGGTGTTTGAATGTGAGTTTTAATTTTTCTTCAAAGTTAAATTTAAAATTGAGTTTGCAAAAAGTTGTCTATCTTTTGGGCACTTATTTGTAAATATACGTCCACAACTTTTAATTAAGATGCAAATTTTTTTTTTCTGTTTTGGAACAAGTTTGAGAAAATCAAATTTCTGCAAACTAATAATCTTCTAAAACATACATCCAAACGCCCCTCCTCTTTGCAAACCACAAACGTATTAAATTTTTTTGAAGTATATACTTCAGTATTGAAGTAAATTCTTTTATAAAAAATAAAGTACATACGAGTACGAATTATATGCATAATTTTTATTTTCTTTTGTAATAGAATACATATAGATACAGTAGAATATACATTTGTTAGACACTTTCATATTTTGCATTAGTGACTGAGAAACTGCAAACGAGAACAGAGCGTCTCAAAATCCTTCTCTCGGACACATGGGATGGGTTATAAAAGGTGAGGGTGCTGATACACAGTCATTTGTACAACAATCTTTTGAAACTGGTACATACTAGATTAAAAATAAAAATAAAAATGTATATTCTCAATTCATTTAATATTTATTTTTTCATGAAGGTTAGTATATGTTAGTTAAATGCGACTGTATGAAAAACTACATTTAAGGATTTCTCATGACATCGCCCTCAACAGTGTCCACTGTATTTACTAATAGTTAGGCAACCATGGCTATTTAATTAGGGTGCGTTTGAAAATATAGTTTAAAAAATAAATTTTAGCTTTTAATTGTTTTATACATGGTTTTTTAGGATGTAATGATTTGAGCTTCTTTATGAAACACAGAGTTCGATGCACAATCTTTTTATAAAATCCAATGCTTGTTTTGTATGTAAACTAATATGTTTGATAACAACTTTTAATTTTTCAGAAAACTAAAATCGTCACAAATTTTTTTACCAAACAAGGCCTAAGTCTATATTCACTGTCTAGACTAGATTACAAATTTATCAAAGTGAGTCACGTTGTAATGCATTGAATCATCGATGCTTCAGCGATTATTCTTAATTATTTTAAGATACAAAAATATAGATTTGTTTTAATTTTCAAAGATAACAACTTTAAAAGGATCTTTTTAATCGCATTATTTATAAAATATGAAACAAATACATGGAATTGGGATGTGCAAGTTTGTATCAAATAGAAAAAAATAAAAAAATATATCATTGAATAACATCAAATGTTCAGTAAATCAAACGAACCGACAATGCTATGGATGACATTTTGTAATTATAAGTATTGATAATAAAAAAATTCATATAATAACCGTGGATCATTTTGGTTTGTCGATTATAATATAGTTACATTGTAATCTTTAATCCCCTATATATTCATTTTTGTCATGACGATGTTCCAATCCAAAAATGTCATTTTTTGGTGATTGCCCTAAGAAAAAACAGTTAAACATTTTTAAAATATAAGAGTTGGTTAAACAGGGTTTTGCTAATGATCATTCTTTGCCCTTGACTACAAAAAATTTCTTTACAAGGTGAATAATATAATACTAGGGTAGGAGTCTGTGATAGCCAATCAGAGGTTGAAAGATTTTTTTTTCAATCACAGAGTTCAACCTTAAGTGGCATCCATTTATTGGCTATCACAGTGGGTTCTACCACAAAGGATCGATCACAACACCTAGGGTGTGGTGTCTCTCATGCAGTTTTTATATGCTTTGAATTTTTTGAAATACAAATTTGATTTTGAAAATATGTATCTACAATAAAGTAAAATATATATTTCAATTAATTATATATGTTCACTTACATAAAAATAAATTTTAATCTGACAAAGTACATATCTCATTAGTGAAATAGGATTGCTTGTTTAACAGCAGCCTTGAAAGGCACGCCAAAATATCACAGTTATCAGTCAATAAGTATTTATTCCGTGTTTATGTCCATATGAAAAGGGTGTGAGTGAACCTTTTTTGAATAATTTCAATGGGATATAAGAGAAGCAACAAAGGAAAATAATTCTAATATTGGGATTTGTCTTTGGTGAATTGTAACTTATTTGGATGTCAAGGTCCATGGGACCATGTTTAGGGTCCCATTGAAAGTGATTTGTACTAATCCGATTTCTTATGGAAATGATGTCTAAAATTTAATGGAAAATAAGAAATACAAAGTATTCTTTTTAAGATCTTAGAATGGGCAAAAAAAAAAAAAGGAATTCTTGAGGCATTATCACATCGTTTTATATGACATTCAATGAATTAATTTATATTGGTCACCTTATATCATAATTTCACACAAAAACAAAACGAAATGCAGCCGTAATAGTCAAGGCATTCTATTGACTGCTCAAATCTCCTTTACATATATAGTACTATATCTTTCATATATATATGTAGTACTTAAATCTTTCAATATTATATGTGCAGCTTAGTCGGCCCAGGTAACAGAAATCGTCAACCTTATTTAATCATTCACAGTATATTTTATCCAAAAAAAAGCCCTTAAAACATGTAATATATGTCTTCTTGTATGTCTGGATGATGCGTCCACTCTGACTGGATCCAATACAAAAGACACCCAATCAATGTTCCAATATCTTCGAATATCATCCTCAACTCATGGTGGTGGCATTAAATGACCACCTCCAAAACTGCTTCCAAAAACAACTACAAACCCAGTCTGGGTAGAAAAAGTAAAATTAATGCGTGGAACAAAAAATGAATAAAAATTAAAAAAAAATGTCTCCCTAAATGAATAGTGTTATGTTAAAATGGTTAAGAATAAACTGAAATTGATATTCCATATTACTTTTAGAATTACATTATTCTACACATTTTATTTCACTATTATAATAAGATCCACATGTCTGATGTGATTTTCAATACTGAAAAATGCAAGGGGAGGGCCAGGGGACTCTCTCTTATGACTGTATCAACCGTTCAATAATTTAAACATCCAACCCAATAAAACCTCAAAACATATCATATATATAGAGGAATGATACGGTGCGCGACGTGCGGTCGTGCGCGAACGACCACGGGCCGTCGATCACGGGTCTATCGCATCGAACGGTCGGGGGCGATTCATCTCGACCGTTGGATGCGATGGACCCGCGATCGGACGAACGACGTCGTTCCCGCACGACCGCACGTCCCGCATATTATCATCCGACCATATATATATAATTTTATATTCACTCAATAAATAGAAGGGAAATTTTCAAAAATAACCCTTCTAAAAAAAAGAATTTCAAATTTGACCCCGAGACCAAACTATTAGGAAAACTGACCCTGGGAGTGGTTTGACCCCGGTCAGCGCGCCAACGTGGCGCGCTGACTGGTGCCACGACGGAGACGTGATCCACAATCACGTCTCCGTCGTTTTACCCCGCGCGCGCGCTGAACCGTGCCGCGCGCGCGGGGTGCATGCATGTCTCCCCAGGGGGAGACGTGATTTTGAATCACGTCTCCCCCTTGGGGGAGACATGCAAGCCATGCATGTCTCCCCGGGGGGAGACGTGATTCAAAATCACGTCTCCCCCCGGGGAGACATGCATGCACCCCGCGCGCGCGGCGAGGTTTAGCGCGCGCGCGCGGGGTAATTATTTTTTTTCTTTAATTTTTTTTTTAAAATATATAAATAAGAAGAAATAAAAATTTATAAAATTTAATTTTATAAGATATTCATTTATATAAAAAAAAGATGAAACAATAATATTTCAAATTTATTTTTTAAAGCAATCATTTATATATATTTGCATGTAATTTTTTTTATAAATGATAATTTTATAAAACTAAATTTTAAATATTATTTATATTTAAATATAATTCAAATTATAAAATGAGAGATAATTTTTGAATTTGAAAGAGATATTATTTTGAATGAGATAAAAATAATTCTCATCTAATATTATTTTGAAAGAGATAAAAAAGAATTATGATGAGAATAATTTGAATTATATTTAAAACATAAATAAAATTTAAAATTTAATTTTATAAAACTATCATTTATAAAAAAAATTACATGCAAATATATACAAATGATTGCTTTAAAAAATAAATTTGAAATATTATTGTTTTATCTTTTTTTTTGTTTTTATATAAATGAATATCTTATAAAATTAAATTTTATAAATTTTTATTTATATATTTTAAAAAAAAATTAAAGAAAAAAAAATTACCCCGCGCGCGCGTTGAACCGCGCCGCGTGCGCGGGGCGGGATACATGCATGTCTCCCCAAAGGGGAGACGTGATGTTGAATCACGTCTCCCCCCTGGGGAGACATGCATGGCTTGCATGTCTCCCCCAAGGGGGAGACGTGATTCAAAATCACGTCTCCCCCTTGGGGAGACATGCATGCACCCCGCGCGTGCGGCGTGGTTCAGCGCGAGCGCGGGGTAAAACGACGGAGACGTGATTGTGGATCACGTCTCCGTCGTGGCACCAGTCAGCGCGCCACGTTGGCGCGCTGACCGGGGTCAAATCACTCCCAGGGTCAGTTTTGCTAATAGTTTAGTCTCGGGGTCAAAAATGAAATTCTTTTTTTTTAGGGGGTTATTTTCAAAAATTTCCCTAAATAGAACTTGGTCTTATATTGGCCATGGGTGACCCCCCTTAATTACAACAGTCCACACGACAAAGATGCTCACGTACATAAAACCAAAATGTCCAATTGCCCCTTAGCCGACGCAAACGTAACCCACAATTAGAGTTATTTTTTTCTGACTCAAATTCCACTCTTACCCCTCCCCACTCCATCCTATACTCCACCAACACTCATGAATTTGACAAATTTCCACTGCCCATTTCCGTAAAAACACACACTTCAAATGCACCTAGTCACACGGTTTCCAGTCAACTGGTCTCCCTTCATGGACTTTATCTCTACATATCCATATATGTTATAAACAACGAAACCTATCTTCAAAAATATCACACAAAGAAAGACAGATCTTTAGAGAGAGATGGGTTGTGTTTTCTCTAACAACTCAACAAAGTTCGACTCGGTTCGTGTGGTGCACCTGAATGGCTTCGTCGAGGACTTCTCCGAACCCATCATGGTCAAGGAAATGAAGCCACCCAAGCACGTCATATGCTCGGCTGCGCACCTCCTGTCCTTCGGGACCCAGCCCCTCCGCCCCGAAGACCGGCTCGAGCCCGGCCGGGTCTACTTTTTGCTCCCCCACTCGGTCTTCATGTCCGAGACGTCGCCGCTCGACATGCCCAGCCTGGCCAACAGGCTCACCAACATCGCCCAACGAGGGAGGATGTCTCGACCTAAATTGAGGTCTGGACCGGTCACGGTGCAGGACAGGCCGGTCCAGGGCTTCTTGTTCGGGTGTTCGGGTTCGTCTCCGAGTCGCCGGTTGAACCAGGTTGGGTCTCGGGTCGGGTCGTGGAAGCCCGTGTTGGAGACCATCGAGGACAGGGCGTTGGGTGGCTCTATGAGGAGTTTGGAGGTTGTTCCGTCCACGTCATAGAAGAAAAGAACCAAATTTTTTTTTTTTAGTAGTTTTTCAAGAGTTGGATGAGAAATGGTGTCTGGAACTATGTTAAATGTTTGTCGATACTTTTTGTACTTTAGTAAAAAAAATCGGTCTTTACAGATCAGATCATCCGTGTAGGATAAAAAAAAACTCCTATCCATATTTTTTAATATACGTAAACTATGATATTTAATGATTAGTCCCTCTTTTCCTTATGGTGATCAGTGATTAGTCCCTCCTTTCCTCATGTTACTTAATGATTAGTCTTTGTAAATTATGTTATTTTACAGAGACTGATCACTAAATAACATAGTTTACATGAACTTAAAAATAAATTACATTTCACAAATTAACGGTGTATGCACGGACGTTTGACGGAGGGACTAAAAATCAAATAGGTGGTTGAATATGGAGACTTGAAAAGAAATATGAAGAATTGAGATATCAATTCCTAAATCAGCATGTTTACAGAGACTTAAAAATAAAAATCCCATATTTTTAATATACTTATTAGAATATCGTTTCAATTTTAATTATATGATGTTATATCAGAGTTACTATGCAATCGTCACAGGGCAAGGGAGTTATTTTCTTGCAGAATGTGTTTTCTTTTGCGTGATGAAAACTATAATCTTCTGAAGATTAGTGAAACAGACATGTCTTCTAATAAATGTGTGGTGTTAGTTGTTGAAAGTGACCTATACAGTATAGGCCAGGTACAAATACAATATTGAAGCCCCTAGTTTTTTTAAGCCACATTGGTGGGCAGGGTTGTCTTTCTTATTAGCAATCCGGCGTGCTTTAGCCTTTGCCTTGCTTTCTTTAATTTGTTATTAAAAGAAACTACCCAAAAAAAAATTAAAAATTAAAAGAGTGTCTTCAACCTTGTAAAGAGTGGAAAAAAAGATTTGTAGTGGTGTTTGGTGCATGAAATAAATTTTGTTTGCTGCATGAAAGAAATGATAGGACCTTTGAAGACTTAAAAAAATCACATAAAAATCATATTATTCAAAAGGATTTAAATAGAACATCATTTTATTTATCTATTCAAGTTATATTGTTATTTTGAGAGTTTCAAATGTGATATTTTTATAATATGAGATTGATTGAGGAGTATATATACAAAAAACTCTTTTTCAATTGTAGCATATCGTTTTTATGTATAATCCTACAAGTTTTCAAAAAATGTTTTTTTTTTTTTAAAAAAACTCTGTATTCGACTATCGAGGAGGGCAAATTAGGAAAAAATTTCTAACGGTTGGACACATTAATGATAGACGATCTGTCAATTATTTGATTTGGGGTGTGTTTCATTAGAACCCAAAACTTCATTATGAAGAAACCGATTTGGCGAGATTATTATTTCAACGGTCAAAAATCCTCCATCATATAAGAAGCCTCGAAACCCCATTCGACTCTCTCTCTCTCTCTCCTTAATATAAATAATATTTTTTTGTCATAATATAAATAATTAAATATAATAATCTAATTAATTTTATGTTCTTTTTAAATCAATCATAAGTCATTCAACACTATCCCTTCTTTTCTTTTCTTCCAATTAAGATCTAATTTTCTAAAAAAATTACATTTTGTAATATATATTATTAATTGTTCTAAAAAATATTTTTATTTTAATTTAATTAATTTAAGTATTAATAATTATTATATCTGTACTGATAAATAATTTGTATGATTAATTTTTATGTTTTTGGGTTTTAGATGAAATTTATGATTTTCATGTTAAAATTAATATTTTTTATTTTTATAAATATTTTATTTGGTAAGGTTAAATATGCAAAAAAAAAAGGGTAATTTAATCTTTTTTCTCAATACTTTAACAGTTTTAATGAAGATTTGGATAAAAGTTAACTAGGATGGTAAATATGAATAAACTTTACATATTTCAATGGTATAAAAATTAATATGTTATTTATAGTGATAGAAAATTAAATAACACGTTTTTGAATGACGTACATGCAAAAAACAAAAAAAAATCCTACAAGTTTTCAAAAAATGTTTTTTTTTAAAAAAAAACTCTGTATTCGACTATGGAGGAGGGCAAATTAGGAAAAAAATTCTAACGGTTGGACACATTAATGATGGACGATCTGTCAATTATTTGATTTGGGGTGTGTTTCATTAGAACCCAAAACTTCATTACGAAGAAACCGATTTGGCGAGATTATTATTTCAACGGTCAAAAATCCTCCATCATATAAGATGCCTCGAAACCCCATTCGACTCTCTCTCTCTCTCTCTCTCCTCTTCTGCCCAAAATTGACGATCCCAACCCCCCAAAACCCTAACCCTTGTTTTAACACCCCCCGATGAGCACATCTTCCATCGACTCCGTCTATGTCGACGACCTCTCGCGGTGGATGGCAGACCAGGACCGCCGCATCATCGGGTCTATCCCTAATGTGGTGATCGAGATGGTGACATCTCTCTCTCTCTCTCTCTCTCTAGGATCTCATGCAACTCGAGGTGGTGGTTGTTTCCTTTCTCTTCCTTGCTTTATTTCCTTATGTAGTTTCATTGTTGCATATGGTTCCGAAGTCACGCTTGTGTTTCTTGCTTGTTGAGGTGCCAGTGATGATGATTGGTCGGATGGGATCATGTGGGGAAGCTTGAGTAGCATTTGTTTTCTACTTATTTTATTGAACATTGTTTATTTGTCTTTTTTTTTTTTGTGTCCTGGTGGATTTAAAAATCTTTGTTTTATCTTTTTCATTATGATGATCATTTCTAAGTGTTAAAACCCTGTTTTTGTTACTTAATAATATTTGTTAGGCATTTAACATTTATAGTTGAAGGAACTGTTATGTCAACTCATTGGAGGCAACATAGGTGTAAATCAGATATGACTTGTTGTTCGGTACTTGGTAATTGAATTTTATTTATTTTGTGTTTGTTTTCTTGGTGCTTTTCATATATTGGTTTCTGTGTCTTGTTATTAGGATGATCATGAGTAATAAAACATATTTTGGAAAATATTTGGTAGGTAACATTTAGGGTCAAAGCAATATCTTCTTCAATCCCAATCACCTGTTCCTCAAGCACGGAAACATGTAACTCGCTCATTGGACCACTGGCTGCAGCAAGTCCATTACCTCCCTACCCCATAATAAGAAAATGAACAACATCCAATATGGATGTCATTATGTTTTATGCAAGCTGTCCAGCAAATGGTTTACTTCATTTCTGATTGTTTATAGAGTACTGCAGATGTTGCTACATCTGAAACGAGGATTGTGCCGCTGACATCAACTGCTCCCCATTCCGCATCTTTCCCTGCTCAGACATACAATGTAGCTTCTCTTTCTGGGATCCCTGGCCCACCTGGTATAGCTTTATCTATACCATTGCCTTCTAGGAATGCAGTCCATCCAGCGGCAATGAATTTTTCTTCTGTACCTCCAAGTCCAGCCTCCAAGTTTCTAGCCACACAAAGCCATTGCAGTTGGTGTTGCATCCAATGTTTTCAGATGATTTATCCACCTTATCCATCTTTTGCTGCTATGCCTCGAACACCTCAGACACTTTGTTTGCCTCCCAGTCAGGTCAGTGGTTTTCAACACCCTCAATTTCTAATTTTCTATCATATCCCATGCTGTTCCCAGCCCTTTCCCAGTATCACTGCTTGGTGGATACAGTGGACCTCTTCCATCCATGCCTATTCCTGAACCACAGTCTCCTGGTGTTTCCTTTGTGGTACAACCTCAATAAAACTCATCGGCCATGGCTGCTTCCTTTAATGCTATTGTTTTATGTGTTTTATGTGCTTTTTTAGAATACTCGTGTTTTCTTTTTATTATTATTAAGGAAAAAACATATAACCAATAGGTTCTTATAAATCCTTTAATGCTACGATGAAATTGGAATACAAAAGATGATGGGTTCATCTGTTCATCTAAGAGTCAGTTCTTTTAGTGTACCCATATTACAATGTCATGATTGGTCTTCATTCAACAACATGGTTTTCCATTGAGGGTGATGGCCATGGAGTTCCTACATTTTAAGTGATTTTCAACCATTTTTTTGTCGCTCATCACCTTTGATTTCTAAATAGCCTCGTTTTCTCCATCATTTATCTTTATAAATAGCATTGTTTTCTAGAGCAACTTTCAAGTTCGTTGCTAGAATCCTGGAGGTGGTCTCTTAGAGAAGGAAATTGGTGGAACCAGATTATAGACATTGATTGTTCACCTTGAGTGCGTTGTTGAAAATGATGGCCGTATATTGTGTTTTGTCTGCTATGTGATTTTAATTTTATTTCTCCCAACTCATCACCTTTGATTTCTAAATGACATTTTTCAATCCTTCATTTTTTTTAATTCAAAATAACATTCATTTCTAAAGAAACTTTCCAACTCTGTGGTTTAAAGTCTAGAAAGTAGCAACCTCGAAGGAAAACTAGTGGAAATCTGACAATAGCCATCAACTTTCCTTCTTGATCATCGTTTGAGGATGATGGTTGTGGATGTTGTATGTGTGCACATTCCAAATAGCATTGATTTCTAAGACATCTTCTAAGTTTTTGACGTGTATGGCTATCAACTTTCTCTCCGATTGCGTCGCCGAGGGTGATGATCGTAGATCGTATTTGTGTACAACAATCCTATTGGTTTAAACCATTATTTTTAACACTTTTGATTTTCAAAAATTACATCATTCTGTTCTTCATTTCTCATTATAAATAACATTGATTTCTAAGGCATTTTTTAAGTTTTTGGCTTGAATCCCGAATGTGGCGGCGTAGGGTAGGATAAGTTGGTGGAAACCAGACTATGGTCATCGACTTTCCTTCTCGATTGCGTCGCCGAGGGTGATGGCCGTAGATCGTGTTTGTGTATGGCAATCCTAGTGCTTTAAACAATTTTTTGGCAATTTAGCACTTTTGATTTTTAAATCACATCATTTTCTTCTTCATTACTCATTATAGCATTAATTTCTAAGGCATCTTCTAAGTCTTTGGCTTGAATCCTGAATGTGGTGGCGTAGGGTAGGATAAGTTGGTGGAAACCAGACTATGGCCATCGACTTTCCTTCTCAATTGCGTCGCCGAGGGTGATGGCCGTAAAGAGCATTGATTTCTAAGGCATTGATTTCTAAATAGCATCGACTTTCCTTCTCATTATAAATAGCATTGATTTCTTCGGCATATTTTAAGTTTTTGGCTTGAATCCCGAATGTGGCGGCGTAGGGTTGGATAAGTTGGTGGAAACCAGACTATGGCCATCAACTTTCCTTCTCGATTGCATCGCCGAGGGTGATGGCCGTAAAGAGCATTGATTTCTAAGGCATTGATTTCTAAATAGCATCGACTTTCCTTCTCATTATAAATAACATTGATTTCTTAGGCATCTTTTAAGTTTTTGGCTTGAATCCCGAATGTGGCGGCGTAGGGTAGCATAAGTTGGTGGAAACCAGACTATGGCCATCGACTTTCCTTCTCGATTGCGTCGCTGAGGGTGATGGCCGTAGATCGTGTTTGTGTATGTCAATCCTGGTGCTTTAAACAATCCTAGTTTTTTAAATAATTTTTTGGCAATTTAGCACTTTTGATTTTTAAATCATATCATTTTCTTCTTCATTACTCATTATAGCTTTGATTTCTAAGGCGTCTTCTAAGTCTTTGGCTTGAATCCCGAATGTGGTGGCGTAGGGTAGGATAAGTTGGTAGAAACCAGACTATAGCCATCGACTTTCCTTCTCAATTGCGTTCCCAAGGGTGATGGCCGTAGATCGTGTTTGTATAGAGCAATCCCATTGATTTAAACCGTTTTTTTGCAGTTCAACACTTTTGAATTTTCAAATTATATCATTTTGTTCTTCAATTCTCATTATAAATAGTATCGATTTCTAAGGCATCTTTTTATGTCTTTGGCTTGAATCCCAAATGTGACGACGTAGAGTGGGAAAAGTTAGTGGAAACCAGACTATGGCCATCGAAGTGTTGTCGAGGGTGATAGCCGTAGATCATGTTTGTGTATGGCAATCGAAGTGTTTTAAACATTTTTTTGGCAGTTTAGCACTTTTGATTTTTAAATCACATCATTTTCTTCTTCATTACTCGTTATAATAGCATTGATTTCTAAGGCATCTTCTAAGTCTTTGGCTTGAATCCCGAATGTGGCGGCGTAGGGCAGTATAAGTTGGTGGAAACCAGACTATAGCCATCGACTTTCCTTCTCAATTGTGTTGCCGAGGGTGATGGCTGTAGATCGTGTTTGTATGGAGCAATCCTGTTGATTTAAACCGTTTTTTTGCAGTTCAACACTCTTGACTTTTCTAATTACATCATTTTGTTCTTCATTTCTCATAATAAATAGCATTGATTCCTAAGGCATCTGTTTAATGTCTTTGGCTTTGAATCCCAAATGTGGTGACATAGGGTAGGAAAGGTTGGTGGAAACCAAACTATAGAATCGTTCTCTCCTTCATTTATCATTCTAAATAGTATTGATTCCTAGAGCATTTTGCAAGTCTATGGAATGAATCTTGTATGTGGCATCTTATGGAAGTAAAAGTTGGTGGAGACCAGACCATATATAGCCATCGACTTTTCTGTTTGAGTGGGCTGCTGGTGATGACAACCATGGATCGTGTTTGTCTGTAACGTTCCAAGTGGTTTAAAACATTATTTTTCAGTTGTCTTCTCCTTTGATTTCTGAATAACATCATTTTCTCCTTCACTATTCAAAATAACATAGATTTCTAATGTAACTTTTGTAGATTGTGGCTTGAATCCTGGAGGTGGTGTCCTAGGGAAGAAAAACTTGGTGTTAATTGCACTATAGTCACCCCATTCCTCCTTGAGTGAGCCGCTAAGGATAACGATTGTGGACAATGTTTGTTTGCGACATTCCATTCTTAAAACTTTATTTTTCAGAACTCATAGTTGAAGGAACTGTTATGTCAACTCATTGGAGGCAACATAGTTGTAAATCAGATAAGTGATATGACTTGTTGTTCGGTACTTGGTAATTGAATTTTATTTATTTTGTGTTTGTTTTCTTGGTGCTTTTCAGATATTGATTTATGTGTCTTGTTATTAGGATGATCATAAGTAATAAAACATATTATTTAAAATATTTGGTAGGTAACATTTAGGGTCAAAGCAATATCTTCTTCAATCCCAATCACCTGTTCCTCAAGCACAGAAACATGTAACTCACTCATTGGACCACTGGCTGCAGCAAGTCTGTTACCTCCCTACCCCATAATAAGAAAATGAACGACATCCAATATGGATGTCATTAAGTTTTATGCAAGCTGTCCAGCAAATGGTTTACTTCATTTCTGATTGTTTATAGAGTACTGCAGATGTTGCTACTTCTGAAACGAGGATTGTGCCGCTGACATCAGCTGCTCTCCATTCCGCATATTTCCCTGCTCAGACATACAATGTAGCTTCTCTTTCTGGGATCCCTGGCCCACCTGGTATAGCTTTATCTATACCATTGCCTTCTATGAATGCAGTCCGTCCAGCGGCAATGAATTTTTCTTCTGTACCCCCAAGGCCCGTCTTTCAATCTGTTGTTTCTAGCCACACAAAGCCATTGCAGTGGTGTTGCACCCAATGTTTTCAGATGATTTATCTACCTTATCCATCTTTTGCTGCTATGCCTCGACAACCTCAAACACTTTGTTTGCCTCCCGGTCAGGTCAGTGGCTTCCTCTGTTAACATTCAGGGTAACTACAAGTATCTAGATAACCTTGTATCATTGCCCAAGTGCATTTAAATTTTAGAAAGAAGGTTTATTATTAATAAAGGAAGCCGACAAGGTAAAATTAGGAGTGTTTTTCCACCTAAAGTTTCTTTTCTATTGGAGAATGATGTTAAGCAAACAAGCACATAATTTCATGGATAGGCTCAGTAGATCCAAACCTAAGAAGAAATATTGAGGATAGATGAAGTGTTTGGAGCAGCAGCCTAGTTAGCTTTAATTTTAGTGTTTCCATTGTTTTGTGTGTTTTATGTGCTTTTTTAGAATTCCCGTGTTTTCTTTTTACTATTATTAAGGAAAAAACATATAACTAATAGGTTCTTATAAATCCTTTAATGCTACGATGAAATTGGAATACAAAAGATGATGGGTTCATCTGTTCATCTAAGAGTCAATTGTTCTTTTAGTGTACCCATATTACAATGTAATGATTGGTCTTCATTCAACAACATGGTTTTCCATTGAGGGTGATGGCCATGGAGTCTCCTACATTTTAAGTGATTTTCAACCATTTTTTTATCGCTCATTACCTTTGATTTCTAAATAGCCTCGTTTTCTCCATCATTTTATCTTTATAAATAGCATTGATTTCTAGAGCAACTTTCAAGTTTGTTGCTAGAAGACTGGAGGTGGTCTCTTAGGGAAGGAAATTGGTGGAACCAGATTATAGACATTGATTGTTCTTCTTGAGTGCATTGTTGAAAATGATGGTCATATATTGTGTTTTGTCTGCTATATTCTAAGTGATTTTAAATTTTATTTCTCCCAACTCATCACCTTTGATTTCTAAATGACATTTTTCAATCCTTCATTTTTTTTAATTCAAAATAACATTCATTTCTAAAGAAACTTTCCAAGCCTGTGGTTTAAACTCTAGAAAGTAGCAACCTCGAAGGAAAACTTAGTGGAAATCTGACAATAGCCATCGACTTTCCTTCTTGATCATCGTTTGAGGATGATGGTTGTGGATCTTGTATGTGTGCTACATTCCAAGTGATTTAAAACTTTAATTTTCGTAGTTTATCATCTTTGATTTTAAAACAATATTGGTTTCTCCTTCATTTCTCGTTGTAAATATCATTGATTTCGAAGATATCTTCAAAGTATGTGGAATGAATCTTTGAGGAGGCGACATAGGAAAGAAAACTTGGTGGGATCGAGACTTGAGGCATCGACTTTCCTTCTTAGGTGCGCGATTGAAGATGACAGCATAGATCGTGTTTGTTTGCTACATTCCAAGTGATTTAATACATTATTTCTTGTAGCTCATCACTGTTGATTTTTAAATTCGTGTATGGCAATCCTAGTAATTTAAACCTGTTTTTTGCAGTTTAGCACTTTTGATTTTAAATGACATCATTTTCTTCTTCATTGTAAATAGCATTGATTTCTAAGACATCTTCTAAGTCTTTGGCTTGAATCCCAGATATGGTGACGTAGGGCAGGAAAAATTGGTGGAAATCAAACTATAGCCATCGACTTTCCTCCTCGATTGCATCATCGAGGGTGATAGTTGAATATCGTGCTCGTGTATGGCAATCCTATAGATTTATACCATTATTTTGCAATTCAACACTTTTGACTTTTCAAATTACATCATTTTGTTCTTCATTTCTCATAATAAATAGAATTGATTTCTAAGGCTTCCTTTTATGTTATTGGCTTGAATCATGAATGTGGCGACGCAAGGTCAGAAAAGTTGGTGGAAACCATACTATGGCCATCAACTTTCCTCTTCGATTGCGTCGCTGAGGGTGATGGCCGTAGATCGTATTTGTGTACAACAATCTTATTGATTTAAACCATTTTTTTTAACACTTTTGATTTTCAAATTACATCATTCTTTTCTTCATTTCTCATTATAAATAGTATTGATTTCTAAGGCATCTTTTAAGTTTTTTGCTTAAATCCCGAATGTGGCGGCGTAGGGTAGGATAAGTTGGTGGAAACCAGACTATGGCCATCGACTTTCCTTCTCGATTGTGTCACCGAGGGTAATGGCCATAGATCGTGTTTGTGTATGGCAATCCTAGTGCTTTAAACATTTTTTTGGCAGCTTAGCACTTTTGATTTTTAAATTAGATCATTTTCTTCTTCATTACTCATTATAGCATTGATTTCTAAGGCATCTTCTAAGTCTTTGGCTTGAATCCCGAATGTGGCGGCGTAGGGTAGGATAAGTTGGTGGAAACCAGACTAGGATAAGTTGGTAGGTAACATTTAGGGTCAAAGCAATATCTTCTTCAATCCCAATCACCTGTTTCTCAAGCACGGAAACATGTAATTCGCTCATTGGACCACTGGCTGCAGCAAGTCCGTTACCTCCCTACCCCAGAATAAGAAAATGGACAACATCCAATATGGATGTCATTATGTTTTATGCAAGCTGTCCAGCAAATGGTTTACTTCATTTCTGATTGTTTATAAAGTACTGCAGATGTTGCTACTGATGAAACGAGGATTGTGCCGCTGACATCAACTCATTGGACCACTGGCTGCAGCAAGTCCGTTACCTCCCTACCCCATAATAAGAAAATGGACAACATCCAATATGGATGTCATTATGTTTTATGCAAGCTGTCCAGCAAATGGTTTACTTCATTTCTGATTGTTTATAGAGTACTGCAGATGTAGCTACTTCTGAAACGAGGATTGTGCCGCTGACATCAACTGCTCCCCATTCCGCATCTTTCCCTGCTCAGACATACAATGTAGCTTCTCTTTCTGGGATCCCTGGCCCACCTGGTATAGCTTTATCTATACCATTGCCTTCTAGGAATGCAGTCCATCCAGCGGCAATGAATTTTTCTTCTGTACCTCCAAGTCCCGCCTCCAAGTTTCTAGCCACAAAAAGCCATTGCAGTTGGTGTTGCATCCAATGTTTTCAGATGATTTATCCACCTATCCATCTTTTGCTGCTATGCCTCGACCACCTCAGACACTTTGTTTGCCTCCCAGTCAGGTCAGTGGTTTTCAACACCCTCAATTTCTAATTTTCTATCATATCCCATGCTGTTCCCAGCCCTTTCCAGTATCACTGCTTGGTGGATACAGTGGACCTCTTCCATCCATGCCTATTCCTGAACCACAGTCTCCTGGTGTTTCCTTTGTGGTACAACCTCAATAAAACTCATCGGCCATGGCTGCTTCCTTTAATGCTATTGTTTTATGTGTTTTATGTGCTTTTTTAGAATACGCGTGTTTTCTTTTTATTATTATTAAGGAAAAAACATATAACCAATAGGTTCTTATAAATCCTTTAATGCTACGATGAAATTGGAATACAAAAGATGATGGGTTCATCTGTTCATCTAAGAGTCAGTTCTTTTAGTGTACTCATATTACAATATCATGATTGGTCTTCATTCAACAACATGGTTTTCCATTGAGGGTGATGGCCATGTAGTCTCCTACATTTTAAGTGATTTTCAACCATTTTTTTGTCGCTCATCACCTTTGATTTCTAAATAGCCTCGTTTTCTCCATCATTTATCTTTATAAATAGCATTGTTTTCTAGAGCAACTTTCAAGTTCGTTGCTAGAATCCTGGAGGTGGTCTCTTAGGGAAGGAAATTGGTGGAACCAGGTTATAGACATTGATTGTTCACCTTGAGTGCGTTGTTGAAAATGATGGCCGTATATTGGGTTTTGTCTGCTATGTGATTTTTAATTTTATTTCTCCCAACTCATCACCTTTGATTTCTAAATGACATTTTTCAATCCTTCATTTTTTTTAATTCAAAATAACATTCATTTCTAAAGAAACTTTCCAACTCTGTGGTTTAATGTCTAGAAAGTAGCAACCTCGAAGGAAAACTTAGTGGAAATCTGACAATAGCCATCGACATTCCTTCTTGATCATCGTTTGAGGATGATGGTTGTGGATATTGTATGTGTGCACATTCCAAATGATTTAAAATTTTAATTTCCGTAGTTTATCATCTTTGATTTTAAAACAATATTGGTTTCTTCTTCATTTCTCGTTGTAAATATCATTGATTTCGAAGATATCTCCAAATTCTATGGAATGAATCTTTGAGGAGGCGACGTAGGAAAGAAAACTTGGTGGGATCTGGACTTGAGACATCGACTTTCCTCCGTAGGTGCGTGATTGAAGATGATAGCATAGATCGTGGTTGTTTGCTACATTCCAAGTGATTTAATAGATTATTTCTTGTAGCTCATCACTTTTGATTTTTAAATTCGTGTATGGCAATCCTAATAATTTAAACCTGTTTTTTTGCAGTTTAGCATTTTTAATTTTAAATGACATCATTTTCTTCTTCATTGTAAATAACATTGATTTCTAAGACATCTTCTAAGTCTTTGACTTGAATCCCAAATGTAGTGACGTGGAGTAGGAACAATTAAATGACATCATTTTCTTATTCATCATTCATCACTTTTGATTTTTAAATTCATGTATGGCAATCCAAGTAATTTAAACCTGTTTTTTGCAGTTTAGCACTTTTGATTTTAAATGACATCATTTTCTTCTTCATTATAAATAGCATTGATTTCTAAGACATCTTCTAAGTTTTTGACGTGTATGGCTATCAACTTTCCTCTCCGATTGCGTCGCCGAGGGTGATGGTCGTAGATCGTATTTGTGTACAACAATCCTATTGGTTTAAACCATTATTTTTAACACACTTGATTTTCAAAAATTACATCATTCTGTTCTTCATTTCTCATTATAAATAACATTGATTTCTAAGGCATCTTGTAAGTTTTTGGCTTGAATCCCGAATGTGGCAGCGTAGGGTAGGATAAGTTGGTGGAAACCAGACTATGGCCATCGACTTTCCTTCTCGATTGCGTCGCCGAGGGTGATGGCCGTAGATCGTGTTTGTGTATGCCAATCCTAGTGCTTTAAACAATTTTTTGGCAATTTAGCACTTTTGATGTATAAATCACATCATTTTCTTCTTCATTACTCATTATAGCATTGATTTCTAAGGCATCTTCTAAGTCTTTGGTTTGAATCCTGAATGTGGCGGCGTAGGGTAGGATAAGTTGGTGGAAACCAGACTATGGCCATCGACTTTCCTTCTCGATTGCTTCGCCGGGGTGATGGCCGTAAAGAGCATTAATTTCTAAGGCATTGATTTCTAAATAGCATCGACTTACCTTCTCATTATAAATAGCATTGATTTCTTCGGCATCTTTTAAGTTTTTGGCTTGAATCCCGAATGTGACGGCGTAGGGTTGGATAAGTTGGTGGAAACCAGACTATGGCCATCGACTTTCCTTCTCGATTGTGTCGCCGAGGGTGATGGCCGTAAAGAGCATTGATTTCTAAATAGCATCGACTTTCCTTCTCATTATAAATTGCATTGATTTCTTAGGCATCTTTTATGTTTTTGGCTTGAATCCCGAATGTGGCGGCGTAGGGTAGCATAAGTTGGTGGAAACCAGACTATGGCCATCAACTTTCCTTCTCGATTGCGTCGCCGAGGGTGATGGCCGTAGATCGTGTTTGTGTATGCCAATCCTAGTGCTTTAAACAATCCTAGTTTTTTAAATAATATTTTGGCAATTTAGCACTTTTGATTTTTAAATCATATCATTTTCTTCTTCATTACTCATTATAGCATTGATTTCTAAGGCATCTTCTAAGTCTTTGGCTTGAATCCCGAATGTGGCGGCGTAGGGTAGGATAAGTTGGTGGAAACCAGACTATAGCCATCGACTTTCCTTCTCAATTGCGTTGCCAAGGGTGATGGCCGTAGATCGTGTTTGTATAGAGCAATCCTATTAATTTAAACCGTTTTTTTGCAGTTCAACACTTTTGAATTTTCAAATTATATCATTTTGTTCTTCAATTCTCATTATAAATAGCATTGATTTCTAATGCATCTTTTTATGTCTTTGGCTTGAATCCCAAATGTGACGACGTAGAGTGGGAAAAGTTAGTGGAAACCAGACTATGGCCATTGACTTTCCTCCTCAATTGCGTTGTCGAGGGTGATAGCCGTAGATCATGTTTGTGTATGGCAATCCAAGTGCTTTAAACATTTTTTTGGCAGTTTAGCACTTTTGATTTTTAAATCACATCATTTTCTTCTTCATTACTCATTATAATAGCATTGATTTCTAAGGCATCTTCTAAGTCTTTGGCTTGAATCCCGAATGTGGCGGCGTAGGGTAGGATAAGTTGGTGGAAACGAGACTATAGCCATCGACTTTCCTTCTCAATTGCGTTGCCGAGGGTGATGGCTGTAGATCGTGTTTGTATGGAGCAATCCTATTGATTTAAACCGTTTTTTTGCAGTTCAACACTCGTGACTTTTCTAATTACATCATTTTGTTCTTCATTTCTCATAATAAATAGCATTGATTTCTAATACATCTGTTTTATGTCTTTGGCTTTGAATCCCAAATGTGGTGACATAGGGTAGGAAAGGTTGGTGGAAACCAAACTATAGAATCGTTCTCTCCTCATTTATCGTTCTAAATAGTATTGATTCCTAGAGCATTTTGCAAGTCTATGGAATGAATCTTGTATGTGGCATCTTATGGAAGTAAAAGTTGGTGGAGACCAGACCATATATAGCCATCGACGTTTCTGTTTGAGTGGGCTGATGGTGATGACAACCATGGATCGTGTTTGTCTGTAACGTTCCAAGTGGTTTAAAACATTATTTTTCAGTTGTCTTCTCCTTTGATTACTGAATAACATCATTTTCTCCTTCACTATTCAAAATAACATAGATTTCTAATGTAACTTTTGTAGATTGTGGCTTGAATCCTGGAGGTGGTGTCCTAGGGAAGAAAAACTTGGTGTTAATTGCACTATAGTCACCCCATTCCTCCTTGAGTGAGCCGCTAAGGATAATGATTGTGGACAATGTTTGTTTGCGACATTCCATGTCTTAAAACTTTATTTTTCAGAACTCATCACATTTGATTTTTAAATGGCAATCATTTTCTCATTCATTTCTCATTATAAAAGTATTGATTTGTAAAGCAATTTTCATGTCTGTGGCTTGAACCCTGGAGTGACATCTTGGGGATGGAAAACTTGGTGGAAACCAGACTCATGAACAATGTATCAAACCACCTCTTGACAAGTTGGTAGAGGTGTTTGAGTCTTGCCCATATTGATAGGAGAAGATTTGACCAGGAATAATAAAATTAAAAAAGAAAAAAAATGTTAATATGTTCATTTTCTAATTTGTTTAGGAATTTTATGCAGCCAGAAATAGCCAAACTGCATTGACCTCAATGATATCACATCTATGGTAGATATAACATCTACAGCATATGACTTGACTGTAAGTTCTTAATTCCTCCTGAACGCTATTTTATTAAGTAGCATTCTTGAAGACAATCTCATAGTTAGGCATTGCATTCAATTCATATGTTTATTTTCTTTCATGACATCATCTCTTATTTTCTGTACATTTAAGTTAAAATTATTATGAAATCTATTATATTGATATATTGATAAATTATAAATATTTGTTTCTTTTTGACATCAGTCTAGCTTTGTTGGATTGAATGATTCTTTTACTGAATTTGACCGAAGTTTCATTGTCTATGCACACTTTTGCCCATCCATTGTATAACTGGATGGTTGGAATTCTTCAAGTGTGTGATAATCATGAAAAATACATCATTTTTTTTGGGTAAGTCAAAATTTACATCAATCGAAACTCAACGAGTACAAAAGTTTGTGCAGTTAACTATTTCCTGAAGAGAGTAAGAAGGGAATCCAGATAAATATCTCAATGCATTCCTTAATCTCTTAAGAAGAGAAAACTTTGCATCATTTACAAAATTTACAAAAAGTACACATAGATACATTGCTTTAGATTCAATGCTTTATTTATCAGCTGGGCAGTTCCAATGATAGCCCTGTGCGTTAATTCATCCATCTTAGGCAGAAAATCCACAATGGATGAATAGATACTCACCTTGCTCTTGTTTATAACCAACTAAGAAATCAGCAACCACATTTATCTCTCTCACCACATGCTTGATTTTGAAATTTATTGGTTTCCAATGAGGTGGACTCAATACCTTACTTCCCAGGCGGCTTTGCTTTCAGCTACAATGCCTGTAACAGCAAGCTTGGAGTTTGATTCAATCTGAATTTGTTGAATTCCCCTGCAGGATAGTTTTATGCATCCTAACCTGCTTTAAAATTCTGCTATTCCGCTTAGATGAAGCAACTAAATCTGAATATCAGAAAGGGTGGGAATTCTATATTTAAAAATATTTGCATGATTAACTGTAATGGAGTGGAATGGGGCCACATGGACAACCGTAGCGTGAAGGGGTTGAGATGAGTGTCAATGATTTTGAACACGAATATTTCATAGAACTTTGAATCATATAAATATGACGTGGTTATAGTTGTTCATTTATGGAATATAATGTTTCTTAATTCACATCCTGTTTGCTTGATGGACTTCATTCTTTCACTATTATGCGTGATGGAGAAATATCTGTAATGTTTTCAATTTGTGATCAAGGCATTTAAAATGTATGCTAATCGTATATTTAAAAATTATTTTTTTGAAGATCAAGGTGTTTTTGATGTGCATTTGAGGTATATACTATCTGTGTTTGATTGTATGCTTAATAATTCTATATACTATTTGTTTTGAATTTCTAAAGTCTTTGGTCTTCTAGCTCCATCAACTTATGAATTATTGTAAGGGCTGTTGGCTTCTAGGACCACCATGGCTTCCCTGGCAATTCAGGTTACTTTCAAGAGTTCATTTGTCATTCTGAACAATGCCTTGAATAACATATTGTCTGATCAACTTTTACTTTTCCGAACTCATATTGTCTCACATTCTTAGTTAGATAGAACTTCATTTGAATTGCTTCACTCATAATTTAATTCGGAAGTTTACAATCGTAACAATTTTCTGTTATGGCAGAATGTGGGAATTCTCAGTTGGTTTATTCATGATAAATGTCTGGCCAGATTCTTTGCGGCCATCTATGGTGTTGTTGAATCTGCTTCTACTTTCTTGTTTGGCCCTACTGTTGGCCAATTGGTCGACAAGTTCACGTATCTACAGGTCATGTCACATTTTAAAATCCATGTTATACACATTATATAAAATGTTTTACAAGAAATCTGACATTACCCGATAATTTTGTAGGTTTTCCGCATTAATTTGTCCACCCAAAGCTTATCATTCGTGGTGGCCGGTTCCAGATTGATCACTCTTCTTGTCCACCAGTATTTGAAGTCCACACATTTCATGTCATTTTATGTACTTGTTGTTCTAACCAATGCTTCTGGTGCCAGTGGTGTGCTTTCAACTCTTGCTGGTACTATTTTAGTAAGAGAATGGTAAGACCAAATAACTTCTAGTGAACATATTGATTATGTTATATATCTTGGTGAAGTTTGATTATTTTTGCAAATTCAGGGTGGTCGTGATTTCAAATGGCCAACCACCAGGAGTGCTGACACAGATGAATTCAGTCATTGGAGGATTGATATGTCATGCAAGCTATTCAGGGTAGTTTCATTATAAGCTTCATATCTCTTGGAGCTTCTGCGATAATTCTCGCACTTTGGAATAAAATGTCAGTTTGGTTACAGTATTGGCTTCTTGTATCTGTATACAATAGAATCCCTGCTTTAAGTGAAAGCAGTGATGGAGGAATGCGAGATTGGTTTCAAGTGCTCCATTAGAAAGCCAGTCTGTGATTGAGGAGTACGAGAGATTGTCTGATCATGAAGGAAAATAATTGAACGAATCTTGAAAATTCATTTCATCAATGCTTGGGTTGTCTACTTGAAGCAGGAAGTGCTGCTCTTGCATTGCTCTATTTCACTGTCCTCAGGTACCCTTTGTTCAACTCCATTGTTTCATCTTAGGCCCCTTCCGGAACGAATTTTCAAATTGATTCTGCCTCTGCAAAATCAGTTTTAGATAATTGGTTCCAAACAGATATTTAAAATTTTAGCCTTTGGATTCAGATTTTGGCTTTCGTTTTAAAATTCAACAAAGTAACTTTTGTATAAAAGAAAACTCGTTTGGAGCAGTTTTATTCCAAACAGGGCAGTATGGCACATACGATTTGTGACCATGCTCCAAACATCGGACTGTAGTTCCATTATGATCTTATATTTTTGAAATATGGAAAGTCATCAACTGTCTAATATGATTGCAGCAATACAGTCAAGTTTCTATTCTTTATCATGTTTCACGAAACAGTTCTATATATCTAGATGAAATGGTTCTATGGCATGTAATTAGATACTATTGGCTAAGTACATTTTTCATTTTCTATTTACAGTTTTGGAACACTTATGACAGCTGCACTGGAATGGAAAGGTATACCTGCCTACATTATTGGAATAGTAAGTGGAGTAAGCACGGTTGTGGGAATATTTGCAATGCATCTTTACCCAGTTTGTGCACTCCTTCATTTCAACTCTGCGAAACATTTCAAATCTTCAGGTGATCATCTTAGTAGTCTACTCATGCTTGCTTATATATTCCAACTTCTTTACCCATAGATTTTTCCACAAATGCTTTGCATTTATTGTGATAAAAAATGATAAACAACAAATATTTTCTTCAAACGTCATTGAAACTTCTTACAACATTGTTAGAACTTCTTGATACATTGTTGAAACATTATGGTACGATCATGAAACTTTTGAAACTTCTTACAACATTGTTAGAACTTCTTGGTACATTGTTGAAACATTATGGTACAATCATGAAACTTATGAAACAAAGTTGAAACTTCGTGGTACATTTATGGTTCATTGTTGTACCAATGTTGGAACTTCCTACAACAATGTTGCTGCACAGATCCTATATCTATCTATATGAAGAAGAAATCCCTTTTTGTGCATTTGCCTTTTGACAAAACAATGTGAGTGAGACCTGTGCTGCACTTTTGTCCTTCCTTTGAAGAAAAACAAATGGTCCTTGTAACCAAGATTGGAATGTAACCACCCTATATAAAATCTCACAAGCATTTCAAATGGTTTAACAACTTGCCCGTGTAGGGAGTGCAATTCTCACAATCATTTCAAATGGCTTAAAAACAGCGAGGTTCCGAATATTATGCCATACAGACCATATAATCGCAGGGATAAAGGACAGAGATTTTTGCTTGAAATGGCTTAACAACTTGAAATCTTTCTGGTGTCTTCTCTCCACATCCAGTTCTATGGCTGTAAGTGCTCATACTCATTTGAAGTTTTTGTTTGTATCCTGTTTTCTTTTCTCAGATTTCATTCTCTATTTGAACACCCAATGTTTAGTTTAGCTAGATTTTGTCACTAAATTTTCTGATCTTATTATGCATATGCAGTTAAACAATCAATTCTTTCCATGTTATTCTTAATGAAATATGATTTCTTTTTTTGGTGGTGGAGCCGAAGGTGGGCATGCATTATAAGGAGTGCGCAAAGAAAATCAAGAAGGCCATCAAGAAAATCGATGGTAACTGGTAAGCCCATTTTTCTTCATTCATTATTGGAAGCTATCTTAACATCGCACAAATATGAATCATAGTAGAGAATCTTCAATCACTGTATCATACAACACGGTGGTTGCTTTGAAAATTTTGCATATCAGTACATACTGGTAAGCCCATTTTTCTTCATTCATTATTGGAAGCTATCTTAACATCGCACAAATATGAATCATAGTAGAGAATCTTCAATCACTGTATCATACAACACGGTGGTTGCTTTGAAAATTTTGCATATCAGTACATAATGTTGTTGAGGATTCAGATTGATGAGATGTGTTCATCAATTATAAACCTCATCAATTTATGTAAATTCTATCAATGCGTACTGATATAAAAATTTTCCAATTGCTCCAATGGTACTCCGGATGGGATCTCTATTTAAGTCCAAATTTGGACACTTAATGAATAAGTCTCCAAATTAGGAGATTCACTTTTCAATTTTTTTAAGGAAAAAAATAGTATCAATTTTATAATAGTACAATACAAATCTAATTCATATCGAACTGGTACCACTAACGCGTCATCATGTCTAGTCACTTGAATGAAACCAATGTGAATATGTTTAATGCTTTTCCAGATATCATCAAATAACAATTATATATTTACCATTAATATTGATTTAAATTTATTTCCTAAAATATTCTTTAATTGAAAATTATTAATATTGGAAGAAAAACATTATTTTAAAGTATAATAAAAGATTGTGAGTGAGTTGTTTTTAGATTGTGCTCTAAAATAATTTTAAACATTGTTTTAACTATATGTTTTCTGGTAAGTAAAAACTATATGTTAACCTGATTGCGCTCTGCTAACACTTGTTTCTTATTACAAGACAAATGTTTAATTAGCCACTGAAAAATTATGCTTTAAGGTATACAGTTGCTAGTAGGCCACATCATGCTTTAATCATAGATAAAATTATGCTTTAATAACAATGCTCACCAGGATGTCAACTGGTGGGTGACAAACCAAACAAATGTTTTACTATTATCTTTATATATCTTATTCGCAGATGATCACTTTTTCTCCCTTATTATTATTTTCTTAATCACAGATAAAAGCTTCTCCTTGTTAATTTTAAGTTAGGGCACTACAACTTTTGACAAGCACAGTTACACATATATAAAGTTAGCCAACCATATCAAGTTAAACAATTAGTTAGTAGACTATAATGTTGGAGAAAATATTAAATAGTATGCCCTTTCTTCGCTTTTTTCTCAAGAGTCTTTATCAAATATCTTAAGTTTTAATGTATTTTCTTCTTTGAAAGAAAACTATACATGTTTCTTGTATAGAGTCTATATCTATCAGTGTTTCTTGCTTTTTTCTATTCATTTAATTGTTTTTCACTTTCTAATCTCTCATTTCAGAATTTATAATTCAATTTTAACAATGAAATCTGATAGCAAACATGTATCTTTTTTCAAAAAAGAAAAGAAAAAGGTGTTATCTTATTTTTCCCATTTCTTTCTATTTTTCTCTGTGTTGATATATTACATGCTATTTGCCCGTTCTTTTCCTATATTATTTTCTTTCGTTGTATCCAAAATTATTATTCCATATGTCCATCACGATTTCATTTATGCACGTATAATTCTATTCTATCATGTCCATCATGATTTCATCTGCTATTCTATCATGTCCATCATGATTTAATCTATGCATATATAATTCTTCTTTTATTTTATTTATTTAATATGAATGTTCACTTTCAAATCAGAAAACATTGACTCGTTTACATCGTTATATATATGGGAAAAATCCAATTACCCCCCCCCCCCCCGACCACCTGAAAATATTTATATAAATCAAAATAACCTCTTGATTGAAACTCCCGTTGACAGATGAGCAATACTATGTGAGTATTTTGTTTGGTTTATCCTGAATGAAAGTATAGTATGCCAAAACCCTTTGAAATTTGTTAAAAATGTGGAAAATTTGTCTGTAGATGTGATTTTACCCCTCCAGATAGATCATAAAACCCTATCAAGATGGGTATAATAATCATTTATAGAGGATTTTTCGTATTGTAAACAAATTGCAGGAGTTTTTTTGTACATAATGTTTTTATCCAGGGTATGGTAGTCCCTTTTACAATCTTCTTTACAGTCTTTGTTTACTTTGATAGTCCAAATGAGGTTTATATATCATAAAAAAATCACATTTTTTTATAAATGGATCATCTAATTTTGAGTATTTAGTTTTAGGGCAAATTGCTTCTTAAGTTTTTGAAAACTCTACAAAAACACCATTTGAAGTTTAGAAATATGTATTTACATTTCCTGCTGTTAAATTTTCTATTAAGTTGAAACAAAAATATTTTAAAACTATTATTTTACCCTTTAATTAGTTTTTCAAATATCCCAAAAAAACCCCATTAACATTGGATATATTTTGTGAATATTAATTAATTAAATAATTAACTCTTCAAGCACAAATGAATATATTTTTTTGTGAGAATTAATTCACACAAAAGTTAATTAAATGGTGCACCATAATGATTTAATTAAAAGTGCAAAACTGTATTTTTATGTAATCTTAACGGAAAATCTAATGATAGGGGATGTAAGTGTATGTTTTTGAATTTCATGGGGGTGTTTCTAGACATTGTAGTTGTTTCTACAAGTTGTCAATTTGCCGTTGTGTGACAAATACAAGAAATTTATAAGATTGAAGTATTCAAGAACCTGACGGGTGTAATATAGAGTTATTCACTACTACGGGATAGATAATAATTAATATAGAATCAATAAATTTTTGTTTGATTTTTTTTTAAATTATTCTCATTCACCTATGCATGGCCTGCCCTAGGGCCCCCAAATCTGGCCCAAATCAAAGAGGGCCCCAGATCCAAAAATTTTAACATTAAAATTAATGATAATTTTACATTCAATCTATTTTTCAGTTCTAAATTTAATGAGGTAAGTGTTTTTACAAAAATGAAGCATATACTCTAATGAATAATATGCATTTATAAAAAATGTGAAAATAATTTATTAAAACATATACTTTGATAAGGTGAGTATATGTTCTGATAAATTTCTATCGACTTATATGAGACTGGAATTGAGACCAGAATAAAAATTGTGTGTAAGAACACTCTAAAATTAATTTTTGTTTTTAAAATAACTTGAATATGTCTTCCTATTTATTTTAAATTTTAAATTTATAAGTTTTTTTTAAAATGTAATCTTTGTTGACATCATTATGCAAAGTGGTTTTTTGTGATTTTAAAAAAATCTCATCCATATCTTTATATTTTTAGTATATTGCTTTTTTTATAGGGATTTATTTATTTTCTATAAAAGAAATGATCTTATTTTTGTGATTTTTTTCTTTTTTAAAAAAGAACTCGATTAGTTTTTTTTGTTATATTTTATTTAAAATTATTATTACCATTTTTGTTTGGTCTTGATTTTTTTTTAGCTAAAACATTCACTCAAAAATTTAATATACATCTATAGGTAAGGGTGGTAAACGAGCCGAACGAGCCGAGCTTTGACATGTTCAAGCTCGGCTCGTTTATAAACGAGCCGAGCCGAGTCGAGCTCACGAGCCTCAACGAGTCTAGCGTTCTTCTTCATTTTAGGGTTTTTAGGGATTGAAAACAAAATTTTAACTTAAATGAGCCAAGTTCATGAGCTTAAACAAACATAACTTTGTATTAATTTAATATTCTGATTTTATAAAAGAGTTTAATCAAGTTTCAACTAAGTTTTAATAACACAAACGGGTCAAATTTCAACATAAAATGAAGCTCGATACAGGTCCCGAGCCTAAACGAGCTTTAAAATTTGTTCAAGCTCGTTCATTTGTCTAAATGAACGAGCTTGAACGAGCTCAAACCGAGCCGAGCCCGAGCGGCTTGGTTCGTTTACCAGCGCTATCTATAGGGCACTATTTTACGAGTTGGTCTAGGGCTCACCTAAATTTTCTTATCTCAGGCCAGCCGTGCACCCATGTTTGGGGTGTCAGATGAATGATGAATAAGTGAGAATGAAGGGGGGGGGGGATATTTTGGGAGCAAAAACCATGATATCTAGGCTTGAATAAATTATCAATATCAATGAATAAAAATATCATTATAAGTTATTTTAAAAAAATATCTTTTTTAAGGAAACGGAAACAATCGCTACCTCATTAATATATTCAACGAAGCCAGCAACAATTTAAATAAAAGCCCTGTAAACAGGAAGTCAGGCAACCAAACAAAACATAAAACAAATGCAACAAAAGATTACAGGGCTGAGCTAGCCATCTGGAAGTAGGAGAGGCCTTTATCTGTGATTAAAAAAATATCTTACTCAACACTTTCTCCGTTCCCGTACGACCTTAAAGCATGTCACATCTATTATATTATATTAATCACACTTATTTTCAAATACAAACAATTTATGTAGTAGTATATTTGTTATTTAAAAAATTATAAATTTTTATCTCTTTTATTTTTTTACGTATTCTCATTTTATCCATGGTAAACTAAATAATAAAAATATCACTTTTACGTTTCTCAATGAGATTAACAGAAAGTCAATCTAACAAAATTTGCTTATTTGTTGTTCATACATGTAACCTATACATTGTTGTGTATACAATGATAATTTAAGGACATTTTAGTGAAAAAAAGTACATATATTTACAATATTTAGACGAAAGTACCTACAAAATTATTGTTACTAATTTGGGGTTTTTTGCCTATGTTAAAAAATTAAACATTAAAAAAAATACTTGAAATTATTTTTTAAAAAAACTTTGTGCCCCTTTTGGATGGAGAATAGGGGTCGGATGAGGGAATTAGCCAAAAAGATTGTTTGGGGTCAGGAAGAATCTTTATATTTATGCTTTCATAAAAAGTTAGAATAAATTTTGATAATAATTCTTAGGTTGCGTTTGGATGTGAGATTGAAACGTTAAGATTATTAAAATCTTTTATTTCAAAATTAGCTTTTGAAAATCTATGTTTTATTAGATTTTCAATAGAAGATTTTTTGGCCTAAAAAGAGAAGATGGTGATTTGAAAAGATAAAAGGTTGAAAATGTGTTTAGATCTGAGTTTAAATTTTTTAAACACAAAATTTACCTAAAATCATATCCAAATGGAGCATTAGACCCCCCCCCCCCCCCCCATTTTAGAAATGAGTTTGGAATTAACATTTTTCAAAAAGTTTTATCAATAATTATCTAAAAATTTTAAATAATAAAAAAATACAATTAAATATATAAAAAATTTATCCATAATTATTTATTCCAGAATATTCATCTATCCCAGATAACACTCCGCCAGGTCCATTAGCCCATTAGAATAGTGAATTAATTTGGAACAGCAGGTCGGGTGACCGTTGGATGAAATAAATGGGAAAATCCAAATAACCCCATGTAAACTGCCCGGAAATCCACGTAACCCCTTTTAACCCTTGACTTTTTCTAACATCATTCTATTTATCTATTTAAGCCATATTGTTAGGGTGAGAGTTCAAAATTTAAATGAGGCATTTTTACAGTATAGGATTGGTTGAAGAGCATATATACAAAAAAACTCATTTTTAGTCGTAACATATCTCTTTTATGTGTAATTTCATAATAAATTTTATAAAAGATTTATTTAATCATTATTAAAAAAATTTATCATATAATTTATGTAAATATTACATGGTATATTATATTGCATATAAATAAATTGAAAAAAATTTAAAGGTATTGATTGTGTGCAGCTTTTTCAATATATTTTTTTATATTTATATGCACATCGTGCGTGGGGGAAGATTGGTTACTATACTAGTGGAATAAGTGATTTTTTGTTTGATTGTATTTTTAGTTAGGGTAAAATGCTTTTAGACCCCCTAAAGTTTTCTTCACTGTAGAAACACCCCCTATAGTTTAAAATATGCAATTAAACCCCTTTCAATTTGATTTTCTGTTAAGATGAGATAAAAATACGATTTTACCCTTTAAATTAAATATTTATCATGTGTTTCACTTTTTTTTGGTGGGTTGTTTTCATCTTTTGATTAATTATCATGTGACTTAATTCTCACAAAAATGCATCCAGGTGTATTTGAAGAATTAATTATTGTATAAGTTAATATTCATAAAGCATATTTAGAATTAATTAATTAACTTTTCTATGGATATTTAGATAGTTAAGGGTAAAATAATAATTTTAAATTACTTTTGTCACATCTTAATGAAAAAATATAATGGCATGGGGTGTAAGTGCATGTTTTTAAATTTTATGGGGTGTTTTTGTAGGTTTTGAAAACTTCACGGGATCCAAATGCATTTTAACCTTTTAGTTATTCTAGTTGAGAAATAAAATGATGAAATTTTTTGTTGTTTGATCGATTATGAATAAGTTGTGAATAAAATGTGAATAAAATATTTATAAAATGTAAAAAAATGATATGACATATGATCCTCCTCATTTATAAGAAATGATAAGAATTAATTTGATAGTGGAGCTCACTTATTCTATTGTATGAAATGCTTAAATACCAAGAGAAGGTGAAATTGCTACCCTACTTGATTCATCTTATACTAACATCAGAATACCGACCTCGCTATAACAACTATCCAAACTAGTTTTTTTACTTTATTTAAGCCTGTTCCAAATCATTCCATCACTAACACTCTACTCAAACAGCCAAACAGGGGCTATAAGTGTTAAAATAATATTTTGGAAAGAATATTAACTGGAATACAAATTAATGACTGATCAATCAAAGATACGGGGTTGAAAAAAACCTGTACAACTGCTCAAAAAAACTCTAGATTCGACCATGGAGGAGGGCAAGTTAATTCATGTAATAAATTGATTTATCATAACAATTTAAACGATTTGTATGTTCAATTTTTAGTTTATAAGGACTTATATGAATTTATGAATGTTTACATAGATTTAAATATCTTTAATACTTTTTTTCTTAAAAAAAAAAACTCTATATTCGACCATAGAGGAGGGCAAATCAGGAAACAATTTCTAACGGTTGGAAACATTAATGAAAGATGGTCTGTCAATTATTTGATTAGGGGTATTTTTTTAAAAAACCCAAAACTTCATTACGAAGTAACCGACTTGGCGAGATTATTTTTTCAACGGTCAAAAATCCTCCATCATATAAGATGCCTCGGATACGAGAAACCCCATTCGACTCTCTCTCTCTCTTCTTCTGCCCAAAATCGACGATCCCACCCCCCCCCCAAACCCTAACCCTTGTTTTAACACCCCCGATGAGCACATCCTCCATCGACTCCGTCTATGTTGGCGACCTCACGCGGTGGATGGCAGATCAGGACCGCCGCATCATCGGGTCTGTCCCTAATGTGGTGATCGAGATGGTGATATCTCTCTCTCTCGGATCTCATGCAATGGTGATTGTCAACTTGAGGTTGTTTCCTTCCTCTTCCTTGCTTTATTTCCTTATGTAGTTTCATTGTTGCATCTGGTTTCGAAGTCACGCTTGTGTTTCTGGCTTGTTGAGGTGCCAGTGATGATGCTTGGTCGGATGGGATCATGTGGGGAAGCTTGAGTAGCATTTGTTTTCTACTTATTTTATTGAATATTGTTTATTTGTGTTTTTTTTTGTGTCCTGGTGAATTTAAAAATCTTTGTTTTATCTTTTTCATTATGATGATCATTTGTGTTAAAACCCTGTTTTTTGTTATATATCTAGTTTATGTTTTAGGCTAATATTTGATAGGCATTTAACATTTATAGTTCAAGAAACTGTTATGTCAACTCGGTGGAGGCAACATGGGTGTGAATCACGATGCATGGGTGATTTTTGGGTGTTGGTGCAGTCACTGATCGTGTTTTGGTTATTGGTTTTATTTTCTTATTTTCCTTGTTTTTGTTGTTGCCTCTCCTCCCGTAACCTTTGTGTACTCCTATTCGTGGGAGCACTACTCATGTAACCACGGAGGGAGTTTCTCTCTTGACCCATCCAATATTCGGACCACTTGTAATCTTTATTTAAGATATGAAATGTCTAAAGTTTTCTAAAAAAAAAACATAGGTGTAAATCAGATAAGTGATATGACTTGTTGTTCGATAATTGGTAATTGAATTTTATTTATTTTGTGTTTTGTATTCTTGGTGCTTTTCAAATATTGGTTTATTTGTCTTGTTATTATGATGATCATAAGTAATAAAACATATTTTGCAAAATATTTGGTAGGTAACATTTAGGGTCAAAGCAATATCTTCTTCAACCCCAATCATCCATTCCTCAAGCACGGAAACATGTAACTCGCTCATTGGACCACTGGCTGCAGCAAGTCCGTTACCTCCCGTAGGTGGGACCCCAACTCTCATTGGACCACCAACCCCATTTGGCCCAACATCTCTCCTCTTTTACCGAACCCCAAACCCTGCACCACGCAGCACCCAACAATCACCATAAGCTCCTGCAAGTTCTCAATTTTTTTTTAAAGATATGTCTTTTTTAACATTATTCTCATTTCTGTACATCTTATTTTGGGTTTGGTTAAGCAAGTTATGAGGTTCCTGCTGCCTCACTCTCCAACAGCTCTCCAACCCCCCGTTCCGGGCAGTCTTCATCTCTAAGGTCGTCTTTTTCTTATAATATCAGCTCCTCGTGGTTAGCAGGTTTCATGTCTGCCCCCATATATCCTTTTATTATATCGATATTCATTAGTATTTTTTCCCATTCAATTTCCAACCAAATTAATGAGAGTTCCATGTATGTTTATTGCTTCTCTTTCCAGGCTACCACTTCAGGCCATCTGTCAGGTGGAAAGTTCACTCCACCAACCACTGCAGCAACCTGTTCCAGGGCAGCCAATTCATCCAAAATCCCATGCAGCCTGCTTCCACAGGTCATGCGTCAACTACAGAAAGCTTTTCTTTTACCAGCAGCTCCCAGCTACCCGCTACGACTGAAGATTTGGATAAACATTCTTCCTCAAACTCGGTATGTCTGTCAGTTGTATGTACTTATTGAGGCTGTATTGGGTGGAGCTTGACACACAACAATCAAACCATGTTTACGTATGGGTCTTTGACATGCTGTTTTTTATCACCATGGCACACTAATTACGTTTGAAGTAATAACCCCTATGCATCTCTTATTATTTAGTTGGATCACCTAGGTTTATAATCTAGGTTTCTCCTCTGTTTTTTTACTTCAAGAAAATTGTTTTTGGTACGTTTCCAGCTTTCCTCCTAAAAAATTCAGAGATAGAAGGAGAGAAGAAATAAAGAAAGAAAAAGAAAAAGGATAAAAACTAGAGTTTTTAAGTACTAAAATAATAATAATAAGAATGTTAACCCCATAAGAAGAAAATGGACAACATCCAATATGGATGTCATTAAGTTTTATGCAAGCTGTCCAGCAAATGGTTTACTTCATTTCTGATTGTTTACAGAGTACTGCAGATGTTGCTACTTCTGAAACGAGGAGTGTGCCGCTGACATCGGCTGCTCCCCATTCCGCATCTTTCCCTGCTCAGACATACAATGTAGCTTCTCTTTCTGGGATCCCTGGCCCACCTGGTATAGCTTTATCTATACCATTGCCTTCTAGGAATGCAGTCCATCCAGCGGCAATGAATTTTTCTTCTGTACCTCCAAGGCCCGCCTTTCCATCTGTTGTTTCTAGCCACACAAAGCCATTGCAGTTGGTGTTGCATCCAATGTTTTCAGATGATTTATCCACCTTATCCATCTTTTGCTGCTATGCCTCGACCACCTTAGACACTTTGTTTGCCTCCCAGTCAGGTCAGTGGTTTTCAACACCCTCAATTTCTAATTTTCTATCATATCCCATGCTGTTCCCAGCCCCTTCCCAGTATCACTGCATGGTGGATACAGTGGACCTCTTCCATCCATGCCTATTCCTGAACCACAGTCTCCTTTTGTTTCCTTTGTGGTACAACCTCATGAAAACTCATCGGCCATGGCTGCTTCCTTCAGCCAGGAGGCTGCTTCAAAGTACAGTAACCTCCTCCAGGTCTTGGTGATATTGATACGTTGATTCATATCTCAACCATCGGCATTGTTTCCTAAAATGACTATGTTGCCTATTTGCCTCAACAGATTATGCTAAGGAAGCCAAGAAAATAATTAGCATGGGTGATAAAATCTCTAAAAAGTAGATGAAGATGCACGGACGGCAAATAAAAGTGAGATGGGGGTTGTATATTACTAGAATCCTGTCACCGGTGAATCAATGTATCAAAAACCATCAACTTTTATTGGGGAGGTGTGTGTCATCAGGCTTTAACTTTTTAGTGTAGAAAAAAGCCTAGCACTATTTTATTTTACTTTATTAATATCTGATTGCTTTGCTGTTGCAGGCAGACAATGTAACAAACAGTTCAACCAACTCCAGTTTCTTGGTATGTGTCATAGTTTCCTTAGATTGCATATGACTGCAAGCTTCATTTTCTCTTCATTATATGATTTTCTATTACAATTTTGCCAAATTGATTAGTTCTTGATGTACTAAAAATTGTGAAACTAACATTATTTTAATAGGAGCGAGATGGGTTCTAATCATTCAAAGAGATAAGTTACATATGATCAAAAAGGTAAATATGCAAAAGGAAGTAAAAGAAAAAAAGAGATTGGGCAAATGAAGACATAAGATAAAAGAGGATATCCATGAAGGAAGGGGTACAAAACTTATCACACAGCCTATTTTATGGCTGCGAGAAACCCAAACAAAAATTCCTATACTTTTCTATCATGGAGTCACTAAAACATTCAGGGTAACCACAAGTATCTAGATAACCTTGTATCATTGCCCAAGTGCATTTAAATTTTAGAAAGAAGGTTTATTAAGAGAGGAAGCCGACAAGGTAAAATTAGGAGTGTTTTTCCACCTAAAGTTTCTTTTCTATTGGAGAATGATGTTAAGCAAACAAGCACATAATTTCATGGATAGGCTCAGTAGATTTAAACCTAAGAAGGAGTATTGAGGATAGATGAAGAGTTTGGAGCAGCCTAGTTAGCTTTAATTTTAGTGTTTCCATTGTTTTATGTGTTTTATGTGCTTTTTTAGAATACTCGTGTTTTCTTTTTATTATTATCAAGGAAAAAACATATAACCAGTAAGTTCTTATAAATCCTTTAATGCTATTGTTTTATGTGTTTAATGTGCTTTTTTAGAATACTCGTGTTTTCTTTTTATTATTATTAAGGAAAAAACATATAACCAATAGGTTCATATAAATCCTTTAATGCTACGATGAAATTGGAATACAAAAGATGATGGGTTCATCTGTTCATCTAAGAGTCAGTTCTTTAAGTGTACTCATATTACAATGTAATGATTGGTCTTCATTCAACAACATGGTTTTCCATTTAGGGTGATGGCCATGGAGTCTCCTACATTTTAAGTGATTTTCAACCATTTTCTCAATGCTCATCACCTTTGATTTCTAAATAGCCTCGTTTTCTCCATCATTTATCTTTATAAATAGCATTGTTTTCTAGAGCAACTTTTAAGTTCGTTGCTAGAATCCTGGAGGTGGTCTCTTAGGGTAGGATAAGTTGGTGGAAACCAGACTATAGCCTTCGACTTTCCTTCTCAATTGCGTTGCCGAGGGTGATGGCCGTAGATCGTGTTTGTATAGAGCAATCCTATTGATTTAAACCGTTTTTTTGCAGTTCAACACTTTTGAATTTTCAAATTATATCATTTTGTTCTTCAATTCTCATTATAAATATCATTGATTTTTAAGGCATCTTTTTATGTCTTTGGTTTGAATCCCAAATGTGACGACGTAGAGTAGGAAAAGTTGGTGGAAACCAGACTATGGCCATTAACTTTCCTCCTCAATTGCGTTGTCGAGGGTGACATCCGCAGATCGTGTTTGCGTATGGCAATCCAAATGCTTTAAACATTTGTTTGGCAATTTAGCACTTTTGATTTTTAAATCACATCATTTTCTTCTTCATTACTCATTATAATAGCATTGATTTCTAAGGCATCTTCTAAGTCTTTGGCTTGAATCCCGAATGTGGCGGCGTAGGGTAGGATAAGTTGGTGGAAACCAGACTATAGCCATCGACTTTCCTTCTCAATTGCGTTGCCGAGGGTGATGGTCGTAGATCGTGTTTGTATAGAGCAATCCTATTGATTTAAACCATTTTTTTGCAGTTCAACACTCGTGACTTTTCTAAATACATCATTTTGTTCTTCATTTCTCATAATAAATAGCATTGATTTCTAAGGCATCTTTTTATGTCTTTGGCTTTGAATCCCAAATGTGATGACATAGGGTAGGAGACCAAACTATAGAATCGTTCTCTCCTTCATTTATCATTCTAAATAGTATTAATTCCTAGAGCATTTTGCAAGTCTATGGACAGAATCTTGTATGTGGCATCTTATGGAAGTAAAAGTTGGTGGAGACGAGACCATATATAGCCATCGACTTTTCTGTTTGAGTGGGCTGCTGGTGATGACAACCATGGATCGTTCGTGTTTGTCTGTAACGTTCCAAGTGGTTTAAAACATTATTTTTCAGTTGTCTTCTCCTTTGATTTCTGAATAACATCATTTTCTCCTTCACTATTCAAAATAACATAGATTTCTAATGCAACTTTTGTAGTTTGTGGCTTGAATCCTAGAGGTGGCCTAGGGAAGAAAAACTTGGTGTTAACTGCACTATAGTCACCCCATTCCTCCTTGAGTGAGCCGCTAAGGATAACAATTGTGGACAATGTTTGTCTGCGACATTGAATGTCTTAAAACTTTATTTTTCAGAACTCATCACATTTGATTTTTAAATGACTATCATTTTCTCATTCATTTCCTATTATAAATGTATTGATTTGTAAAGCAATTTTCATGTCTGTGGCTTGAACCTTGGAGTAACATCTTGGGGAATGAAAACTCGGTGGAAACCAGACTCATTAACAATGTACCAAACCACCTCTTGACAAGATGGTAGAGGTGTTCGAGTCTTGCCCATATTGATAGGAGAAGATTTGACCAGGAATAATAAAATCAAAAAAGAAAAAAAAATGTTAATATGTTCATTTTCTAATTTGTTTAGGAATTTTATGCAGCCAGAAATAGCCAACTGCATTGACCTTAATGATATCACATCTATGGTAGATACAACATCTACTGCATATGACTTGATTGTAAGTTCTTAATTCCTCCTGAACGCTATTTTATTAAGTAGCATTCTTGAAGACAATCTCATAGTTAGGCATGGCATTCAATTTTTACGTTTATTTTCTTTCATGACATCATCTCTTATTTTCTGTACATTTAAGTTAAAATTATTATGAAATCTATTATATTGATATATTGATAAATTATAAACATTTGTTTCTTTTTGACATCAGTCTAGCTTTGTTGGATTGAATGATTCTTTTACTGAATTTGACCGAAGTTTCATTGTCTATGCACATTTTTGCCCATCCATTGTATAACTGGATGGTTGGAATTCTTCAAGTGTGATAATCATGAAAAATACATCATTTTTTTTGGGTAAGTCAAAATTTACATCAATCGAAACTCAACGAGTACAAAAGTTTGTGCATTTAACTATTTCCTGAAGAGACTAAGAAGGGAATCCAGATAAATATCTCAATGCATTCCTTAATCTCTTAAGAAGAGAAAACTTTGCATCATTTACAAAATTTACAAAAAGTACACATAAATACATTGCTTTAGATTCAATGCTTTATTTATCAGCTGGGCAGTTCCAATGATAGCCCTGTGCGTTAATTCATCCATCTTAGGCAGAAAATCCACAATGGATGAATAGATAGACTCACCTTGCTCTTGTTAATAACCAACTAAGAAATCAGCAACCACATTTATCTCTCTCACCACATGCTTGATTTTGAAATTTAATTGGTTTCCAATGAGGTGGACACAATACCTTACTTCCCAGGCGGCTTTGCTTTCAGCTACAATGCCTGTAACAGCAAGCTTGGAGTTTGATTCAATCTGAATTTGTTGAATTCCCCTGCAGGATAGTTTTATGCATCCTAACCTGCTTTAAAATTCTGCTATTCCGCCTAGATGAAGCAACTAAATCTGAATATCAGAAAGGGTGGGAATTCTATATTTAAAAATATTTGCATGATTAACTGTAATGGAGTGGAATGGAACCACATGGACAACCATAGCGTGAAGGGGTTGAGATGAGTGTCAATGATTTTGAACATGAATATTTCATAGAACTTTGAATCATATAAATATGACGTGGTTATAGCTGTTCATTTATGGAATATAATGTTTCTTAATTCACATCCTGTTTGCTTGATGGACTTCATTCTTTCACTATTATGCGTGATGGAGAAATATCTGTAATGTTTTCAATTTGTGATCAAGGCATTTAAGATGTATGCTAATCATATATTTAAAAATCATGTTTTTGCAGATCAAGGTGTTTTTGATGTGCATTTGAGGTATATAGTACCTGTGTTTGATTGTATGCTTAATAATGTACATGAGGTTCGACTGTTAAATAAATATATTTGAGTGCTTCACTATTTTTGTTTTTGCTATTCTATGACATTCAACTATAACTGGGCTCCTTTATATCTTAGAGAGAGAGAGAGAGAGAGATAAGAGAGCCTCTTCTTCATGATGGCACTTCTTCAGATCAAACAAGTCATGCATATTTGATTAGATACATGTATGTGGGGCATTTCCTGGCCAGGTGGGGTGCAATGTATGATTTTCTGTGTCTTCTATGATGGTCACCACTTTTAATAAAAAAAAAAGTTGGGTAGGTTTCATTTTAATGAAATGGTTCATGATACATATTCATTACTGGCTTTCTGTGAGCCTATCAATATTTTTGCTGTGGGTTCCTCTTATTTTGACTGATAGTCTACAAAAAGTTGAATGGAATCAATAGGTAATTCTCCTCACTGTTTCTTTTGATTGTGGCCTGTCATATTTTGATTTTTGATGCTATAATACAAATAATTAATTTAGAGTTTGCTATTTGTTTTGAATTTCTAAAGTCTTTGGTCTTTTAGCTTCATCAACTTATGAATTATTGTAAGGGCTGTTGGCTTCTAGGACCACCATGGCTTTCCTGGCAATTCAGGTTACTTTCAAGAGTTCATTTGGCATTCTGAACAATGCCTTGAATAACATATTGTCTGATCATCTTTTACTTGTCCGAACTCATATTGTCTCACATCCTTAGTTAGATAGAACTTCATTTGAATTGCTTCACTCATAATTTAATTCGGAAGTTTACAATCGTAACAATTTTCTGTCATGGCAGAATGTGGGAATTCTCAGTTGGTTTATTCATGATAAATGTCTGGCCAGATTCCTTGCTCTTTGCGGCCATCTATGGTGTTGTTGAATCTGCTTCTACTTTTGGCCCTACTGTTGGCCAATTGGTCGACAAGTTCATGTATCTACAGGTCATGTCACATTTTAAAATTCATGTATCTACAGGTCATGTCACATTTTAAAATCCATGTTATAAAATGTTGTACAAGAAATGTGACATTACCTGATAATTTTGTAGGTTCTCCGCTTTTATTTGTCCACCCAAAGCTGGCCAACCACCAGGAGCGCTGACACAGATGAATTCAGTCACTGGACGATTGATATGTCATGCAAGCTATTAGCCCCCGTGTTTTCTGGTTTCATTATAAGCTTCATATCTCTTGAAGCTTCTGCGATAATTCTCGCACTTTGGAATAAAATGTCAGTTTGGTTACAGTATTGGCTTCTTGTATCTGTATACAATAGAATCCCTGCTTTAAGTGAAAGCAGTGATAGGAGGAATGCAAGATTGGTTTCAAGTGCTCCATTAGAAAGTCAGTCTGTGATTGAGGAGTACGAGAGATTGTCTGATCATGAAGGAAAATAATTGAATGAATCTCGAAAATTCATTTCATCAATGCTTTGGTTGTCTACTCGAAGCAGGAAGTGCTGCTCTAGCATTGCTCTATTTCACTGTTCTCAGGTATCCTTTGTTCAACTCCATTGTTTCATCTTAGGCCCCTTCTGGAACGAATTTTCAAATTGATTCTGCCTCTGCAAAATCAGTTTTCAGATAATTGGTTCCATACAGATTTTTAAAATTTTAGCCTTTGGATTCAGATTTTGGCTTTCGTTTTAAAATTCAACAAAGCAACTATTCTATTAAACAAACTCGTTTGGAGCAGCTTTTATTCCAAACAGGGCAGTATGGCACATACGATTTGTGATGACCTTGCTCCAAACATAGGACTATAGTTCCATTATGATCTTATATTTTTGAAATATGGAAAGTCATCAACTGTCTAATATGATTGCAGCAATACAGTCAAGTTTCTATTCTTTATCATGTTTCATGAAACAGTTCTATATATCTAGATGAAATGGTTCTATGGCATGTAATTAGATACTATTGGCTAAGTACATTTTTCATTTTCTATTTTCAGTTTTGGAACGCTTATGACAGCTGCACTGGAATGGAAAGGTATACCTGCCTATAATATTGGAATAGCGCGTGGAGTAAGCACGGTTGTGGGAATATCTGCAATGCTTGTGCACTCCTTCATTTCAACTCTGCGAACCATTTCAAATCTTCAGGTGATCATCTTAGTAGTCTACTCATGCTTGCTTATACATTCCAACTTCTTTACCCATAGATTCCTCCACAAATGCTTGGCATTTCCTTTTTGTGCATTTGCTTTTTGACAAAACAATGTGAGTGAGACCTGTGCTACTTCGAAGAAAAACAAATGGTCCATGTAACCAAGATTGGAATGTAACCACCTATATAAAATCTCACAAGCATTTCAAATGGTTTAACAACTTGTCCGCTTAGGGAGTGCAATTCTCACAATCATTTCAAATGGCTTAAATAGCGAGGTTCCGAATATTATGCCATACAGACCATATAATCACAGGGATAAAGGACAGAGATTTTTGCTTGAAATGGCTTAACAACTTGAAATCTTTCTCGTGTATTCTCTCCACATCCAGTTCTATGGGTGTAAGTGCTCATACTCATTTGAAGTTTTTGTTTGTATCCTGTTTTCTTTTCTCAGATTTCATTCTCTATTTGAACACCCAGAGTTTAGTTTAGCTAGATTTTGTCACTAAATTTTCTGATCTTGTTATGTATATGCAGTTAAACAATCAATTCTTTCCATGTTATTCTTAATGAAAATGATTTTTTTTAGGTGGTGGAGCCGATGGTGGGCATGCATTGTAAGGAGTGCGCAAAGAAAATCAAGAAAGTCATCAAGAAAATTGATGGTAAGCCTATTTTTCTTTATTCATTATTGGAAGCTATCTTAACATTGCACAAATATGAATCATAGTAGAGAATCTCCAATCAAGCATAATTGTATCATACAACACAACACGGTGGTTGCTTTGAAAATTTTTCATATCAGTACATAATGTTGTTGAGAATTCAAATTGATGAGATGTGTTCATCAATTATAAACCTCATCAATTCCATCAATACACGTATTGATATAAAAAATATCCAATTGCTCCAATGGCACTCCGGATGGGATCTCTATTTAAGTCCAAATTTGGATACTTAATGAATGAGTCTCCAAATTAGTAGGCCACGTCATGCTTTAATCATAGATAAAATTATGCTTTAATAACAATGCTCACCAGGATGTCAACTGGTGGGTGACAAACCAAACAAATGTTTTACTTTTATCTTTATATCTTATTCGCAGATGATCACTTTTTCTCCCTTATTATTTTCTTAATCAGAGATAAAACACTTCTCCTTATTCATTTTAAGTCAGGGCACTACAACTTTTGACAAGCACAGTTACACATATATAAAGTTAGCCAACCATATCAAGTTAAACAATTAGTTAGTGGACTATAATGTTTGAGAAAATATTAAATATTATGCCCTTTCTTCTCTCTTTTCTTGAGTGTCTTTATCAAATATCTTAAGTTTTAATGTATTTTCATTTTGAAAGAAAGCCATACATGTTTTTTGTTGAGTCTGTATCTAATATGTTATCATTGTTTCTTGCTTTTTTCTATTCTTTTCATTGTTTTTCACTTTCTAATCTCCCTCCTTTCAGAGTTTTTAATTCAATTTTAGTAATGAAATCGGATAGTAAACATGTCCCTTTTTTCAAAAAAAAAGAGGTGTTATCTTATTTTTCCCCTGCTCTTTCAATTTTTCTCAATGTTTATATATTACATGCTATTTGCCCGTTCTTTTCCTATATTATTTTCTTTCATTGTATCAAAATTCATGTGTCCATCACGATTTCATTTATGCACGTATAATTCTATTCTATTATGTCCATCATGATTTCATCTACTATTCTATCTTGTTCATCATGAATTCATTTATGCATGTATAATTCTTCTTCTATTTCTTTAATATGAATGTTCACTTTCAAATCAAAACATTGACTCTGTTACGTCCTTGTGTATATGGGAAAAATCCAAATAACCCCCCTGTCTACTTCCTGAAATCTAACCCCATGACTATTTCTAAAGTCCTTATAACCACATGAAAACACTTAGCCCCCGTTTGTTTCTGGTACAAGACTCCGAATAACCCTGGATAAGAATTTTCGAGTGTTTGTTTATCACGGATAACCCCTGATAAAGTATGTCAGAATAAACCCTGATAAAGTGCTATCAACTGTCATCATCTTTTATAAATCACATATCAAATCAATTATCATTACTTTTTTACCTTATAAAATCATTATTCATAATTCATTCACATTTTACCCAAACAATAAAACATTTATTCTTACGTTTACTAACGGGAATAATTTAAAACACAGTCAAATACAAAATCATTTTATCCTTATTTTTACTCATTTATGTTTGGATAAATGTATATCTTAGAATAAAACTTATCTCCGTGTTGACAGGTGAGCAACACTATGTGAATATTCTGTTTTGTTTACTATGAATGAAAACACAGTATATCAAAAACCCTTTGAAATTTGTTTAAATTGTGGAAAACTTGTCTGTAAATGATGATTTTACCCCTTCAGATATATAAAACCCTATCAGGATGGGTATAATCATCATTTATAGAGGATTTTTCGTATTTTAAACAAATTGCAGGAGTTTTCTTGGTACATTTATGTTTTCATCCGTAGCATATTCTTAATCTGTCAACGAAAATTTAATTCAGACAGCCATTTTAATTTACATAAGTGTTTTCAGGGGGTATATAGATTTCAAGAAAAGTTAGAGGGTTATATGCATTTTTTTCCTATATATAGAAAAGCATTATTCCACTTAAATCTTTTTATACGTGACTTAAGTTTATTTAAAGGGTTATATAAGTCATTGCGGTTTTTAGTTGGACAATTTTATGCTGCCTATTTAATGCTTTTATTGGAATTTTTTTTAAAGTAAAAAATCGATATAATTCCCTGTAAACTTAGTTAAATTGGTTTTTAGTCCTAGTAAAATTGAAAAATTGCCACAGGTCGCTGTAAAGTGTGTGGCTAACAGATTTAGTCTCTTGGTCAAATTAGTCAGTTTACAGTTATTTTTTCTAATTTACTTCATGTATGATTAGAGTCAAATAATAGATCTGGTTACTTTTGGTTATAATAGGGACTAAAGAAATATTGTCTAATAATAAGATAGTAACTTGAGAGGATTTACTGATTTTATAGGGATCTTTCTTGTTTTTCATAACAAACATCAATTTTTCTCGTGAAAATAAGGGATAAGAGAATTCTGATAATTTTTAATATGCAGTTAGGGTTAACCATGTATCTGGTTAGTTGTGGTTAGTTGAGAGTGACGGTAGAGTTAAAAATGATATTTTTCTAATAATATGGGGATATGTGATGATTTTTTAATTTTACATGAAACATAACTATTTTTTTCTTTTTTTAATAAAAATTACATGTTACAGAGAGACTTTTATCAACTACATTTTCCTATCTTTAGGCTTTGGTTGACCCTGCAGGCATAAAATACTGTTCTATATGTACAAATCAGATACATTATCATAATATTTTTTACAAGAAAACTGAATAAGAGGGTACTGTCTTCAATAGTTCAATTCCTAGTATTTTTTTAGGTTGTCCAATCACCAGAATACAAAACTTGTGGAGTTGATCACTGTTCTTTATAACCAAGTAGGCTTAGTTAATTTTTATACTGGATAAGTGGAAATAAAAGGGTATGGTTATACGCAGTCCATTCTCTTTACGGTCTTGTTTACTTCGCTGATCATCTAATTTGTTAGTATTTATTTTTAGGGTAAATTGCTTCTGAAGTTTTTGAAACATCTACAGAAACACTCATTGAAGTTTAAAAATATGCATTTACACCTACTGTTAAATTTTTTGTTAGGATGGAATAAAAATATTTTAAAATTATTATTTTACCCTTTAATTAGTTTTTCAAATATCCCAAAAAAGCCTATTAACTTTGGATATATTTTGTGAATATTAATTAATAAAATAATTAAAAGTACAAATGAATACATTTTTTGTGAGAATCAACTCACACATAAGTTAATTAAATGGTGCGCGATGGTGCACGATAATGATTTAATTAAAAGTGCAAAATTGTATTTTTATCTAATGTTAACGAAAAATCTAATGATATGCGGTGTAAGTGCATGTTTTTGAATTTCAGGGGGTGTTTCTTGCAAATTTTAGGGGTCCAAACACATTTTACCCTTTATTTTATTATTCTTATATAAAATATATCTATTCTATTTAAAAAATCAAAACATATTATACATGTATAATATGTATATGTACATACAACCCAACCCATATACAAAACCTGTATACTTCAGGTCGGATTGTGGCTGATTAACTACTCCTGTTTCAGTTTCAATTTGTTTCAAACACATGAAATTAATTCCAAAATGTAGTTGTTTCAATTCTTATGTGAAAACAATACGAGGACTAGGAGTAGGAGTAGGAGTAGGGGTGTGCATTCAGTCTTTTTTACTGTCATCACATACCAATACATTATTGTATATTTAATTATTATCTCAATATATATATTTTGTTATAAAAATGTAAAAACATATACATTTAATTCATGGGAATATATATTATATTTTTAAAAATATATATATATTTCACTGATGTGCCTACAAAAGAAACAGTTGAACGTAACAAGATTCACTGATTGGCGGTTTTGATTAATTATTTATATAAATAAATGCAATGTAAGATGGATAACCATTGCTGTGTACTTTCTTTAAATGACTAAAAATTGACTGATTTAGACTTACCCCCGTTGTAGCATCTATAACCACAAGTGTCCTCTCTCTCTCTCTCTTTTTCTGTGTATATCTCTCTCTGAAAAGATGGGTGTGTTTAGAATCTCACTAGATCTCTTCTTTGTTAATATTGGCTTAAAATAACACGATCACAAACCATATTTTGAAACTAATTAGGCCAGTTGAAATTTTTTCTAAAGAACGTATTGGTCTTCTTAATCAAGCCCACCTCATGATAAATATCGTCTTTATTTTTTAGTTGAAGTTGTCAATTTGCCATTGTGTGACAAATACAAGAAATTTATATGATTGAAGTATTCGAGAACCTGACGCGGGTGTGATAGTTATTCACTCCTAATAACTATATCGGGATAGATAATAATTAATATAGAATAAATAAATTTTTGTTTGATTGTGTTTTTTTAATTATTCTCGTTCACCTATGTTTGGGGTGTGAGATAAACGATGAATAAATGAGAATGAAGGGGAATACGAAAAAAAATATTTTGGGAGCAAAAACCATGATATCTGGGATTGAATAAGTTAGGAGTAGACCCAATAACTATTTTAAGGGATGCTAGAATTGATTATCATAGTTTATCAATGTCAATGAACAAAAATATCATTGTAAGTCATTTTAAAAAATATCATTGTAAAACGGGAACACTCGCTATCTTGTTACTATATTCAATGAAGCCAGCAACAATCCAAATAAAAGCCTATGTAAACAGGAAGCCAAGCAACCAAATAAAACATAAAACAAATGTAACAAAAGACTACAGCCATTTAGAAGTAGGAGAGGATTCTATTTTGGCCATATCCCTCCAACCCACTCGCCTATGAAAACTCCGAGATGCGCAGGTCTCCACTTTCCACCTCGACGTTGACTACCTCTGTGATTAAAAAAATATCTTACCTAACACTTTCACCGTTCACGTATGACCTTAAAACATGTCACAACTATTACATCATATTACTCACATTTATTTTCAAACACAAACAATTTATGTAGTGGTATATTTGTTATTTTAAAAATTATAAATTTTTATCATCTCTTATTTTTTATATATTCTCATTTTATCCATGGTAAACTAAACAATAAAAATATCACTTTTACGTTTTTCAATGAAATTAACAGAAAGTCAATCAAGCAAAATTTGCTTATTTGTTGTTCATACATGTAACCTATACATTGTTGTGTATACAGTGATAATTTAAGGACATTTTAGTGAAAAAAACTACATATATTTACAATATTTAGACGAAAGTACCTAAAAAAATTATTGTTACTAAGTTAGGGTTTTTTGCAAATGCTAAAAAAATTAAACATTAAAAAATACTTGAAATTACTTTTTCCAAAAACTTCGTGCCCCTTTTGGATGGAGGAACAGGGGCCGGATGAGGGAATTAGCCAAAAATATTATTTGGGATCAGGAAGAATCTTATATTTATGCTTTCATAAAAAGTTAGAATAAATTTTGATAATAATTCTTAGGTTGTGTTTGGATGTAAGATTGAAACGTTAAGATTCTTAAAATCTTGTATTTCAAACTCAGTTTTTGAAAATCTATATTTTATTAGATTTTCAATATAAGATTTTTTTGGCTAAAAATAGAAGAAGGTGGTTTGAAAAACTAAACGCTGAAAATGTGTTTGAATCTGAGTTTAAAAATTTTTAATTTTTTAAACGTAAAATTTACCTAAATTCATGTGCAAATGGAACCTTAGGCCCGTTTGGTAGCCCGTTTTGGGCTGCTTTTGATTTTTTGTTGGTCAAAAAGCCAAAACGGGCAGCCAAACGGTGGTGATTAATTAGAAATCCCTCTATTGATTCTAGTCGATTTGTGTGTGAAAATCCGTGTTTTTCAAAGCTCTTTAGGTGTGCTTTTTGGGGAAGCTAGTATTTTGAAAGCCTAACACTGGTCTGCCCACTTGTCTCTCTCATTTTCTGTCAGGACTTTTTCTTTTTCGTTGTTTTTCTTTCAAAACCCTAACCACTGACGAGTATTACCTGAAAAGAATCATCAATCACAGTCCCAGTCGGGAAAATATACATCGTCGACGATAGATCTGGCCACCCCCTCTGTCCTACGGTGTCAAATACAATCTTCACCTTTCGAAAACTTCAATCCCAACCATCTGAGCCCGATCTATTACAGTGAGACCACTGATCTTGTCTTTCATGTACATTGTATATATATTTCATGGGTTTTTTATTTTTAAGTCCCTACAAACCATATTTGGGTTTTAATCCCCCGGATTTAAATGATAATTTCTTTTTAGTCCCTGAGAGGGACCTATCTATAAATTATTTAGTTATCTTTTTAATCCCTGATAGGAACTAAAAGGAATTATTCTTTAAATCTGGAACTAAAACCTAAATACAAAGAAGTGAATGATCGATCACTAAATATGATGGTTTATGGGAACTTAAAAATAAAAAACCCATATTTCATTCCTCCCACCCTATTCACTCTTTTTTTCTTTTTTTCAGATCTGTCTGTTTTTAATTCCAGTCTTGTTGTTCAAACCTATTGCTTCAATTGAAGAAGGTTTTAGGTTGGTCTACAAGGTGTTGGGTGGAATTTAAAAGGTTCAAGTTGATATATATGGGTGCATGTTATGTTCACCTTGTGTACATCGTGGCTGTATCTGTGGAGTTTTTTTCAGTTCTATATAACCGGTTACTCTGTTCACTTTATGTGTGTTATTGGTAGGGACGGGGGTATTTCTGTAAAGTTACACATGAGCTTTATTGAACACATTGATTTGCAACCAAACATCACTATAATTTCAAATATATAAACACAATTTTTATTATCAGCAACAAACGTGCTTCATGGATTAAACAAAAAGCAACCCATAAAAGTATATGGTAAAAAACCATGTGAAAAAACAGTTTTATACTCAAAGTTACTTTTCAATCTATGTTTTCAAACGGTCCCTTAGACCCCATTTTAGAAATGAGTTTAGAATTAGCATTTTTCAAAAAAGCTTTATCAATAATTACCTAAAATTTAAAAAATATATATATACAATTAAATATAAAAAAATTATCCATAATTATTTATTCCAGAATAACACTCCGTCAGGTCCATTAGCCCATTAGAACAGTGAATTAATTTGGAACAGCAGGTCGGGTGACCGTTGGATGAAATAAATGGGAAAATCCAAATAACCCATGTAAACTGCCTGGAAATCCACGTAACCCCTTGACTTTTTGTAAAATCTATACAACCTCCTAAAAACATCTATGTAAATTCAAATAACCTCCTGAGTTAAACTTCCATTGACAGATGGGGAATATTATGTGAATATTTCATTTGGTTAACCCTGACTGAAATCACAATATATCAAAAATCTCATTTAAAAATATAAAAAATGATCTTACCCCTATTGATAGGATATAAACCCCTATTCGGAAAAGTAAAATCATCATTTACAAATTTTTATTTTTATTTTTAACACATTGTAGAGATTTTTTGATATATTATGTTTTCAGTTTTCACCCAGGGTTAAGTAGACAAAATATTAGCAGAATAATCATAATCTGTAATAAAAATTGAATTCGAGAGATTATTTGAATTTACATATGTGTTTTCAAGGGGTTATATGCATTTCAGACAATTTGCAGGGGTTATATGGAGTTTTCCCTTAAATAAAAAGGGATTTTTAGTTTTAAGTCCCCATAAACTATAGGATTTAGCTATCGATTCCTCACTTCTTCATATTTATATTTTAGTTCCTATATTTTAATAATATATTCTTTTTTAGTCCCTGGAAGGGATCTATTCCTAAATTATTTAATTTTCTTTGCAGTCCCTGGGAGGGACCTATTCCTAAATTATCATTGAAATTTAGAGACTAAAATCTAAATATGAAGAAGTAAATGATCGATCGCTAAATCCTATAATTTACGGGGACTTAAAACTAATAATCCCATAAAAAAAAAAAAAACAACGTGGCACGGCTCTTTCCCTCTGCCTCTCCTTTCCTCTATAAAGAAGTCTCTCCTCCCCATTTCATTTCCTTATTCGTAGCTCCATTCGTGCCCATCCAAAAAAAAAAAAAAAATGGTATTTATTTTTACTCTCTGTTGCAGCGATTGCTTTTGTTTTTATTTTTTTCTCTTGTTTGATGTCCATACGAATTCAATTCATAACAGTTAATTAATATCTTCAATTGGGATATGGTCTGTAATTGTTATTCCCTCAATTTTAGGTTTTCTCCTTTGAATATATATGTTTACATCGCAGAAATCTTTTTTTGAAAACTTTCTATATGAACCTTTCATTTTTATTTTTATTTTACTTGTAATAATTAGGACAGTTGGGCTCTGTTTTGTATTATAAATATTTCAATAGATATTGCAGTGTCTCTTCCTGGTGAGGGACAATATAACACAAACACCTTAGTCTTCTTACATGGAAGTGTTGATAATCCACCATCTATTGGATCAAACTTAATTTTAGGGTTCTTGAGATCTCCTTTAAATATATATTAACATTGCAGGAATCTTTTGTTGAAATCTTTCTACATGAACCTTTCGTTTTTTTATTTATAAAAATTAGGACAGTTGGGCTCGATTCACACTTTAATTACAAGGCAGTTGTTATTTTATAGGAAAATGTTACATTTAGTCCTTTTACAGTTAGTCCCCACATGTTTTCATTTTTTTAAAATCATATTTTATAAAAAGTGAAGTGTATATACTAATGAATTGAATAATATCATATATAAAAAATGTAAAAGGACTGAGTGTAACAACACTCTATTTTATATAGAATCTTTTTTTTTTGGGTATCATTAGACACAAATGCAATATAACGCAAACTATTTTAATCTTTTTAGATTGAAATGTTGATATTCACCGCTAATGGATTGACCTTATGTCAGGTTTGAAAATGGATGAGATGTTTCAATTAGTTGCTCCTATGGACAACTTGATCTCCTATGTCAGTCTCACATGTTTATCAATAGTGTCTGCCATCGCAATCCACTGCATAGAGACCTTACTAAAAACGTATCATTATGCATGTACTAAAATAGGATATGTTCCTCTGGTTCTTTGAACCTGTTTAAAAGACATGACGTTCATGGGACACACTCAACAACAATGCCACCAACGCCTCTTGCTTACTAGATATTCTAGAATCCATGTTTATCCGCATATCACAATTGCCTCCGCTTCCTTAACAATTCAGTGTCATCATATGGTACATTGTTGTTTACTTGATAGTGAGCCTGGGTTATGAATTATTTAATTCTCCTTCACTTGAAATTTTACATGTCATGCATATGGAATAACACTGAATAGATCCATATGGTTTACATTTTTTTATTGAACATTAAAAACCAATCATCATAGTTGTACCATGTTTTATGTTCCTCATAAGAATGTATGATATGATGTACTAGTAAGTCCCCCTGTTATATTTCATTGTATAATCTATTGAAGTCTGGGGAAGGGGAGGAGGAGCCACTGCCAACGAGGGTGGCTATGCTTGCTCCGCCAATGGCACTGGATGGAGGGTTGGCCGAGGAACTCAAGCCTCCCAATCTCATGCAACGCATCTTCAGCCTCTTCAGTAACGTACGGCCAGGATCCGACCTCAATCACTTCCAGGTTCCATCTCCCTCCATCCATTTCATTTCATGTCACTCCCTATTGTAGTTGCATGTTGTGAGTGATATCAACGACGTCGCAGCTTCCACCGCTATTCAACATGCCAAAGTCACAGCTCCAATGCTATGGTGAGACAGTGTACTGCGTTGGAGCAGACATGTTGAGCAGGTGCGCAAGGGGGAGGAGCAGCATGGAGAGGTTGGTGTCTGTCATTGCATGGAGCATGTCGACCATCCGACCTCCAATCTTTGGCTTGGCACCTTACAATCCTGTGCTGGGAGAAACTCACCATGTCACCGACGGATCGATCAATGTCCTCTTGGAGCAGGTAATTATCAATGTCACTTGTTAACATTTAATTAATCTAGGTGACACCATGAAAGCTGAAACATTCATTAATGAGTTTTTTTTTGTAGGAAAATGTAGTTTACTTATTACTTGACTTATTTATGGTTTGCTTTATTACATTACGTCTTAAGTAGGATGATTCTAGTAAGCTCAATCTCATCAGGTCTGGTCTTGTCAGTCCCTAATGAAAGATGACATGTGTCACTTCATATGTTTAACCTGTGATATTTTCAGCCTTGTTAGGAACTGATGAGGCGTGATGGGATCATTTCATCTTAACTACAATGTATTATCATTTACCTTTGATCTCTCTGGAACAGGTTTCGCATCACCCTCCAGTGAGTGCATTGCATGCAACGGATTCCAACGAGAATGTGGAATTGATATGGTGCCAATACCCTTTTCCAAGATTCACTGGTGAGTTCACCTTTCCTCCTGTATGAACAATCCCAGTTATATGTAATTGACAAACTAATCATTCACCATGCTTGAACTTCACTTACGGGGTTATTTATTTTTTATTGGTTCAGGGACTTGTGTAGAAGCTGTGATACATGGAAACAGATTGGTGAAGCTATCCGATTTTGGTGAGACTTATGAGATGAACTCCCCAAACTTACTGATAAGGCTGTTGCCAATACCAGGTATTGATTGGACCGGAAATGTTAAGATCAGATGCGAAAACTCAGAACTCGAAGCCAACCTGTGCTACAGAGGCAGTAATTTTCTAGGCTTCGGGGGGAACCGCTCTGTCGAAGGGAAGATCATCGAATCCAAATCCTTCAAGGTGCTCTATGAGATACAAGGCCACTGGGACAAGTAAGCAAGACAGAGTCATAGTGTTATCACTTTTGCTTCCATTGCTGTTATTAGACTAATATAGCTACAAATATCAGATCAGTTACAATGAAAGACATGCAAAGTGGGGAAGCCACTGTGTTCTATGATGCAAAGGAGGCCATATCCAACCTCAAGACACCCATTCTGAAGGATGCTAAGGTATTGTTTGGATTCGATTTTATATATTTCAATTATCATGGAAAGCAGCGATGGGAGCCGCTTTTGCAAAAGCTGACTTTCCACAGCTTTTGCAAACACAGCTTCCCTGAGTATGGATGAATACCAAGGAGTTTTTTATTTCTAAATTGCTCCGTGGTACTGTTTGGATCCACTATCCAAACGGTACCAAAGGCTTTGGAGGGTTTGTTTGTTTGTTTGAGTTTCTGATTTTTATGGCTTTTTAGGAGATCTGGGAGAGCGAGTCGGCGGTGGTGTGGGGAGGAGTAAGCCTGGGCATCCTGAACAAGGACTGGGAGAAGGCGAGGGAGGCAAAGAGGAATATTGAAGAGAGGGAGAGGAGATTGGCAAGAGAAAGGAAGTCCAAAGGGGTTGCATGGTCTCCAAAGCACTTCACATTGTCACAAAGAAAGGATGGTGGGTGGGATTGCTGGCCAATTCAACCTTCTGTACCTCCAGCACCCATTGTAGTTCCACCATGACTGCTTTTTTTTTTATAAAAAAAAATCCAAGTTAGAGACAGAGAGACTTGTATCATCAACTACATATATTTGAATTATATAATTCTTTCATGCTTTGGATCCAAAGCAGCTTGTTTTCTGTAACAATTATGTAAAAAAAATATTTATCAACTAAAGGTGTAGAGTAGGTGTTATATTTCGTTTTGAGAGAATTGTGGGCATATTCATTTCAATGAAATCAAAATAGAACATGTCTAACAATTTCGAATAGGAGGTGAGTATGAAATAGAGCATACAAAATCAAGACAAGAAAAGAGAAGAAAGATAAGAAAAGTGCTGCGTGAGACCAAAAGAAAGTGGTAGAAAAGGTTTCTAACGCTTCGCGAATAGATGTTATATTGCATAAAAGGTGGTGGAGACTATCTTTAAATGTAATAATTTTGGATACAGACCACTTGTTCCAATTCAGCTTGTTTTGTTCAAGAATGATGTAAAATGCCTTAGTTTATCCTGCTAAAGTTATAGAATTGATGCTGTACAATCTTCAGCGTCTGATGCAAAGTTTTCATTCAGCCACAAGAATTTCACTATTAAGAGCAACTTATTAAATAAGCAGTTCAATTAAATTCATGAAGGTTGGAGAGCTTGACCAACTCAATTTTGTTCTTGTAAAGTGGTTATGGTTAACTAATCCATTGATTTGATCATGTTTATACTGTTCTGGGCCTCATCCTATATTTCAGAATGACTTTTCATTATTTGCATTTATTTGGTAGCCTAACTCTTAATATATTTTAAGTATTGTATTCAATTCTACAGAAAAAGTACACAATTTTTTAGACTAAGCTCATCAAAATAAGAAAATATATACAAAAAAAACTTTTACATTCAATGCGAAGGGGAAGGCAGTTAGAGTTAGTTTTTTTTAATTACAAAGAATGTGATAAAAATACAGACAAATAAAACTATGTTCAACTTATAGATACAGAAGTTATTCAATCCCCGAACTTTTTGAACAAAGAAAAAATAACACGATAATTATAAATAAAAAAAACTACAATGATTGCTCTTTCTCCACTTCTCATCTACGAATGCATTGAATCATCAACAACATTCTACCTACAAAGAGAACCAACCATACAATATATGGGTTGGTTTAAAAGTGGACCATGAGCAGCAACAGAAGGGGCAAGTGAAGAACAAATAGCATGTTTGATGAAGAGCTATCTCCTTTGACAGGTTGAGCATCTGCCATGCCATTTGATCTTTTCATCCTGCACAGTCACAATGGAAAAAACCACTTTTAATCTAGGGCTGACTCAGATTAATATGGAGAGATGGTGTCCCAGGCAAACTCAGAAAATGGAGCACATTTTCATACATTTTTTTTATGATTATTATCACAATATTTTTTTTAATATAAATTTTAATTATTTTACACAACTCACCTTAACCAAAATGTATTTCAATAAAATAGTGAAAAAAGATAAAAATTTAAAATAACACGGGTTTTAAAACATAAAATGAAAACAAACAAAAATAAAAATATGAATAAAAATCTGAAACACAGTAAATTTTATTCTTGGTAAATCAAAATAATAAATAAAATAATAAAATCTCAATAATTCTTTTACATGAAGTTAATGGTAGACCGTTGCCCTCATTTTATTAGAATAATTAAAATTTTAAAATAAAAAAATTCCAACAAAATATGAATCAAACCATCATTTCTCCTTTTTTTATTATTTTGGAGCCCTCCATGTTTAGGAACCTAGGCCATCAAGCACAGGCCATCACCATTAATCCAAGGATAATATTTTTTCTAACCTTGATTCCAATTTATACGTGTTTGAATATTTTAAAAATAACATACATCATTTAAAGAGATACATGTTTTTTTTTTAAATATGAAGCATAGGCTTTAACGAATTGCATTAATGCATTTATATAAAATATTTTAAAAAAAATCGATGCACATACATCGTTAATGTGGCGGCACATATAGGACTGGAAAAAAAAAAATATTGCGTGTAACAGCGACTCTTATTAATCGAATGGAATAATCCAATGAAAGAGAGGTAGAGAAGAAGCAAACCCATTGATGGAGGGGCAGAAGGTGATGGTGTAGTCAAAGGCCTTGCAAATGAAGGTGCTGGTGCCGTCGTCGAAAGCGTAGCTGTAGGCCCTCGGGCACGCCCTCTTGAACACGGCCGAGTAGAACGAAGGCTTGCACGTGCCCGGGCTCGCGTACTCACCGCTGCAGCAGTACTCGTCCATCCCGAACGCGTTGCACGCGCTCTTGCACGCCACCACTCCTCCCTCGTCCCCTCCCTCGCCCTCCACCTGGAGCTCTTTCGGACAACCTGCGCGCGTGCATGGCGGTGATCATGGTTCTGTTGTGAGATGTCTTGTATTCTAACATGAAAGGCCTATGGTCGTGGCGGAATTTTAATAGAAGCATTTTTATAATTTTGTTCAATTGTACCATATTTATTAATGGTTCCCTTAAAAGTTGCATTTCTTATATACTAGAAATTTAAGCTTTTCTATATGACCCCATTTTTTCGATTTTTTATAAAGCAGAAGAAAATCATGCTTTCTTAAAGGTACAATGAAAATGTGTGTTTGATAAATTTAATTCTTCGATTCATAATCAGTCAAAACGTGAATTCAAAGGACCCATGCTCCCACGGCAACAAGATGTTTGGAAAAGCTGGACAATCAGAGACTCATCTTGTATCTCACCTATTGGACAAATTTTTGACTAATTGGATTCTGCATTTAGCACGGAATTTGGATTTTCATTTAGTTTGGATGATTTAATATATTTTCGTAAGTTAAAATTTTAATTTTAATAAAAAGTGTGTATGTATGTCTACTAAATAATCACCACATCATGACAATATTAATTAGGATTATCTTTCTATTTTATTTTTATATAACTTTTTTCAACGAGAAAACCCAACATTAAACTTTTTCTTTAGAAGATAGAAAAATTCTGAATATATAAAATCATTCATAAACCTTGTGCATCAGATAAATATGAGAAAACTTAAACACAATGACTTGATTTTTCTTGAATGAAAAGAAAAGTTCAGAGAGCTCTGTGACTATGCTTGTGTATGTACCTGAGTTTAGATCCGTGGCACAACCGGTTGGGTCACACCGGCCTTGGCCCCCGGAGGGCGCGACGAGCACGGGGAGGTTGTAACCGTCGACGAGGCTCACGTCGTAGTAGTCATCATCGCCCACGCCCCTGCCGAGCGTGACCTCAAAGAGCGTGACAGGCGGGCGCGCGCCCATCCCCGCGCACTCCAGCTTCCCCCCGCAGTCCCCCGTCTCGCACGTGCCGTTCCCCGCGCACCCGGTCCTCGCCCATATCCGGCCTGACCACCCGCTCGGCGCCTGGACCCGCACGGACCCACCCGAGTCAAGCCGGAACCCGGTCGTGCCCAGCTGCGGCGTGCCCGCGCCGGCTAGTGTGCCGGGCCATATAGGGTGCGCGCACGCGTTGGTGATGGTGAACGTGCAACACAATGCATGGCGCGTGAGCATGGTGAGTATGAGCAGTGCAAAGACAGGGGAGTCTCTGGCCATTGTAGGCTTTGAAGGCTTTTGAGAAAGGGAACTGACATTGCTAAATAAGGTGGTCTAATTGAGATGTCTGGGTTTGGCATTTCTCTTGCTGCAATGTTTTTGTGGCCTCCTTGGGAAGCAATACCTTCTCCCTCAATTGAAGTAAGTGTTTTTAACACCAAATCACATGTATTGACAGAAAAGAAAGATTTTTAGAATAAGATGAAAACACAAAACAGAACAAGATGATGTGTTTAGAGCTCTTTTTTTTTAACAGTCTTTTTGGTGTGGATATATGTTCTGCAAAGATTTGGAGGGAAGTATCTGGTTCTTGTTTTTTAACTTTGGGTTTTTTATATTCCAAGATAACTATCAGGATAACTTAGATTACATTTCATGTATCTCATCATCATTACTATGTTCTTCATGTCGGGCTGGATGAATCACTGCGTAACTGATCAAGATTTTCACATTTCCATGTGAGATAAATTATCTGCTACACATCTCTGATCACATACCAAATATAACAGTGCAGAACAATCAAAAAAATTTATCACAAAATCAAGGTCTAATCATTTAAAGCTGCGATCGCATTTTATGAGCGCAGATATGGGGATTCAACAAGGTTCTACAACAGTTGATGCTAGCTACTTTTAAAATGAGTTATTGTGCTTCCTCTGTTTGCTCTTCTTTATCTTCAGCGTCTTGTGCTTCCTCTACACTGTCAGGCTCCTTTGAAGTTATAAAATGGCCCGTTAAAGGATCGATGGGGCGGGTATCACGGGGTCCACCTTTACGGCCCATCGCAAGCATAGGCGGGGGTGGCAGAAGCCCGGTCCTGAAGAGAAGTCGCTGGACAGGATCGGAGGGCTGGGCACCAACTGACAACCAGTACCTGCATCAGATAAGCAGCACTAAATAAAAGTATGGCATAGAAGCTGGACAGGTTAATTTACTGAATGATTATATGAAACATCTTTTAAGGTTTGATGATGGCAGATGTTTCACAACTTGGAAAACCAGCAACCTGGTCTTAACAGGTAAAGGTTATAGCAGTTTCAGAAAGTAAGTAGGTTTTGGGAGAGATTTCCTATTGTGAATGTTTAAAATGGATATGAAGGAAATCAACGTCATCATAATCGGCATCCCAAGAAAAGGGATCAGAGGATCTTAATCATCACCAGATCAGACTGAAAATTGAATAGAACAAACACTCAAGTAGGTGAACTTCATGGATGAAAGTCACAATCAGCCAAGTTTTATGGAAGGGATGAAGATTTTAGGATAGTTAAGACAATCAATGAGCAAATTTTTGCATGTTGATGAATTTCCTATAACCAAGGAGTCCAACTTGTCTTGTCTCATGAGTGTCTACCATGTGTTGCTCATCCAAAAGAACACAAGATACCATATCATCCAGGAATCATTTCATGTTTTCCAGGTATTAAAATTATGTGAAATCTTTTGACATAATTTGCCAATTTTTCATGAATGGAATATCCAACTCCTGTGATCACACAAATCATTCAATCAATATGGTGAATGCTAGACCAAGAACTTTCCAATGCGGCTCATGTTGAGTAAGATGAGGTTTAAAAGATATAAATTTTAAAATCAATATACATTATCACTACACTATAGAAAGAGCTTTAACAGATTTGGATATTTTTATCATTGTTCACTCAACAAATAGTTCCAAGGGAATGAGTCAAGTATTGTCACTCCAAAACTATAAGCCTCACTGTGCTTCCATCTTAAACTACTTGCAAGCCAAATTGTTAGTCAAACTATGTTGGTGATGAAGAATTGAAGATATATCTCGAGTCCCCAACAAACTGAGACTCCATGCTCAAAAACAACAAATAAGAGATATGGAGCATGTAACAAGAACAGACACAACATGATACAATACGATCCAGACATGATGATATAGAAAATCTTGAAAAACTAATACACAGCCATTGCAAAGACACATTATGTGTCACGTCCCCACGCGGTGTCCATCCCATGTCTGAATTTTAGAAAATTATTTTTATATTTTGGAAATTTATAAGACAACTCATGTCGTGTCGTGTCCCGTGTTCAATACATGTCAACACGGACACAATCTGTTCATTGAAGTGTCAGTGCTTATAGAATGAGAGCCTCAAACTCTAAATCATATTTGCAAAAAAATGCCAAAAAAAAAAGTTCGACTGCCCTTAAGACCCCAAACCCAAGAATCATGATCTATGCTTATCTATGATTTGTTAATGAAAGGGGAAAAAAAATCAAAACCGATATCACCAACTAGTCAGTCATTCCCAAATCCAGTAATATCAACTGAAAAGACAAACCATGAAATTATAATGAGAAGCACTAATAACGAAAAAACACTTACTTGACTCTGTCGAAATTAATACCCATTCGCTTCCCTCCATCCTGACCTATCAAAATTAACACAAAAAAATTTAAAAATAAAATTCTCATAAAAAACACAAATTGAAAAATGGGTCACCCACGGATATGAATATCAAACTAAAATCAAATCAATAAAACAAAAAAATTATTAGGGTACCTGGTAAGGGATTGTAGTAACCGAGGATCTCGAGGTGTCTGCCGTCGCGGGGTGCCCTGCTATCGGCGGCCATGACCCTATAGAACGGCCTGTTCTTGCATCCGAACCTCGATAGCCTGATCCGCACCACCATTGTTGTTTTGGTTTCCTCGATTAGGGTTTCAGAGAGACCTTGCTAGGGTTTGCCTTTGCTTCTGTTCGCTGGGGGAGGGGGGATGTTACGGAGCCTCTGTTGTGGGTGTGGACTGAGTTAGGGGGCGGTTATTCCGACCCCACCACTTCATCCACCCACCCCCTTTTCTTTTTTTTTTCTTTTTTTTTTTGTGTTTCTAACCCACCCCTCCCCCTCCCCCTCCCACCACCACTACCTCCCTCTCCCACCACCCCATCACCACCTCCCCCTCCTCCCTCCGCCGCCTCCAAGACCCCTCCCACCACCACCACCACCACCTCCCCTCCCACCACCACCTCCGAGACGCTGCCGACCTATGAGTGGGGGTCTCGGAGGCGGCGAAGGGCGTGGTGGGGTGGTGGGAGGTGGTGGTGGTGGGAGGGGGAGGGGTCTCGGAGGCGGCGGAGGGAGGGGTCTCGGAGGTGGTGGTGGTGGGGGGGGGGGGTGGTAGGAGTGGTGGTGGTGGTGGTGGTGGGTCTCGGAGGCGGTGGGAGGGGGAGGTGGTGGTGGTGGTGGTGGGAGGGGTCTCGGAGGCGGCGGAGGGAGGGGTCTCGGAGGTGGTGGTGGGGGTGGGGGTGGTAGGAGTGGTGGTGGTGGTGGTGGTGGTGGTGGTGGGAGGGGGAGGGGTCTCGAAGGCGGAGGGAGGGGTCTCGGAGGTGGTGGTGGTGGGAGGGGGAGGTGGTGGTGGTGGGAGGGGGAGGGGTCTCGGAGGCGGCGGAGGGCGTGGTGGGGTGGTGGTGGTGGTGGGAGGGGTGGTGGTGGTGGTGGGGTCTCGAAGGCGGCGGAGGGAGGAGGGGGAGGTGGTGGTGGTGGTGGGAGGGGTCTCGGAGGCGGCATAGGAAGGAGGGGGAGGGGAAGGGGTGGGTTAGAAACACAAAAAAAAAAAAAAAAAAAAAAGGGAGGGGTGGGTGGATTAAGTGGAGGGGTTGAAATATCCGTCCCCACTGAGTTAAGCCCAGACAAATTCAGATGGTTGGGTTTGTACAAGAAAAAATTGAAGGAAATTAGGGCGTTGATACACGCATCCCGTTTTGCAGTCTCATATGTTAAGATATACTACATTATTATAGCATATGGGTCCTAACATAATGTATGATAATGTAGTATATAGCGTATGGGTGCTAATATAATATATGATCCAATTTTTTTTTTTTATGAAAAAAATACATTATTGTATCTTAATATATATTCATTTCATATAGTAGTATGCACTTCAAAAGATGAGTGTATGATTTTTAAAAAATCATGGACTGTAAAGCAGGCTGCAATTGGGGTTGTGTGTATCTTTTTTCAGGAAATTATTACATTTGGTCCATTTTACTTTCGCATATCACATTTTTTTTAATCATATATTTTATCTAATAAAGTGTGTATTCTTATAAAAGACTGAAGGATATACTTCAACAAATTAAAGGGTATCATTTATTAAAAAAATAAAAAAAATTTAACGAGATGAATATCTCAATACGGGTGAGTAAAGGAGCTAATGGGATACATAAGATTATATTTGAGGCTATAAAAGAGAATTGAATATTTGAATGTAACAGAACTAAAAAATGATAGCAAATTAAATGAAGGAATGCTAGCAGGATATATAATACTCTACATTTGATACTATAAAAAATGAGAGAGGTACCCCCTCTTTAATAAGGGGATTTGGGTTTGAGTCTTGCTGCCTGTTGATAGAAGAAAATTTGACAAAAAAAAAATTTATCCACAAAAAAGAAGACCAGGTACATCGAGGCTAAAAAATGATAGCAAATTAAGAGCATCTCCAATATACATGTTAACTCACTAGTTAGTGTCATATGTTTACAAAACATGTAAAAATAGTGCTCCAATGGAAGTGTTAAGGGAATGTTAAATGTGGGCTCCACCTGTCATATGTTATCTTCCATGTTAATTTTAGCTAGTGCTTTAGCCAGCCAAATGTGGGCTCCACCATTTAAAATATTCAAAAAAATATTATTTTGGGTGAGTGGAGAGATTTGAGTGGGTGGAGAGGTGGACCCACTATTATTTACTAGTCCATTGGAGCAACAACAACCAACTAAATGAGATAGTAGTAAATGAGGGTCTAATGGAGGGTTAAAGTGCTGACATGACACTTTAACATCTTGTTTAATTAGCATATCCATTGGAAATGCTCTAAATTAGGAAATTTGAATCAAATAGAAAATAATATGAAGTAAAATATATTGCTTTTCATTCATTTTCACATTGTTTGCACATAGCCTATCATTTTTTTTTCCAAGTGTAGTGAAAATGGCCAGATGGGACCATGGATACTCTCTCAGTGGTTGTTGCTGCTGTTGTTGTGGGTGTTTTGTTGTGGGTGTTAATGGAAGGGTAAGTGGAGAGAGATACATATGAATATGATATCCAAAGTAGACCGACAGGTTTTGTGGTTGTTTTCCTTTTCATGAAATTGATATATATACATAACTAATGTGTCGGCATGTTCAATTGATTGTCTGATCTCCTGTCCTCATATTTCATAACTATGATTATTTCAAATTTCTATAAATGAAAGAAATTAACTACACTCGAAGTAATTGTTCACCATATTCATGTAATATATATCTATTAATTAATTTTTTTAGTGGAAGCACTTGCTAATCATACACCTAAACCCTAACTAATGCTATGTCATCTACCCCCATTTAACAATTCTTGTAAAACAATAATCTGACTTAATGGGTGATTATGAAAGTGCTTTCTAAAGTTAAAAAGAAATAGAATAAAACACACTTCAATCTTCATGTACATGTGAAGACAAAAGCATATATTAATTTGTGGTTACAAAACCCTGACCGACCCACCAACAATGGACGGTGGAGCCTACGACATGAAATCTTCATCTCAGGAAGTTAATTTGATGTGGACCAACACCACCATTACATGTCCAAAATGCACTCACCTTTCCATATTAGAGATTATATTATACTTGAGAGGGATTTTTTTATTTGATTCATCTTTTCATATTAGATATATCCGTCCCACATACAGGGGCTCGTATGAAAATTGGTTTAGATAATTTTTGAGTTCATGAAAAGTTATTTTTTTCAAACTCATTTTTCAACAAAAAAAAAAAAAAAATTAGGGCTAAAAGTTATAGATATATTTATGTGAAAAAATACCTAAAACCTCAGTTTTTCATAAGCTAATAGAAAGAGCTTCCTGCAAAATCATTTTTACACTCTGTTTTTGTCTAAAATCAGTTTTTCAAACGTGCAACCAAACGCAGCTCGAGTTTGTAAATTTATTTTTTAAAAAATATATAGTATTTTTGTTAAGTTTAAGTATATACTTTAATTATCTTGTATGTATATATTTTTTAAAATATAAAAAAATTGATGAGGTATATATCTTGTTGAAATTATATCGATATATAGGATTATAATTACTATGTAACAATTTTTATTTTTAAATATCATCTCTACACGTTATGATGTGAAATCTCGTATGCATACAATCACTCACAAACTATATGTCTTGACTAAAAAAATAAATTGAATATAGCACTCATGGCTTTAAACAAATAACCAACCCCATATGGGTTATATGGACCAACATCGATGTTCTTTTCGCAAAACTGAAAAGCAATATAGAAAAAGAACTGATAACTGGTGTTGTTACATATAATCCTCATTCATAGGTTTGCATATGTCTCATTTCTTTGAAGAGGTTAATTTTTTATTTTGTTTTCTATATGCAAGCGAAATATACACCAATTCAACGGAGATCATACTTCATTATATATAAAAAAACACTTTACATATAATTTTTCAGAATTATGAAATATAAATATTTGAAAAAAGAAAAACATATACTAATTGCATTTGTCTTAACATTGACCAATAATACATAATATGCAAGATTTTAAATTTTCCATCCAAAATATTACTGATTATTAATCAGACCCTAGGAATGAATATAGGAAGATGCATATTAGCAATCTAAATTATTTAGATATGTTTGGCAAAGAGATAAGAGATAGGATACTAAATGTCTTTTCATGAAATAACTTCATGAAATACCATTAATTAATTATATTATCCATAAAGAATATAATATCATAAATGTGCTGACTATTTTGTAGGTGTGATCTTTGAAGTGTAGATGAAGACAACTCATGTGGTCACCTGTCTAATTTTTTTATTTATAGTATATAAAAAAAAGGTGTCTTTGAATAAACAAAAACAAACTTTCAATTCTCCTCTGTTTTCTTCTATATTTTTCCCTCTCTAAACAAAAAAAGGAAAAACAAAATATCTCTTTAATACATTATATAAATATACATATGTATATATATATGCATGCAAATTTTAGATACTTGGAATTTATTCATTTTTCACCCTTTGTGCATCTTTGGTTTTATTTTCATAATCTGAAATCAATGTGCATCGATCAGATTACGATTAACTGTGATCAAATGTACTCTCATCGCACTCACTTTATGAGTTTTAAAAGAAAGCACATTTTAATAATAATGGTCGAGTGAGTCACCACAACCATGATTTATATTATGTTCTATACATATGCTATTCTTTTGTGTCCTGTCATACTCATTGAAGAGTAAAGTGCCCAAGTCTATGGTGTAAAAAATGCGCATGGTTCTTCAATGCAGATATGCTAATCTGAGGCGATGCCTACTGGTCAGTCCTCATTTTCCAATGGCTGGGGACAGATCTCCTGATCTAGTGATGGACAACCCACTATCACAAAACCCAGGTGCACTTTGTGTTTATTTTCATTCCCTGTCTGTAGTCCACATTCATTCATTCATTTATTTATTTATTTATTTTAGGGAAATCCACATTCATGTATTAAGATCGTACTGTGTGTGTATCTGGATAACAAATAGTTTTAGAGCAAATTTAACTACATTAAACCTTATACATAATTCTGTTTTTTTCTGGGAGATTTGTGAGTTAAATCCCACATTATGCATGCTCACAGATAGCATGTGGACACTATTGCTTTGGTGCCTTTGACACCCTGAATATGGTTACAAACAAGGCAAGATAACCAGTTTTATCTTTGGAGAAATATTGCTTTCTAAATTTCTTTCTATTAAACGTTGCTTGAATTGACAATTACAGGAATGCATGAACTTTTGGCTCCTCTCTTGTACGTTCTCCATATCGATGTTCAATGCCTTGCCCTGTTAAGATTGTGTCACTTTTTAAATGTTAAATATCGCGTTTTATTTATTTTAATAGTTTGGACATTCAATTTCAAAATCTAACTGCATATTTGTGGTTCTGGTGCTCACTTGGGTTTACATGGAAATTTTTGTAGCATTTCGATGTCTTTTTAGAAATTATGCAATTTGGATTGATATCTGGATTTAATTTTGTTAATGCCCAAGATGAAGAGGTAAAAATCCGATATTATCACGAGATGTTCAGTTTTGAGATAGCTTCCATATAGAAGTGGAATTAAATCAACTGGATTCATGTATCAAAAGTTATGGGTGTTTTTCCGAGTATACCCCGAAGATGAGAAATCCAAGCAGCAGCCGTGTATGATGTTTAGCCCAGATTTCGGAATAGCTGGAGAGGTTATTTGATCTGGGTGTAAACATGAAAGCTGTAGATAATCTTCTTAGATTTCCAATGCCGTTGGAATCGTGAAATTCGGAGCTGTATTGAGAAAGTTATGGCCATTTAAGTAAGGGCTGTTCAGGGTTTTTAGTCCGAGGACAGCTCGGTCATTCAGTCCGACCTTGCCTATTTAATCCCCTCGAAATGTTACGACTTCAGCCTCTCTTTCCACTCTTTTTCACACTGGTCCAGCCCTTCTTTGTGTGTTTTGGGTAGAGGAAGTGAGGGTGATGGAGAAGGAGCACCAAATGGAGAAAGAAGATGTGTAAGTGTTGTTGTTTCATTTTCCTTCTCCATCCTCTTCTCTTTAGCTCCGCCTCATTGTTTTCCCTCCCCTTTGGATCAGCAGCCCCCCCAAATGTTTGTTGAAATGCCACAATGAAGAAGAAGAAGCAAGGGAAGCATAGAAGAGGTGGTGGTAGCAATGGTGGTGATCGGGGTGGCCGAGGGTGCGCTTGCGAGCCCCTACGTCCCCCTTTCCTCCCCCCTCTCCTTTTAGTGAGTTTTCCCTCTTCTTTTGTTGGTTTTAATGCATGTTGAGATGCTTGGGAGGGCATGCTTGTGGGGTGTTAGAGTTTGGGTGCATGTGGGGGCTTGGGGGGAGTGTTTTGGGGCTTGGGCGCGCGCGGGCGCGCGCTGGAACGCGCGGGAGCGCGCGTGTGCACGCGTAGGGGCGCGCATGCGTGCGCGCGGGTGGTGCTCGGGGGCACGTGGTGTGCGTGCACACGTGCGTGCGCATGCGGGGGCCACGCGTGTGGCTGCCCGAGGGTTCGGATAGGTGCCGAGGCACTCGGATATGCGTGCGTACGCGCGTTCTTGCATGCGTGCGAGCCCGTATACATGCGTATCTGAGTCCTTGACATTTCTAGTCTATTTTAAGTATTTTTATGTGTTTGTATGTGGTTATACTCACCCCTATTGATACTCTTACCTTGCAGACCTCGTCGGATGGATGCACATCGGTCCGGGTATCGGTAAGTGGTTCGATCCACCCCTTTTGGGAAACGCTCGATGCATGTAGTCATGCATCGCGTATCCCTAGGGCTTTATAGCTATATTCAATCTTTATTTCTAAAAGAATATTGCTATACTAAATCGATATTGTGCTAGATAACCTGTATATTTAGTTTATATGTGATATTATCTCGATGCGTAGTCATACTTAGCACTATTGATCATTAATTGATTCGTATGTTTCACTTATTACTGTCTTGTGGAATGCAGCTAGTCTATGACTTGTGTTGTTTGACTTCCATTCTATTCACTAGTTCTATGTGAGAGGTTAGAAGCCTAGAGTGAACTGTATTTTGCTTGTATATTCAATTAAGTGCATTATTTGGACATGTGGTCTATATATCTCCTTTATGATAGAATTACTCTTGTTGGATTGTATAAAGTGTGCATATATGTGTGTATATATGGTTTAATCACAGGTTATTTGGACATGTGGTCCATATATCTCTTTTATAATAGAGTTTCTCTTGTAATAATCGTGTGTGTGCTTAATTAACCAGGCATAACTATGATAGACATATGTGTGATCCATGGTTATGATCATATTTTATTTTACTATACAAATGTAGCAGTTTATCTACCCTGCATCCATGCGATGCTCTCATATGAGAATTCAGAAGAATTCATTTATTGTATCGGTATTCGTTAACCGATAGTTATGATAGTATGCTAGGGTCTATCTGTAACAGGGTGTGGATGACTCATCTTTAGGGTCATGCCTTCGTATTGTTAAGTGCGAGAACTTAATTGTTTTTTCTCATGTCCGAGTGATGCATCTGAATAGCAATTCAAGAGATATCATTAGCATTGTTATTTACTAGATGATTATAGCTGATCCTTGAGGATCGCATTGTGAGCGTAGAATGTTTCTTCCTTACCCCATATCCGCGTTGAAACTACCCGGCATTGGAGCTATCTTGGATTCTGCTTCTACATCATAGGAGGCCTAATGTGTATTTCGATACCCTTGTGGCTTCGTACCTATCTTGGAAGGCTTTCAGGAAGAGGGCTACCGGAAGGTTAAGGGAGTTAGCGTGTTGATTTCCCTTCTAATAGTCCCATGTCACCCTAGGGGTGAAGGTGGGGATGAGGTTGGAGTGCTTCCTCCCGCATCGTCGTGCATCGAAGTTTTCGAGCGTTGAATGCTTCTCCCCTACCTCGTATCCGCGTTGAAGCTACCCGGTGTTGAAGCTATCCTTGACTATGCCTCCACATCGTAGGATGCCCAAGGTATATTTTAATATTGTTTTGGCATCGGACCTACCATGGATGGTTGTTAGGAAGAAGGCTACCCGGGAGAGGGCTACCGGAAGGTTAAGGGAGTTAGCGAGTTAGTTTATGTTTTTAATAGTCCCATTTCACCACCTAGGGGTGAGAGTTAGGGTAAGTTGGGGTCACGTTGTCGCGTGACATTTACTTTGGGAATGCCCAAAGTATAATACATCTGTTGAATGATGTGAGGCATTACGATTAGATTTAAGGTACTGTGTTATCTAATAATGATATGCATTATGGTTAATCGTTTGGTTACTCTCCAAGAATTATAAGAGATTCCCCCCCTACGGGTCGAGGGTTAGGGTGAGGTGAGGTGCGTCTTCACGTGATATTAATATATGTTGGGTTTCATCTCATATCCCTTTTCGCGCCTTCACGTGATATTAATATATGTTGGGTTTCATCTCATATCCCTTTTTCTTAGAAAGAAAATAATGAACTAATATCATATGATTATTATAGAGTTTGGATTCTTGTCAATCACTGAGCTTGTAGCTCATTCCTCGTGTGATATTTTTTTTACCAGGGACTGGGTTGGCGTGGAGTTAGAGCATCTATCTGGCGTGGTTCGTGCGTGGAGTGTCCCACCTTTCAGTTGGCGAGTGCAAGACTGTCAGCAATCCTATTTTCTTGTATATGTATTAGTAATCGTGCGTGTTGCGCATATGGCTGTATTGGACTAGACTTGGACTCTCACAGGACAGTGTTTGTGTATTCAAGTCTGTAATAATGTTTTTAATTTACATACTTATTTATATTTTATACTTCCGCATTTTTAATTGGCTATCGCTTCCATGTAGCCTTATTACCTTATTCGATCCTTGTCAGTTTTTGGTGTGATTGGTATGTTCCCGGGGACGGCCGCTCCGGGGCGTAACAGGTGAGGAAACTCCAGGAAGATCACTTCAGCGACAAATTTGATAGTTTGCCTTTCCCTAATGTGGATGATTATGGATCCCAAGAAGTTGAAACCAAGGTTGCTGGCCTTGATGAGCTTGATCCGGAGACAAATGACATTGTGTTACTCAATGATGCCTTTGGTGCCGAAGGAGAATTGGGTGTCATCTCATCAGAGAGGTTCATCGAACACGATGCTTATTGCATGTTCGACGCATTGATGAATGAATCCCAAGGTGTCGTGGCGATGGCCAACTACTACTCCCCATCACCCGCCATGGGATCTGTCACAGGCTTACCTCCGGTCATCGAGGCATCTTCTGCTCTTTATCATCCACTCTCCAAGGTTGATTCATCTCTCCACAGCCATCTCGTTGAACTTGGTGTGAAGCCTCAGTACTTCGCACTCCGGTGGCTTCGTGTCTTGTTTGGTCGTGAATTCTCACTCGAAGATCTTCTCATCATCTGGGATGAGATATTTGCATCCCCGAATGGGTTTTCCATCTCTTTTGATGAAAACAACAGACTTATCAATTTCACCGTCCTAACCTCGCCTCGAGGAGCTTTCATTGTGGGGATGGTGGTGTCCATGATTCTCCATCTAAGACCGGTTCTGCTTGCCACTGAAAATGCAACGTTGTGCTTACAGAGGTTGCTCAACTTTCCCGAGAATATAAATGTTGAGAAGCTGATTGAGAAGGCGAAGTCGTTGCAGGCTCTCGCAATGGATCCAAGCATCACCTCCGCATCGCCCACTGTTTGGTTCTTTGAGAAAAGCAAACCTTCTTATGTCAGAGATCACAGCATGTCGTCTGTGAAGTCATTGCCTGACACTTACTGGGAAGAGAAATGGAGGTCGTTACACAATGCAGAAGGGGTTAAGAAAGGAAGCGAGAGTGATCCTTTGGCATCTAGAGTGAAGGTTTTGTTGTCTAGAGTGGAGTTGGATCCTTCTCCGATGAGGTTTTTGAGTGATAGAAAGGACTCCCGATCATTGGCGCGGCGGAGACTGTTGGAGGATCTCTCGCGGGAGATTGATTTCAAGACAGATTCTCCTTTCTCAGTTGAAACTGATACGAGGAAGGATTCGGTGGAAGACCCAAATAACGAAAGCTGCATTGATGAAGAATTGCGTTTCAGTAGGAACACCGCTATTGAAGAGAATTCCTCCATATTTTCTGCGGCAACAAGTCCTCTAAGCAGTGTTGCATCGAATATATCATCCATGGATGATAATGATGATGAGGCACACAGTCATGTTGTGAATGCTAAAGAGTGCCAAGTCTCTGAGACCAAAGCAGTGTTTCTCAACTCAAAATGCTCTGAAAAAGGGACCTCAACAGGGGGTAAAAATACCAAATCACACTGAAGTCACTGAACTCTTTATTATGTTTTTTTCAAAAAGTCATATTAACACCACATCCTGAAAGTTAGCACATACAGAACAAAAGATGATCAATGAAGTTAGTGAGTGAGAGAGAGAGAGAGAGAGAGAGGCTAGTCATGGTGGTGGTGATCAAAACCAGGGAGGAGTGAAGTGATGAAGCCAATGACAAACATCTGGATCTCCTTGGCTAAACCCCACCACCTGACCCTGTTGTTCTCTTCCCTTGCTCCTGCTTCCTCCCAATGCACCTCTTCAGCTGCTCGGTCCCCGTTCTCTGGAGGTGGGTTGTCATTTTCGATTTCCCCGTTCCTCTCTGCAGAAAATATTATTATAGTCAGAACTCATTCTCAATTATCAGTAAAAAGAATCTGTATTCATATTGAAAAATTCAGATCATTCATTCAATTTTCAGATTCTCAGATATCATACTACATCTAAATGGATTCGGATACAAACTTGGATATTGGGTATCCCGTATGAAAAAAATATTCATAATCAAAGAATATTATAGTATATGTTATATCTATTTTTTGAAATATCCAGTAAAAAATGATGCCCCTTAAACAAAAGGAGTCGGGGATCTCCATGAACATATAAAGAAATAAGATTGGAAAAAACAAATAAAGAACATCCTCTAGTCCCTCTTGAGCGTGTCAAGACACGCCCTCACAAAGTATTAAATCCCACTATTACGGATGGTGAATCTTCTCCAATAATAACCTTAACCCACGCCATTTTCGATCCATTGTCATGCATTTTCTAAACACATATTAGCAGAAAAACACACACTAAGGTGGGTGGGGGTTTTACCTGGATGAGGAGCGTTCGCATCCTCCTGCACCACAGGAGGAGCATTTTCAGCCCTAACGACTCGTGGTGGTGGTGGGGTTGGTGCACCTGCACGCCGGAGCCATTGCATCAATGGAGCAAGAACTCCAGTCTGGTATCTGTGGATCCAACCATGTTTCGATGAATTTACCATATAATCAACAACCCATTGACTGGGCATCTCAGAAGCTGAAAAGATATCACTGACACTGCAGAAGGTTGGTATTATTGTATACTCACAGATAAACTATGGAAGCAGATAGAAGCAACAGGAGGAGCCTCTGTCTTGATCCATCTTGGTTGAAGACAAAGACAACTGCTGCAAGCTTTAATATGAGCAGTAGGTCCAGCTGAAATTCAAATTGGAATCTCCTCACAACGATTTGTCTTTGCCGTGGATGCTGTTGCCTTGCTTCCTGTCCTTGTTCCTGACCCACTGCTTCAGTGGGTGCTGGCCTTCTGATGTTATTCACAAATATGAAAGATTATTCTAATGCAGCCATATATAAGAGGAAAAACAATGCAACCCCCCCCCCCCCAAAAAAAAAAAAAAAATAAATAAATAAATTTGCATGAAATTCTCAATTCTGATCCCTAAACATAAGCAGTAATCTCTATTTTGAAAATGTGTTTTTAAGCATGCTAATGTTTATTCCTTAATGAAAATGCTTTTTCACAGGTACACGAGAGCAGTAACTGCAGTTTGACAAATAAAGTTACAAACATGAAACATCAGACAAAAATGGTCTAGTGTTTTATTATCCAAGTAGACTATTGTATGTCTACATGTGGAGAATCTACATGCTCAGACAGTGAGGAATAAATTGATCTCATACCACAACGAAGAGAAATATAAATAAAGTTCTTCATAGTAAAAAAAAATGCATCAGGAGTATACAAAAAAATTGAGCAATAACTGCAAGGTGATGAATTTTTTACTTCTTTATAGTCATCCTACTTTCCGTTAGATAATTGCCATATACATTGTCTAGTGAAAAAGTATAAGACCATAATTTGTAGTTCCAAAAGATGGATAAAACTAGAGATTAAGTTTATAATGTTTTTCTTTTTTTTGGTAGAGAAAATGTATATGCAATCTTATTAATAGAAAGCCCCCAGATAAAGGAGATGCAGGATCTCCGTGCAAAGGTTAACAAATAAAGAAAGATAAAATAACTATCGAGAGGGCAACCACCGTTTTGCACTATTGCAACCATGCATTACCCATAATGTTGGAAGGTGTCACTACTCACTAGGCTCTTGACTCTTGCTAACAATGAGATAATCTATTTTCTAGTTATTAGTTAAAACAGAGGATAATACAATGATACCAACACACTAACCATCAACAACAAAATAAAATTTCAGAAAAAGCTCACGTTGGAATGTTGTAGGTAAGAGGGATGAGTGAATTGGAATAGAGCCTAGCCATTGAGCCCAATGGAGGAACAAGAACAGCATAGAGACCTGCACCTCGATCACCCTGTTCCTGCGGCACAAATGATGGGTACATGATGGGGAACATCTGGTGATCAGCATTAGGAGGGCGGAAACTACTGAGTGCAGGCACCTGATATAAAAGAAAAGACACCCATGTTTAAAAAAATATCACACACAAAGGCCATATATCATTAGTCAGTATGCTTCAGTCTCATTAACAATCATGTCAAGTCAGACAATTATCATGCATCATAACTGTTGTGTGTTTCGTATAAACTTGGCCAATCAATTGCTTATGTTTGATACATGAGCATCCGTCCATGTGTCTATATGTTATGTACCGTAAAAACATCGACATAAAAATGAAAACGGTTAAAGCATAAGCTTGGACTTGAGTTAGAAATCTAATATAAAAAGATGCTATATAAAATCTCAATATGATCTCTAAGACAAACTACACAACAGAATATACATCCATTGACACTATTCAAAGATTCATCCCACAGAACAAATTTGAGAGATTATTTACTTAAAACTACTGTGTATGAAAGAAAAAAATTGAACATAAGTATCTCACACATAATCTGGACAGAAACCCAATCCGTATCTTGCCAGGTGCTCAATTGTCCATCATGTCAAAATATCCACACAATTGTCTAAAAAATAACAAGATTTTTTTCATCAATATGATGTCAGCTATGAAGGAAACATAATTCTTAAAGAAATCCAAAGACTGCAAAACAAGATCGGCATAGTTACACAACTGACAGTAGCTAAATAATCCTCTGCCAAAGAAAAACTAGAAACTTTCCCGTAAAATTGAGACATTTAATCTTTCCCACATACCCAGATGAATCAACCACACATACTCGTGTTCATGATGGTCATTGAACACAATATTCTCCAATACGCAAATTATCCACATTACACAAATCTCTTAGTCCAACAAGACCAAATGCATAGGGATAAATAGTTCCCCAACTCATTGAATGTTCCAAGTTTGAACCAAATCATTATACTCCTAATATGGAATTCTAGATATTCTGAACATGTCAATGTAACATTTTCCCAAAATCATCAATACCTTTTGCTTCTCTGCCATCTCTACATATTCAAACTCCAAATACTCAATTTTTTTTATCCTGAACGGAACAGACGAACAGCTCAACCTTGCCAAGCTTTACATTTGTATTTTAATGAGCAGAAATCATCATCTAACAATTCCACGGATGTCATTCTAGCTTTTTTCGATAAAAAAAAAAAACATTTACATTCCCCGAAAAAAAGATAATCTTGGACTAAAATTCTTTAAACCAAAAAGATACAAACGTGAAAACCCCCCAAAAAATGTAAAAAAGAATTAAAAATCGTTCAAATCTGATAATACTGGCGTTCACTCAAATTCAAAGACGGATCAAGAAATGCTGGCTGGGATCATATGATAATGAACCCTAAAACTCAAAAAAAAAAAAAACGATAATTCGATTACGGTTCACCTGGGATTTCGACGAACCCTCACCAAGTGATGGTTTGGGAAGTGAAGATGGACCCTCGGATGGGTGAGATCCGGATGCTTCCGCCATTAGAGATCCTTCACAGATCGCCTGAACCGAAACTTTCTTTGTTTCTCAATCGGTCCATCAATACTCGAAATCCGCGTTTATAAACCACCGTTTCCGTCAGAAACGCTGAAAAGTTTCTTCAACGTTTCCTAGTGAAAAGCGTTTCGACAAGTCACATGTTGTGCACGTGTAGATAAGTAGTTGACGTGCAACTAAAGCTTGTAAATTATATGAAAAAAAATTAGATATTCGAATATCCAAAGCATAGAAGTAGATATTAGTGTATTCAATCTTAAAATTATCTATATTAATGGTTATATTATATATTGTTTAAAAATGGAGTAATGTTGGCTAGGTCACCTCCTTTAACGGGGAATCGCGTTTCCCATCAAGATGATTTCTTTTAAAAATCGTAGCTTATGGATACTATATTTGCCTACAATCTTATTTATAGAAAGCTGTTATAGTAAAACTGATTTATTATACGATTATAGAAGTAACTTCCTGTAAACAAAAAATTTGTTCAATCATGCAACCAAACACTGCCTTAAACATGGTTTGGTGGGATGATTAACAATGGAAAAAAAAAGAGGATAATAAAGCTGTAACTTGGTCGAGTCTAACCCGAACCTGACGAGTTGGATTCAGATTGAGTTAGAAATCGGGTTGGATTCGGATTGACATCACTTACAACCCAACTCAACTCGAACTTATAACTAATAATAAATTTGAAAATCTCAATTGAAAATAATTGTTCAATTATTTTTTAAAAATGTTTTGTCAAAGTATGTGAGGCTGTTTTTATTATTAAATATGTTGAATTTTGATTGTTTTATATTTATTTTCGCATTAATTTGAATTATTGATTTAATTTTTATATAATAACATTATTGAACATGTTATAGGAATTTGACAATGTAAAAAATCAGGTTCTTGGAACTGGGTCAGGTTGGTTTTTCTTACTATGGGTTAGGTTCAGGTTAGAATACCCCGGTTAAAATTTGGATTGGGTCAAATTAAGATTAGATAGTTTGAATTTCAAGTTGGATTTGGGTTAGAGTCAACTCTATAGGGTGGTGAAATGAGAGTGCTATGATATTGGATGGAGAGAGAAGAGAGAGACAGAGAGGGAAAGATAAAAATGTTAAATTAGCATGATTAAAATAAAACGGTGGAGGAATTGTAAAAATTAATTATTGTTTTAATTCTAAATTCATTAAGTGAAATATAGACCACACATTTTCTATGATTAAATCCAAGCACAAAAAACAAGCAAATGATCCAAACCCTAGGGAACCAATATCCCCACCAACCAAACAATTCAGCCCACCACCAAAAAAATAAAGTCCATTTTTTTGTATTTTAAATACCATTATCCTCAGCAACCAACCCCTTCCCACAACCCATATATGCCAAACTCTCATCTCCATCATACCAGTCAAAACAAAACCATCGGATTCTTTCTCCATCCCCACCATCGTAATCAAAATCAGTGATGATGAGAAGGATTTCTATCAGTCAGGAGCGGATTCAGATCCAGGATAATATTTTAGAGTAGGCTATATAGCTTATATTGAATATTTATATAGAAATTTTTTTATTTATATTTGATGTAATTATTTATATATCAAATAATGTGATATTTAAAAGACAAGCATGTGAAAAAAAGAACAAAAATAAAATATAATTAGAATTTAGTACTTTGATTTTGTAAGAATAAAAATGAGAAATAAACTCGTCATACACAGTATATTAATAAATTTTATAATTGAAATAACCAAATATGTTGTCATAAAAATAGAAAGAATTGTTATTAGAAAAATAAGAATAGTTGTTTTATGGATATAAATTTTCTTAATTGTTCCATTGATATTAAATTAATTCTTAAGATAATATTTGAATTTTAAAATTTAGAATTGTTAAAATTTATAAGAAGATTGAGGTTGCGTTTGGTTGCATAATTGCAAAATTAAGTTTAAGCAAAAACTTGATTTAAAACTGACAGTTTCTGAAAATTTCAGGTTTTGAACACTTTTTTACAAAAATCTTTATGCAACTTTTGACCTTAATTTTTTTGTTTGAAAATGAGTTTAAGGAAAACAACTTCTTCCAAACCCAAAAACTGTTTAAACCCGTTCCAAACGGGCCTGAGTTTGATTTGATTTGTTATGTTGAAATCTAATTTGTTAGAAATATATTTTATGTATAAAATGCAATTTATATAATATAAAATATAGATATTGTAATATATATAATCAAATAATAAAAAAAAGGTACAAAATCTTGAGCCCAGCTCAGCAACTCATACGTCCACCTCTGATATCAGTAATCAAAATATATTCTTGAGTCATCCATCATAAAGTCATCCTCGAGCTATCTCTCTAAGATGAAGATGGTCTAATTCTCCTTAAAGATATAACTAAAATCGAATGTCTACCATTTTTTTTCAAAAAAATCATATATAAATAGATTGTATATATTTCATATTGTGGGGGTAGAACGAGATCCAATGTATATCCACATAAAAAAAAAATTGTGAAACCTAAATATAATTTAGTCAAAAAATCACTTGGTCAGATCAAGTTGTATAAGACAAGGGTAGGTAGAGTGAATTTTCCTTGCATGTTCATGGAGCTGTGGAGATGTCTATCCATCCACACATCCCTGTTGTCTCGCTTTTGTCCATCCAGACAAGTAACAAGTGCCAGCTTCCTCCAAACATTTCCAGTTTCTTTGGATAAATTTTTTTTTGGCATGTAAGTTAAAAGAGCTTGCATAAAAATGACAGCAAGGAGCTTTCACTGATTTTTTTTAATTAAGAATGACTAAATACATATTATTATAGATATTAAAGTATATATTGAGATACATTGATATAATTTTATTTTAAAAAATGATTTTTTTTCAATCTCATACGATAGAACTCATACACTATGATAAATTGATAGTACAATATAATGTGTTATAATAATTAATGAAACTATAAATGAGAGTGTCAAACAAACTAAATGTATCAACGCTCTTTGAAATTAATCATTGCAACTCCATTGCACCATACTCTTATCCCCCAACAAAACCGACACAAGGAATGCTCGGAAGAATAAGAATATGATAATGTTATGTATAAATTTTTTGTCAGCTTCAATTATAGTCTACATGTGTTTTGATTTTTTTTAAAATAATATACCAATGCATTTATAAAAAAATCTGAAAAAAATTATATAAAAACATAAAATTAGAGCTAAAATTAAGACTAAAATTGGAGCTGGAAAAAAAAAGAAAATCTATCCTGCGCGTGCATGCAAAGCCACAATAAGCAAATTATATTCCGGCGGATTTCTGTGACCGCTCATGACTCTGACAGTTTGACCCTCCAATCTCCCTCTCTATGAAAAAAATTTCACAAAAACCTCTCGCTGTTCGTGAAAACCTTCCAAAATCTCGGCCACCGCCGCAAATGCCTCTCTTGCACGAATCTCGAGGAGCTCCCGGCGACGTCTCCTTCAAATCGAGGTAATCCTACGTCTCATCCCTTCCTCCCCTTCGTTCGATCGACTTCAGATCTCTCGTTTCACGTCCTCCGGTGGTCTCTCTCTCTCTCTCTCGCGCGCTCGATCAAGCAGGCTCTGCGCGCCGCGTTGGGACGTCCGAAGGGATTGACCGGCGACCCCGGTGATGTCCGGTGCAACGGTCAACTCTTGATCCGGCGCCATCAGCGATGCAGCACGGCGAGGCAGGAGGAGAAGACGCCTCGGACACCGAGCCGATCCTTCCGCGTCGGTCGTCTCTGGAGCTCCGTTCGAGAGAGTCGTCGTCGTCTTCTTGCGAGATCAGTTCGGTCGGCTTCGACGGAGTTCTCATCGACGGTCCGAGCAGCGACGGTGATGATGACCGGATCAGTCTTATAGGCACGGAGCAACCGCAGTGTCGGATTTGCCTCGACATTGGAGGTGCGTGAAGCGAAAAATCAGTGATTGTTGGACGAATTTGTGCTTCTTGATCTGTTTTTACTTGAACAGTTTATCGAACTTCACTTCTATGTAGGGGACGATTTGATCGCGCCTTGCGATTGCAGCGGCACACAGAAATACGTTCACAGGTCGTGCCTTGACAATTGGAGATCGACTAAGGTGGATACAAAAACATGGCTTGTTGACATTACGGATTGCATATGCACTTCTACATGTAAATGATCAATTTTTTGCAGGAAGGATTTGCGTTTGCGCATTGCACGGAGTGTCGCGCTCTGTTTGTGTTACGTGCGAATGTGCCACCGGATCGGTGGTGGTTGAGGATTAAGTTTAAGTTTCTTGTTATCAGGGACCATGCGCTCATTTTTGTTATTGTACAGCTTGTAAGTTCAATTATTTGTCAAGAACCGGTGTGGGAATTTGACTATTTTAGTTTAGTTTAGTTTTGATGAGGTTTAAGTTGTTTTTTTTTTATATGTTAGATTGTAGCGATTCTTGGGATGTTGGTTTACAAGTTTTATGGAGAGGAGCTGCGGGAGATGTTTGGATATGAACAGCATCCTTATGGGTTTTATTTAATGGCAGGTATTCCTTGTTCTATGTACCTCTCTTTCTATTCTGTTAATATGCATGTCTGCCCACATTCACAGATTGTAAGTGGGCCATTATATAGATTGTAAGTGCACAAATAAGTGATGGGATTTTTTTATAGCGTTGGGCGGATGTATATGTGGAATTGATAGGATTTATTTGATCATCAAGTATTCACTATGTCTCTACCGATGCAAATATCATCATTCATGGACTTTGTTGCCACAATCTGTGAAGAAATATCTGTAACAATTCCATATAAGTCATACTTTAGGATTTGGCTGAATACGTTGTAGCTTGTTATAATCGGAACTTTAACTTGGTGAATAGAGATGGCCCCAGCAAGCAGGAGAGAGGCACATGTGCATCTGCACTGGGGCTGGTGGGGAATTTTTTGGTGGAGATGGGTGTTGCATTTTTCTCTTAAAAGATTGATATCCTTATTTCTAGTAGAGCTTAGAGGCTCAGAAACACACTGAATGTTTTTTAATCGAGTTCTATACAATGAAATAGTTTCCTCAAATTCAACCCCTTATGGATTGCATTGCTAAATTTGAGAAAGTCATCGAATCTACATATCCTTCTGCTACTGCTAAACTGAATTTCCCTGTGAATGCTGAGAACACACCAATATACTCCTTGCGGGAGAAATTCTGTTGTCCTCTCTTCACAAGCGGCCATGCCTCACCTGTGTCCAAATGTGTATATTGCCTCTTCCTATCATTCTGGTTGTAGCTAAGATTTACATGCATGAGCTGAAATTTACCTGCTGAAATAACTTCCACAATTTCATGGTTGATGACATACTAGCTAATGCATAAAAATGAACCTGTTGCACTCCATTTTTTTACCCGAATTATCTAGCATCCCAAGAATCTTGAACCCCATGGAACACTTGCGCCATGAATGTACTGTCAACTTTTCATGTGTATTGTGGTTGATAAATAAAAAATTCTAGAATACCTTCTTGAGCTGTGTCATTTACCCTCCTCCTGCAGTTCTCTGTATATGTGATTTAAATAATTCCTAAATTTAATCCACCATACTAATTGTTTATCATTTCTCTCATGAATTTTGCAGTTTTAGCTGTTATTCTGGTGGGTTTGCTGTACGGATTCTTCATAGCAATAATATGTGGACAGAGGATAAATGAACGCCACTATCACGTTCTTGCAAAACAAGAACTGACAAAGGTTTAATATGTCTATACTTGGAAATTCATTACAGTTTATTACAAAAACCCCATGACTTCCGTTTGAATAGATGACTATAAAATGTAAATATATCATGAAGTTTGGAATGTTGTTAATAAATAATAAACAGACCTAATTCTTAGAAATCAAATATTAATATATTGCTCAACATCCAATGGTTACAAATTGTTATAGAAGCCAAAGCTTGTGCAAAATCCGATAGTTAAAAATCGTTAAAAAAGTTGCATAGAGGAGTTGCAAGATTGATGTCTCAAGAAAAATACACTTTGGAGAATTAAGAAATGTTGTTACAGTTACAGTTACAGTTTCAAATTGGGAGTTGCATTAATTCAGGAGGCATCAGTAGAAGCATTGTGCTGTATGCAAAAGGAATGTGTAAAATACAATAGATAGTTTTGTATTTTTTTTTACCAGCATTATACTGAAACATTGCAATATTAGTTACTCTGGGATGTTTTTTTTTATCTGCTTTTGTTGTCATCTCACAATTCCCACCTGCCTTTCCTTCATTGTCAGCCTGATAGAACTAAAAGAATTTTTTTTTCAATCCTTGTATATGTGGAAACTGAGCGACAGGTTTCTGGGTGAGGGAGAAACTTTTTGAGGGCAGGATACTTGGACACACTAGTTACATAACTAAACGATGTGAATACTTAGAGCCAGATTTTGTAACTCGTGATCATCTGCTGCAGCAGTTTGTGAAATCCTAGACATATGTTTTTAACATATTCTGACCTTGAAATGGATGATAAGGAACCCCATATCTGTATGCAAGGCTCATGATGAATGCCCTAAAACAAAGTAAAATATAAAACTTGAATATGAAAATGAAACCTTGACTTAATTTAGCCAGTCAAGGAAAATAACTGGTGGCATATTTACCCATCATGTTAGGGTATGTGGGGAAGTCTTAAAGCGGTTTGTGTTGTTTCTTTTCTGGACTTGCTGGATATCAACTTATACCCTATTGTTGGAGGAATAGTTTTCCGCATGTCTTTGGAATTTTTTCCATTGCACAAGCTTCCTATATCATTATAGTATGATATCTTCCTTTTCAAATTTCTGATCACAAAGTTTCTGTTATGCTTTTTACCGACAGGAGTACGTGGTAGAAAATCGAGACAAGACTAAGAATCCTCCAGAACTCGATCCAAGTCATATTACAGAATTGAGGATGCTGGGGCTATATTAAGTCTAAAGGTTATCCCCCTCTCTGACCTTTATTTGAGTCTCTTGTTTACAAGCATTTTTTGCAAACAGAAATCTGAGCTTACATTTCTTGGGTATACCATCTTTGGCCACTCAGGGATCAAAACATTGAATCCTTGACATTTATTCCAGGCATTGGAGCACAAATAATTCCAGTAATAACCAGGGATCGATCCAATGCCTTCAAATCTCGATTCTGTGAGGTTCTCAATCTTTCTATTTAATCCAAATCATTGAATCATTCCTCTTTATAATATTTTGTTTTTTAGGTTCTGTTGATTCTTTTTGAAATATGTTTCCTTTTAGTTCCACACGTATTGCATGTCCATTTGAAGTTGGTAATCTTGTACATCATTGCTGCTATTCGACACCAGTCCAATGTTTATGAATTCAGGTGCTTCCAAGAAAATTGAAGAAATTTTAACTGATCCCACAAAACAGATGTGATCTGATCAATGTAACGTGTAGGCTATGTGGCCAGTCCCACGTGTATCCTATTGTGTTTGTTTTCCACATCAATTAGAAATAATAAATATAAGTTTTTGTGATAGATGATCTGATGCATTGGTTTTCTGGTTGAATGGCTTGAATAAATTGTACACTTCAGATTAGCATGTATAAATCATAATCTATGTATCATATTGTTTCAATTCATTAATGGTGTTGTTACATACAGCCTTTTATGTGTAATCACATTTTGCTTAGATGATGTGTGTATTTTTTGTTTATTAAGGGGAGAAAATTGATCTCACCCTTGAGAGTTAGACAACGAAAATAATTCCATGTAAATTTCCAACAAATTGATTAGATTTTTTTTAATGGAAAAATCCAAATGGTCCCTGTGAACTGCCCTGAAATCCATTTAAACTCCCTAACTTTTCCTAAAGTCCATGTAACCCCTTGAAAAGACCTATGTAATTTCAAATAGCCCTTTGAGTTAAATTTTTTGCAACAGTTTTTATTCTCTCAATATTTTGATTGGTTATCTCTTGCTAAAAACATAATATACCAATTTTTTTTTACAATGTGTTAAAAATGTGTAAATAATGATTTTACCTCATCGGATGAGGTTTTACAATCTATCTAGATAGGTAAAATCATCATTTTCAAAGGGTTTTTCACATTTTTAACACATTGTAGGGGTTTATGGAAAATTGTGTTTTCAGTTAGGGTTAACCAAATAAAATATTTCTTATTGTCAATGGAAGTTTAACTTTTATTTGAATTTTTATTGGTGTTTTCAAGGGGTTAAATAGATTTCAGGCAGTTTACAGGGGGTTATTTGGATTTTTCCCTTTTGGAAAATAAAAGTATGTTGATTTGAAATTATTTCACTCTTTAAAAAAGTTCAGTTGGACAAATAATTTCTTATAATTGAAATTTTAATTTTGTTCAAATTTTAAATTTTTAAACGATTGATAACACACTGAAACTCCTCAACAGTACTTAGAAAACTCAAATTCAACTAGAGAACACCGTGAAGAGAACTTTTTCTTTTTTGATATTTTAATCAATTCATTCAAAGATATATTTTTTTTTATAAAAGTATATATTTATCTATAGAATGTCAATGCTTGATGAAGCATGTACAAGAAAAATAAATTTAAAGCTTAAACGGCCCACAAATGATTACCAATTTGTACCAAATGGTATTTATCATACGAATAATAAAATTTCATGGCCGTTCGCAGTTTTCACGTTTTGATTTATTTTAAAATATACTTATCTTAATAATATACATTTATTTATAAAAAATTAAAATAAAATACATGTCTATAATGCACACACTAGTGACAATATAGGGAGAACAATTTTATAAATCAAAACCAAGACTCCAATGGCGTTTACGCGGTGAATCCGAGGTTCGATCTCCGTCCGACCTCTTAAATGATGTGTTCTCAACCCACTGGGCTATCTCATCAAAAAAATAAATAAATAAAATAAAATCCAAGACTCCAATGGCCTTCAAATACGTCTAACTTGATCAGATTTTATAAACCCAATACAAAAATCAAACCATGACATTCATGCAGATTGTAGACTAATCATACCCCCCTTATGATGAGCAACTTCATATTCTCGTTGAATATACACACATCAAATTTTTTTAATCCCAAACATTTCCCCCAATCCAATACATTCACAAAAAAATATATTCTCAAGACTACCATGTCCTCTCCCCCCACCCCCAGTAATAAAAGCAGACGCATATAACATCAACCAACCAACATAGAAAAAAAATACTGATAAAGATCAGTTTAGCTTATCATAAGCACAGGAAAAAAAACATTATTAAACACAGCCATTTTTTTTATATGTAGTGGCACATTAAGATCAGCACACATCAGGTGTTGTTGGAGGGGTTTCGCTGGGGAGGGCTTGTGTCCATAAGCTTCTTCTTCTTCTTCTACATCTGTACAAACAGAAATCCATCCACGACGAGGGTGGCCGTTGCCATGGTGGACTGGCATCCACTGTGCATGTCATCTACAGAGAGCAGAGGAGCCCCTGCGAGAGAATGTAATGATAAGTCATCAAATGTATTCATGTATATGCTAATCTTCCTCATCGTCTTAATCATGGCCAAGTTCAGGTCATATGGAGGACAGGAAAAAAGTAATGCAAAATAATGATATCAACCTAAGAAACAAATCACACTTATTTGGAAGAACGTGTGCGCATTATTTACGAAGGATTGGGGAAAATATATTTTGGGGGTTCAGAGCATAGCTTATGTGGTGGGGGGGGGGGGGGGGGGGGGGGGGGAGAATGGATAAAGTGCAACTTTTTTTTTTGGGGGGGGGGGGGGAGATTTGGAAAAATAATGTTTTGAAGCTAAGTTGGAAAATACGAAAATGTGTCAAAATATTATTGGGAGAGGGGAGTTACAAATCCCCCTCTTTAACTGTTAGAATCCCATCCATTGGATATAGTCGTTGGAAGCAACTTGGCTAGCAATGACACCATTGATGGGGTCCCCAAATCGGTGTGTCAATATATTGATATTCGATAGATTTTTTATATTTCGATGTATCGATAATATATTGATGATGTCACTGATATATTGCCAAATAAATAAAAAGGATGATAAGTGGTCTGAGTTATCGATTGTGGGAGCAAAATAAATATATCAAATATCAATCCATATTTAAAACTATAGACAAAAAATATCATACTCACCGATGATGCCATCCTTTAAGATACGGTTCACCCTTCTTCATCATCTTTTGGTACTGGGGCGGATTGACCTGTGTGAACAAGCGTGTCAAGGGTTAGAAACCCAGAAAGAGGACAACCATGCATGACAGGATGAGGTTGTCAATAATATAATCATTAAGCATATGCTAATCCTAGATGTAAAGACCCCATGTTTGAAAAAAGATTCTGAAACTCGGTTCAATAATCTAAGGGATCATCATTCCACAAGTGTGGCAGGGCTATATACAACAGGAAATGATCCATGTTGTATCACTGCCGGGATATTTTTGGAGATGAAAATTCATGAATTATTACATAATAATGTGTAGCTCTCAAACCACCCAATGCCCCCTTCAAAATCCTTGAAGTCTCTTCCCTCTCTTCATTATCTAATCTTATTACAGTTTTCTTACACCTTTCTGGCTCCCAATGATCTTGTAAGAAATAAGGCTGTCCTAAAGTCATAGTTTTGTTTTCATCTGGAAATTTATTACTAGTGAAATAAAAAACACCTCAAGTCATTCTAATAAAATGGGATGGAAACATACCAATCGACTCAAAATAAGCAGCGATTTCTAGGATGCATAGTATACTCTTTAACCAAAGTGGCACCATCACATCAACAATTTGTTTTATACTGAAATGAACCAGGTGGAAGTACTGACCTTTAATATGAGCGGACGGAATATTGTCCTAATCCTCAAAGGAACAATTTAATTGTCTCATTCTTCCACTTAAGATCCACAAAGAAAACTATTTTCCAATTCCAATTTAGGCTACGTGAAGCATTCTCTTTATGTAAAATGTTTCAAATCACGTTCAACATCAACATTACTGAAACTGTAATGACATCATCTCTCATGCCAAAAAATAAACACAAGTTTTGATAGCAGATTCATCATTAATGAGCCATATACACTTTGATAAATACTTTTAAATAGATACATCAAACTACCTGTTTCAGATCATGATTTTCCACTTGTATAGCAACCCATTTATATCCCCATAAACATAATTCATTGCAGAAGGGTATCACATACAACTATCCTACATACAATCACCCCACTTGGCTGACGCAGCAAGCAAACAAACACACACAAAAAATTATGGAATCGTAGATTTGTAACTATCCTTGGAGACTACCATGATAGTAGCGTACTAAATTATTAATTCTAAGATAGAATAACCATAAAGATGATGATTATTAAAAAACGTAATCACTCGGATTATAAGTGCCAGTTAAGGAATTTCAACAAGTCATTCCGATATTTTCCACATATAATTAACAGATTAAATGATCAGAGACAAGGAAATGGCTTGATCACATTAGGTAAACACATCCATCCTCAGCTGTGAGGAAGATGTCAATGATAAGAAAAATCCAACTTATCTTAAAACCATAAGAATCCGGTGTAATGAGTATATTTGCATGAAAACAATCATAAAAAAAGATCAAGATATTTAAAATATTTAAACCCTGATGGGTTTTCTCTAGATCCTAGAAAAACAAACACGCGCGTCATTAAAAATACAACCACTAGCAATAACAATGCTTCGTAAGTTTGATTAAAAAAAAATTCTCGCAAATTGACATACTTATCAAACTACAATCTATAAAAGAGGGTGCCGAGGGGGAAAAAAAAAAACTCGACAAGAATTAATTGAATGTAGAGACTGACAGTAAGGAAGAACCCTATATCACACTCTTGCAAACACATGTCATCTCCAATCCTCTAAGAACAAACCCATCTACACGATGCACACGATTTCCATTGATAATAGATGGTTTTGCATAAACTGAGAAGCCAATTTAACAATAGATTTACAAGCAATGTATCTACCAAAACAAAACCATCCGATGTGATATATGCCTATGCACTTTACGCAGAACATCATCCCCACGAAAACAGATTGAAAAATCTAATATTTTCACAAAATCATCATATTTTACAAAACAAACATGAATTAGCAGCTCACAAAAAACCACGCATGATCTAACGATTCAAACCTCACATGAAACAAACAATATCAAAATTTCAAAATCTATATATATATATAGGGAACCGATTAGGTGCGGCGAACGGTGCGTGCGGCAGCGATCAAGGGCCGTCGATCACGAGTCCATCGCATCGGACGGTCGGGTGCGATTCACATCGACCGTCGGATGCGATGGACCCGCGATCGAACGGCCCATGTCGCGGTCGCACCCGCCGTTCACCGCACCTAATCGCGAGCGTGTATATATATATATATATATATATAGGGATCCGATTACGTGCGGTGTGCGGTCGGTGCGGTGCGCGATCACGGGTCCATCGCATCGGACGGTCGGGTGCGATTCACGTCGACCGTTGGATGCGATGGACCCGCGATCGAACGGCCCACGTCGTAAACCGCACCGACCGCACACCGCACGTAATCACGACTATATATATATATATATATATATATATATATATATATATATATATATATATATATAGGGGAATGATCCTCTGCGTTGTGCGCATGAAACTTTTCATGCGCTATTGTGAGATCAAGATCCAAATACAAAAAAGTTTCACTTGTAACTACCCCACCGTTATTTCCATCTTTTTTGGGATTTTTGTTTTTTTAAGTTAAATTAAAATCAAATGGACTCCAATATAGTGGGATGATTTGTTTAAGATCCCTAATTTTTCTCCACCTCTTTTTGTTTCCCATTCACACTCCTCTCACGTATCCCACCCGTTACACCCGCGCCCATCCATCCCGCGCTCTTTCCCTCCCTCTCTACGCGGACGAAAAAATTGTGCCCCCTCAACTGTGCTCCTTCCTTAGGTATGTAATCAAAAGTCAAAACATAACAAAATTTTTTAATAGTTTTTAGAATTTATTCTATGTATCAATTCTCTAAGATCTTTATTGTTCCTTTCAATGCAATTTGGGTGTTTTATTTTTGTTTGTGTTTTTTTTTATAGTGACAATGATGCATGATGGTGAAATTTTTCTTAAAACAAGTAACCCACAAGTTCATGAACTGTTGAAGCCGAAATTAGAAATGAGCTTTAACTCTATAGATGAAGTAGAAAATTTCTATATATGCAAAAGAAGCTGGCTTTAGTGTTCGCAGAAGTTCTACAAATTATAGAGGGACTGGGGAAAAGAAAGAATTATATTCCAAAAAAATTGTTTGTTCAAAAGAAGGATACAAAGAAACAGAAGGAATTAAACAGAAAAAATGTGGTCTAACTAGAGAAGGTTGTAATGCTATGTTGAGAGCCCAAATGAACAAAGATGAAAAGTGGGTCATTATAAAATTTGTTGAAGAATATAGCCATGTAATGGTGAGTCTGAACAAATCACAATTCTTGCCATCCCATAGAGAGGTAACTTCAACACATAAATCTTTGCTCCATAAATTTAATGAAGCGAATATTCGTACATCACAAGTCATGAGTGTGCAAGAGATTGATGCTGGAGGCTTTCAAAATATTGGTTGCACAGAAAGAGATATTCGAAATTACGAGAGGGACATCAAGAAACAAAGAAAGGCATATTTCAATTATTATTAGAGCATTGGAAAGACATCCAAGAAATGAATAAATCATTTTATTATGCATACAAGGTGAATGAGAAGAATAAGTTGACTCATTGTTTTTGGGCAGATGGGGTTGCAAGAAAGGCATACTATAATTTTGGAGATGTTATTGCATTTGATACAACATATGATTCAAATATGTATTCCTTAATATTTGCTCCTTTTACTGGTTGCAATCACCATGGTCAGACAATCACATTCGGTGGTGGATTGATAAAAGATGAGAAAGCAGAGTCATTTATAAGGCTTTTTGAGAAGTTCATGGAAGCAATGTCTAGACGTCCACCAGGTGCTATTATCACTGACCAGGATCCTACAATTGCAGTCGCTATTAATAAAGTGTCCCCGAATTCATTTCATCGTCTATGCATGTGGTATATTTTGAAAAAAGTACCAGAAAGACTAGGTGGCATCACTTATACTAAAGAATTCAGAGGCCTACTTTCAGAGTGTATTTGGAAGTCTGACACCCCCAATGAATTTGAATTCAAGTAGAAGAAGACAATGGCAGATCATGGCTTACAGGATCATACTTGGTTACTTACATTGTATGATATTCGTCATATGTGGATACCTGCATATTGCAAAGATATATTTCTTGCTAATATGACTGGTACTCAACGTAGCGAAAGTTTTAACTCATTTATTGATAATTTTGTGAGCAAGAAGAACACATTAATGGATTTTATGGTACGCTTTTAAAGGGCAATGAGAAAGCAGAGATATAATGAATTGCAAGCTGATTATGATATGGTGTACAGAAAGCCACAATTTAAGACTCAATTTAACATTGAGAGGCAAATGGTAGAGAAATATACACCATATGCTTTTCATATCTTGCAAGAGGAACTTCATGAAAGTTTGTGGTATGGATCGATGTTGGCCAAAGATAAATTTGTTTCCAAGTGTTCAATATGAAAAATGTGAAAGATGATGCAAACTTGGCGGCCCCACGAGAGGTAATCTAAGATTCATCAAAACAGTTTGCAAGATGTAGTTGTATGAAGTTTGAATCTGAAGGGATTCCATGTCAACATATTCTTGTTGTGTTGAATCTGAAGGGATTCCATGTCAACATATTCTTGTTGTGTTGAATCTGAAGGGATTCCATGTCAACATATTCTTGTTGTTTTTGGAAAAATGTGTTTATTCACAATTTACCAGATCCTTATATTCTCAGAAGATGGACTAAAAATGCAACAAAAATATTGTCATAGACATAAATGGGGTGGAACTTTGTGACAATTGTGATACAGGATTACAATTAAATAGAAGAGAGCTTGAAATTATTGCATCTGAATGTTTGGATCAAGCAATGACTTCTATCAAAGCATATTCATTTGTAAAAGAATCATTTGCTAATATCCAAAAATCACTAAGTGAATTAGAGAGTAATGATGACGATGTGATTCGGAAGATAGATATAACATTACCTTCAAACATTGAAGTTCACCCACCTGATATTTCTAAAACGAAAGGAAGCGGAAAAAGAATGAAAGGAGGGATAGAAATATCTATTGAAAAGAGCAAAAGATGATGCCGTGGATGCAACAAGCGTGTGGATGATCATGACAAGCGCAATTGTCCTATTTTGAAAGCAAAGTGAGTGTTTTATCAATTTATTTTAATTTACAGTGATTTTTTATTGTTCTCTAATGACTTTTATCTTATTTTAGGATGATGCATGATAATGAATCGTCACCCTCAAGCACTCAAGGATTTGATGCTGAAATTTTGAATGGAAGTCAGATTTATTTATAAAAAATATTGGTGAGACATGAGGTATAGGAGCATTGATCTTGGATGCTGGAATGAAATGTGTGTTGTTATGTGAATATAAAAACCTTGTATTTATTGTGAATGTAGATCCTTTTTCATTTTGCACTTATTGTATACATCAGAACTCTTCATGTGGTGGTGGTATAAAAGTGCTTCATAATTTTGATAAGGAAAGCTATAGTGTGTTTTTTTTTTTTTTTGGTAGGGTAAGAAAGCTACAAGTGTTTTTTTAAATCTCCTTGCATCCATATTTATTGAAAGGGCATACATAATGGTCCAACCCTCTTGGGATTAAATTAACATTAATTTTCATATTCCCAGCATGTACAAATGTTGATTACACGCATGCAGATATGGCTGTGTGTGTTCAAATGTCAAAGTGACCGAGAGCCTCCCCTAACAAACAAGCATACGGTTGTATTGTTTAATTTGTTTTAATTAACAAACATTCATTCAAACATTATACTAAACATCATTCATGTAAACATATGTGCGGGACTACATATGTTTTTATTGTTTAATTTGTTTTATTTAACAAAACTTCATGCAAACATTACCCCAAACACCTTTCATGCAAATATATGTGTGGGACTGCGGGAGGGATACATGAGAGGAGTGTGAATGGGAAACAAAAAGAGGTAGAGAAAAATTGGGGATCTTAAACAAATCATCCCACTATTGGAGTCCATTTGATTTTAATTTAACTTAAAAAACAAAAATCCCAAAAAAGATGGAAATAACGGTGGGGTAGTTATAAGTGAAACTTTTTTGTGTTTGGATCTTGATCTCACAGTAGCGCATGAAAAGTTTCATGCACACAGCGCAGGGGATCATTCCCCTATATATATATATATGGGACGTGATTACGTGCGGCGAACGGCAGGTGCGGCAACGATCACGGGTCCACCGCATCGGACGGTCGGGTGCGATTCACGTCGACCGTTGGATGCGATGGATATATATATATATATATGAAAATGATTGCGGCGAACGGCAGGTGCGGCGAACGGCAGGTGCGGCCGCGACGTGGACCGTCCGATCGCGGGTCCATCGCATCCAACGGTCGACGTGAATCGCACCCGACCGTCCGATGCGGTGGACCCGTGATCGACGGCCCGTGATCACTGCCGCACCCACCGTTCGCCGCACGTAATCATATATATATGACTCGTGATTACGTGCGGATTGCGGTCGGTGCGGATTCGATTACGGGCCGTCGATCACGGGGTCCATCGCATCGGACGGTCGGGTGCGATTCACTTCGACCGTTGGATGCGATGGACCCGTGATCGACGGTCCGTAGTCGAATCCGCACCGTGCGGACGACCGCACGCTATCACTCGACTATATGACTCGTGATTACGTGCGGTCGTGCGGTCGGTGCGGATTCGACGTGCGTCGTCCGATCGCGGGTCCATCGCATCGGACGGTCGGGTACGATTCACGTCGACCGTTGGATGCGATGGACCCGCGATCGGACGACGCACGTCGAATCCGCACGTCCGCACCGACCGCACGCTATCACTCGACTATATATATATATAGATTTTCCACATATCCCCAAATGAAACACACAAAAACAGATCCACAACCAAAAAAAAAAAATTTCTCCTTGAATAAAACGAACAAAACATAGATCTACCTTCGATGAAGTAGGCGGAGGAGGGCCAACCCCGGGCGCTGGTGAGCGACAGCGTCTCCTCCTCGCTCAAAGGGTTCGCGAGCTTCCTGACGAGCTCGATCACCCCGATCGAGCTCCTCTGCGTCGTCGTCGTCGTCGGCGGCGGCGGCGGCGGCGGGACCCAGTAAGACGACCCCGGCCGGAACGGAAGCCAATAGGGGGCCGCCCGGTGCACCGCTATTCGGTGGAACACCTCCTCCAGGTGCTTGATCCCCATCACCACCCCTCCCTCCTTTTCGTCGTCGGTTCCGGAGGCGGAGGACGCGGTGCCGTCCGATCCGAGGTCGATCTCGATGAGATAGGCCTCCGGACGCTTCGATCGGTTCCTGACGCTGGTGAGGCGGTAAGAGGGGGCGAAGGCTCGATCGAATGGGTGAACGGAGACCCTGATTAGGGTTTGTGAGAGAAGTCTCGCCATTAAAGACAGAGAGAGAGAGAGAGAGAACTTGTAGGTTGTACGGTCTATCTCGAACGTTTGAGACGGACACGTTATTTTTATTTTATTTTATTTTTTAATTTAAAGCAGGCGAGGCGCCTCAGCCGTTCATTCGATGAGGTTTCTCGCCGGTTGCGTGTTTAGGGGCCGTTCGATCTAGAGATGGGAGAGCTCTATATGTATATATATATTTTTCTTTTCTTTCAAATGAGTATTACTTTTATAAGCGTGTCAAGAAGCTAAATGCAGAGGTCCGTTTGGGGTGTGATATAAGGTTATTCGTTCTTGATAGTTATACTGGAATAGATAACAATCCATGTTGAATAGGTAAATTTTTATTTGGTTGTCTTTTCAGGTATTCTCATTGGAAGACGTAAAATTGATCTTTTTGTTATTTGGTTTATCTTGAATAAAGTAAGGATAAGTGGTAAATAAGAGATGGATAAGAGTTTATGATTTTTTAAATGACAATTATACCCCTGCATAAATTATTTGTGTTTGGGAATAAGTATGAGAGATGTGTGTGTGATATGATAGATGTGATAGTTTTTGGAATGTGTGCAGAGAGTGTTAGGTAAGATATTTTTTTAAAATGACAGATAAGAGTATTTTTATCCATTTGTATAGATAAGCCCTGATAAACAATTATAGCCTTTTCTGATAATAGTTATCAGTCTTTATCCTAGCTTATCCAGACATAACTATCAAAGTTTATTCTTGTCAAACAAACTACTGTTTAGGGGCTATTCTATTGTATTCTCTCCTATCCGACGTTTAGTCCTTGGGGGGTAAATGTATAAGATATAAAAACTATGATTATCATTAATTGATACGACTAACACAAATGAAATGTTAATAGAATATTATAGTCACCCGAAGTGCTCATTATTAGATTTGTATTTTATAAAAAGTTTTTATAGAAATCAATTCAGATAGATTTTATGTCTTTAATTTTGAATTATTAAAATTTGAATATACTAGTATGATTTACATAAACTTGATTTTAAATCTTAAATATATTTATTTTATATAAATGCGATTTAAAATTTAAAATATATATGCTTAATTGTTAAATTTATGAGAGAATAAAAACAAAAATGAAAACTAAGTTATTTTAAGTGATAATAGAATAGATAAAAATAAATAAAAATTTAAGAATGAATGTCAACGACTACTTGAAATCTACTTCAATGTAAAGAAATATTTTCTTGAAGAAAAAGATAAATATTGCTAGTGCAATTTCATTACTGATTTTGTAGTACAAATCCAAAATAAGTGAGAGGAGAAGAAGAAGAAAGCAAAACAAATGAGATAGCTATTTGTCGACGGATGTCTAGTTAAAAATATTTAACCGGACAAGGACACTAACATATATCCCTCACTCTCATTTGAAAAACAGTTTTGAGTTTTATACACAATTTTTTAGGATATGATCATGGTGATTGTTTTTTAATTAATTAAGAAATCGCATTTAATGTTGATAACAGAAGCGGAAATAAACACAGTTTTTGATGCACTTTTTTGTTGAAATCCATATGCAACTTTTCAATTAAACAGATTTGTTTGGTAACCTATTTAGGACTTTTAGCTTCATTAAAAGCTAAAAGCAACCCAAAATGGGTTACCAAACGGAGTACTCTCCTTTCAATGAGGCTAACCGCTCTAGCATTTGCAATACGACGAACTAGCCCTGTAAAAATGCAGAACAACACACATTTTCCCAGTACACTCTAAATACAGAGAAATATAACACTACAATGTCATCAATGATCAAACCTGGGAAGGGGAATGCTTTATTACAGAGGGGAAAAAAAACCAATGCACAATCAGACCTGCAAAAGAATGGACAAAGAATACACCATGGTCCAAAAAACCCAGTGGACCAGTTATATCATTTTTTTTCAAGGCACACAAAAGGCATTCCCCTCCAAAATGATAGGGGCAATGAAGAACTTTACAAGAATTTGTGAAAGCCGATCCGAGGAGAGAATAAACAAAGAAATCCACAATGTGATCATGCTTTAATCTGCGTAAACAAACTGTAAAAAAAAAGTAATTTGTAGAACTCATCCACACCTATATAAAAGGAAAATGCTACATTTAATACGTCTTTTTTAAAGTATGTATTATCTAATGAAGTATATATTTCACACAAAGTGAACTACATACTCAAATGCATTGAATGCATACATTTTTGTAGTTTTTTTAATGAATATTATACTGCGGTAGTAGAATATGTACTCTAGAGATTTCATATACTGCGTTAGGTGATGTGGCATGGAATTTCAGTGCATCAGTGCCCAAATAAAAATGTCACGAGAACAGAGAAGAATGTGATGTGTGTGTATGTGGGGGGGGGGGGGGGGGGGGAGAGAGAGAGAGAGAACCTCAAATTAAATTAGGGTGGCCCTGCGAAGTGGGTGGGGTAATGCCTACAAATGGATCACCAAATGGGTTGGAAGAAGCCATTGGAGATGGAGAGTACTGCAGTTGGTACATGTTAGGCATCATTGTCATCTGCTGCTGCTGCTGATAAAACTGTTGTTGTTGCTGAGCCATCAGTGCCATCTGAATGTTCGGCGGAGGTGCTATGTTGCTTGACATCGAGAATGGATCATGTGCTTCAAATGGGTTGACGACCGCTCTGCCCCCATAGGCTGCATTCTGTTGTCTTCCAGCAGCATCATCGTATAAGCTATCGAGCAATAGCTTGTTGAAACCTCCAGCCTGGAATCAAAAGCGATTAACATTAGAATTTTTTTAGAACAAATGTATGAAGAAAGTGGCATAGCATTAGCAATATGCAAATGGCAGCATATATCTAACTCCTGTGATTCACCATTCAAATGAGTATAAGGAGTGATAAACTAATATATGAATGTAAATGAATGTTTTGGAGTGAAACCAATGATTGTATCGGATGTTGGATATAGAGTAGTCCAATATTGGAGAATGATGCCAAATTAATCCAATATGCTAAGGAAAACGCTAGAGATATGGCACCACCAAAATCATCGAATGTTCTACATTTCACTGGAATTGATCAGATGGTTGTGGTGGTGTTTCATCACCCAATGTTGGAAATCAGTCTAATATAAACTGTTTGTTTAGTATCGCACATACAATAATCTTAAATTACATAACCTGCAAGATATTTTCTCTGGGAAAACATTAAGTTGTAATTAAAATAAAGAAAGGGAGGTTACACTTTTTTTCTTATCTATAATTGTGGAAGACAAGGGGAAGCTCATATCAGCCAAACCAGAGCTTCCTTTAGCGACTTTTTTTACAGAAAAAAAATTTCAGGATCCGAGGGTAAACAAATCGTTGAAGCAGGCATTCTTAAAGGCAGTAGTGAAAATAAAAATGTACCTTGTTACAAAGTAGAGAAAAGCTACAGTTAATCTTTCATAGCTACAGCTCAAAATCCAATTTGAAATATAAATGCACTTCACTGTAAAATTGTTGATAAAGATTTAAAGAGTTCTGGAAGAAAGAGAATTTTGAGGGGAAGCAATACGACTAAATTATGCTTAGTCTTTGCTTGCCAATTTATGTGTTAGATTTTCATGTTTCGCAAAGTCTGTAATTTAATCTCTTTGAACATTTTATATGTCCAAAACAGAACCAGAAAATTTACATAAAAAAAATATTAGTAAGTCTTTCAATCACCAATAGTATAATGTCTGTTCATGCCTCTTAAAAATATAAAGGGACAAATTTTCATTCCAATTTAACAAAGAAACATACAAAATTGCAATAGAAGGGAATCACAAACCAATTTGCTTTCAGTCAAGTGGCTGTCATTGCTACTCTGAGCAGTAACCAGTGCTAGCTCCCAACCTGATGGGTCAGTAACAATCCCAGACAATCCACTGGGGTTCGATGATTTAGAATCACCTGCAAAGTAACCAAGTAAATTATTGAGATGGAAAAAATAAAATCAGATATCAATAAAAAGTCACCAAACTCCAAACTCCATCCACCCCCCCCCCCCCCCCCCCCCCAAAAAAAAAAAAAAATCACACACCAACACAAATAAAAATAGAAAAAGATCATAACAATCAACATCAGAGTTGACATATCTAAGGGAATTGAAATAACAGGTACAGGAAAAAAATATTCATCCAAATAAAATTGACATTGTTGTATACCAGAGGGAATGATAGCCAAAGCCAGAGCATTGCTTTCCTCTAGTTCAGCAGCAAGAGGATTTATTTCATTTAAACCCTGCATTAAGAGAAATGAATATTTTATTTAATTTTAATGTTTTATTATTTGTTTTTGGTTGAGATGGGGACAATTATCTTCTTGCACAACAAAATGGAATGAGTGCAGAAATAGACAAAAACATTTACCAATAGATCTCCAGTAGGGAGGATAGGTTCGGGTTGAATATCATTTATTGGCTGAGGTTCTTCAGCCTCGGCAGGCTTCTCTTCAGGTTCAAGAGCAGGTTTATCATCTGGTGGGGGAGCATCTTCTTGTTTGTAGGTCAAAAGATTTGTTTCCTTGTATTCCTGATTATAAAAAGGTAAGAATTAGACTGACTGACCTTTCTTAGGTGTCTTTGGAATGTACAATAACAAAAACCAAGTGATGAGGACCATGACAGGGATGCATTAGTAGAAGGATTGTGAGAACAAAATTAAGGAAAATAAAAAAATGGTTCAATAATCAAGGCCACGCTTTATCAACCAAATAAAAGCAATATATATATTTATTATCTCCAGTCATCATACAATTATTCAACCTTTACATGTTCCATTGACATTTGTCAGGTAGATTTGTAACTATTTAAAAGCATCTCATCAGGAAAACTACTATTAAATTATATAAATGAACATATATGTCATTCTCTCCCCTAGATGTAAGATAAATATTTGCAGGTAAGACCCAGAATTTTCTACAACCGTGATGGCTAGATTGCACATGTCATGAACAAGAGATCTTTGACCTCCTTCACATTCCTTAAAATAGAAATTAGAACCCATATTCATTTCTTGCAAAAATTGTTGTTTGTCTCTGTCAATGGTAATAACATTTCCACTGCCAACATATGCTTCCTCAACGTCCCCTGGAGAACTAACTCCAATCAATAAAATTGAGTATATAAAAAAAAAGAATGCAGTACCCACATTTTCTGAAAGGAAATCCGAATACCCCACATTAAATCTGGCTGAATCAATTTCAGTCAATCGTAACATTTCCATTGCCAGCACATAATTCCTCAGGAGTAACAGGTTCCAGCTATGATGAAAACCCAGACAAAAAAAATCCATGAAGAGCATGCATTCATTCCCTCCTATTGCAGGAAACACCTATAATCTACAACAAATTTAACCTTCCGTACATTTTAGCATCCAAGCCTAAATCAAGTCCATATAGACCCAACTCTCACAAGCTCAGCAAGCAGCAACTTCAAGCAAAACAATATAGTACTTAATGAACTCACCAATGTCTTATTCAAAACAGAACCTATCTTAGGGGCCTCTTTGATGTATTCTTCCATTGTAGTAAGGAACGAAGGAGGTGGCTGTCAGCAAGTAACTTGTTAGGGACTCCTGCCAATATACAGTCTATTCACTAAGAAATGAAATGCACAACAAAATGGAATACCTGTCTCAATGTTGGAAACTGGAAGTTTCTAGCAAGTTCCAAACTTTTGCAGAAATCATAAAAATTAGCAAGATTTTCAGCCTGTCGGATAAAATTAAAATCTAAGCGACCAATATGTACACAAAAGGCCCACTCATAAATTACTTGTAACATTCTGTTAAAAATTCCACCTGCAGCAAAAGAACATGCATAAAATAAAAATTTAAAAACCTGTTGACCAGCTCTCTTGTAGATGTCCAGCGCTTTGACAGCATCATGTCTTGACATCTCAAAAAACTGCAAAGGGGGGTTACTACTAAATTATTTTAAAAAAAATTTAATGGTGAATCACACCAAACAGAAAGTGAGCAAGACAGCACTATTATCACCATACCACGTCCACTAGATTGATTATTCCATCATTGATTGCACAGTAAATTTTGAAGCTCTCCTTCAAAACCTGCAACAACACCGGTGACGGGTAAGTAAAGTGTACTTCAAAAGGTATGCTGTTACATTTTTTTGATAAATAAGCACACATTCTAACACAAGAAATTATCCAACTAAGCTTATTAAAAAAAAAACTCAACGTAAGGGTTTAAAGCTTGCAAATATAGGACTTTGCTGCTTTTCCTCCTAAAGATGTCTTCTTGGAAAAGGAATAGTAGAGATTCAATGGGAAGCATGATGAAGGCTCAGATGAACCAACTGCCTTCAAGTTCTACTAGTTATCTCTGGGTAACATGATGGAGTCTGTTAGACAAGTGTCGTGCAGAGAAGACTGCCCTTCAAGATCACTCAACCTTCTCGAAGAATGCTTAGAAACTAAAACTACATATAAAATAATCTCAGTTAACGCATTGCAAGTAGACAAGGGGTTGAATGACAGTAATTGCCCATAGGGAGCGGAGCCAACTCCTAAGTTGTCAATTGTACTTGACCATAAAAACTGAATTCCAATTTGTCCTCTCTATGGCCTTTTCAAGGTAAATTTTCATGACCATATGCTAAAGTCGATGGATTTTTCCTTCTATTACCTCATGGTGGGAACCTAATACGATGTGAGAGCACTACAAAACAGCCATCATTTGTGAACAGTTGCATTTGACAATTGCAATATTTAGGCAAGATAACAGATTAACAGTGCATCTGTAAAATACACTTCTACAAAAACATCATCAAATAGCTAATGCATACCAATGCTAGAGCATACTGTATAAGATAGTTGCCAGATGCAGCTCCTTCAGGCTACAAAAAAATGACATTAATAATTAGATAGACTATTGAAAAGAAAAGGACGGCCAATGCTCTCTTACTCTCAGAGACAAATTCAATATATACACCACCAACCTGGCAACCAATTAATCTGTACAATAGCTGTTGTAATGCAGGCAACTGCTCTAGCAAATCCACACAACCCAAATCTCTTGTTCTACTATGCCCCTGCTTATTTTATAAAAAAAATCGATCAAACAAGATATCCTGATATTATATTCCAAATACTTGATGTTGTCTACTGCAAAAAGGATCAAGCATGAATGAAACAAGATGTACACCTTAGCAGGACCTTGTGAAGTTTTTGTCAAACGCTCTGCTTCAATATCATATTTCAAAATTCTAAAACATTCGAGCCGCTCTTCCAGGAAGAGCGCATATGTTCGAACCCATGCAGAGCAATCCCATGCTGCATTGAGGAAAAATCAATCCACACAAGAAATACAGCAGTCCAAAGATGCTCGATTACACCCATGACATGGCAAATCAACACAGTGAACTAGTTATCAAAATAGAAAAAAAACAGAAATTAAAGGATTACCAAGAGGACTTGAATCATCCTTGAAATTAGAAATCTGAAGAATATGTCCCCTGTGTGCATAATTGAGCAGTTCCTCCCTAAATGTAGGATCCCCCTCTCTTAATGTCCTATGAATGACAATCAATGTTTTCAATGCAACCTGTAGAATAAAAACACAATTTTTATTTAATTTTTCTTTTTAAAAACAAAAGCCTACACACTACATTTAGATCCCATTAGATATCTGATTGCCTTACATATATTTACAGAGATAAAAAAAAGGGCCCTGCGATTATATGGTCTGTGTGGCATACTCAGAACCTCGCTGTTTTTCAGAATTGCATTACCTATGCGGAGAGTATCTGGGAGTGGGCCATTCGTTGCATTTGGATTGGGGAAGACATTGTGCTGGTGCTAGTGCTTCTTTAATCAGAATGGTGGATGGGAGACTACAAATTCAAGTGTAATGGGGTGATCTGGTTTCCATTTATTGAGTTCTCCTCTACTGTTCTTTGTTCTTTGTTGTTTTTTGCTTATTTGTGTACTGTCCTTTTGGGCCACTTCCTTCCATTTCAGAAGAAAAAAAGGGCCCTCAGAGTCATGTAACAGTAACTTGCAGTTATTCACACCATAACTTCATAAAAAGAAACAACAATACAGACTGATAGTTTTAGATCTTTTAATAGAAAAATTAATTCCAGAATTGCACTTTTATAATGTAGATTAGAAACTCTAATTTGATCCAAATCATAAGAAATACTATCAGTAGTTGGGTTATCCATTTCTAGTAACTTTAGAGAAAATTTTACCTCCATTTTCCAACATCAATTTATATGTGAACAAAATGCATACCTAAAGTCATATTTACATTGGAAACAAGCTTCCCCCAATCAACATGAATGCGTATACAATTTCATTTTTATACCAAAAAAGGAGTACTTGTTTATATGAATAGATAAACAAGTGTACCGTCCAATTATGCGTCTTAGCCAATCTCCTTGCAAGTGCATGTATGCAGTAAGCCACATCTGCTCTGGGGCGCACTACAGACGTGGCACCGAATATCTCTGACCACAGATAATTCACCAAAAAAGCATTCAATGACTCAAATACATGTATAAGCCAAGAAAGAATCACATTCAATTCATAAATGCATTAAAAAAATAAGACACCAAATCAAATTCTTAACAACGAACACTGCCGTTCAAAGATCAATCATAATTCACATAATTCTAACAGATCCACTCACAATCTTCACAAGAAGACAAACCAAAATCAATTCATATCATCAATAGAACCACCACTCACTCCTTATGTGCCGCTCCTTCGGCGGTGACTCAACGTGGTTCGTCGCCTTCACAATCGCAATGTCCAGATCCTTAACATCGCGAATCAAAAACCAACAAACAAAACGGAATTCGAGATCAGATGATTAGGAATCTCGCGTCACTACCACGAGATCATGAAAAAAAGGAAAACAATGGCGGACCTTGTATTCGCTGTTGACCTTGGCGAGGCCGACCTTGGTGGAATCCTTGATGGCTCCGTAAGCCTTCCGCCATGTCTGAAGCGTCCCCATCTCTCTCGATCTTCAACCAGAAACCCTAATTTTTTGTCTCTCCAACAATAATGAATTCAATCAATAGTTCTAAATGATTTATTTATTTTATTTATTTATATATACATCGATCAACCACCGATCCCCCTCTCTTCTCCTTCACTGAATCGTATCAGAAAATAAAATAATAAAATATACACGAACCAATTATAGGCCTCGCCACGTATTTATATTCCGAAATTCGCGCCAAAATTTCATCCATTCCATTTTTTGGGTTTCTAAATAAATCGTATGGGCTTTTTACTTTTAGGTCCCAGAATTCTCACTATCCAGAAAGCAACATTTTATTTTATTTTTCAATTTTATTGTCAAGTCCACGAAATTTTGGAAACAATTTAAAAAATGTTTACATTAAAATTGCATGTATTATTTTCGTATAAATTTCAGTTTTAAAAATAGTTTTCTTATATTTATTCTCGTGTATGATATTTTTTTACTAATTCACATAAAAATTCTATTTTTATTTAGGATATAAACTTTCTATTTGAGGGTGTGTAGCAATTTTCATTGAGAAACACACCTAAAATAACTTTTTTAGAAAAATTTAAATTTCATAGATTTTGCATGTATAAATCAAAACTAAATCCTTCAAAAGTTGCACGGGAAAAAATGATGTGAAATATTTGAAAACTATATGAGCTGTATGGTTTGAATTGAAACATCATTTTAGTAAATGTTGTTATAACTCATTAAACAATAAATCATGTAGGTCTACTCTAGTTTTATGCGACGAAGGCCACCTAGGCTCACTTGTTTGGAGTCCCTTAAATTTCATGGATTTATGTTTTTATATTGGATTTTAAAATATTAAAATGTGCTTTTAAGGAAACACTTCTCTCTAAGAAGAATAATTTTAACAAAAAATTTTTTAATATTTGTAAAAATTTTATTTTAGACGTGAATGCATGATAGGAGGATGGGAGGAAATCTTTGACAGAACATGTATCTAAAATAAAACTATTAATATTTTGGGGACTACGTCATAAAGAAAATAAAGAGGGGTTTACTTTTGAATAGAGAGTATTTTAGTGGCCTAAAAGTAAAACCGAAAATCAATTTTTTTTTCTTCCAAACCATGGATCTGCATTAAATCACGAAATCGCCCCCATAAACGAATTGACCAAACTGCCCTTTCGTTCTCTTCTTTATGCCATCTCTTCAGATTTCGGAGCGAGAAGGGAGAGAAGTCTAGGGTTAGGGTTTCGTTCATCAGAGAGAGAGAGAGAGAGAGTCAGACGATCTTATCGAGCGATGGCGATGAGGGGGCTGATCAACGAAGTCCGTGGCATGAAAGTGAAGGACGTGCCGGGGCACCTGAAGCCGAAGCTGACGACGGAGAACGCGAAGGGGATCTTACAGAGGTGGTTCGACAACTACCAGGCCAAGTACATCAATACGAGCTCGGTCGAGCCTCTCTTCCACCTCTGCTTCGGCGGGATGGCCTTCTCCTACCTCATCGCCCTCCCCGAGGAGCGCCGCCACCTCGAGCACGCCCAACACGCCAAAGAGCACGGCGGAGACGGGCACCACTGATCGGTGGATCAGGTGATCATCTGTTTCTGATTCCAGATCTTCTCTTGATTCATGCGTTCGTTGTTTCTGTGATTCGGAGAGACGTCACGATTTATCTGTTGTTGTTTCACGTCGCAATTTTTTTTGTGATTAATGAGATTTGAGGAAATTATTATTGCTGTTACGTTTATGAATTATGTGAGGCAGAGTTTGTTTTTTTGGATTCGTGGGGTTGGAAAAGATTGTTATTTTTGTCAATAATTGAATTGATAGTAGGGTTGGGGTTTGAGTTGAAGAATGTAGTGACCGCAGTTAATTATTGAATATTGAGCGAAGAAAAGAAACGGAAAAAAGATGAGTTAGAAGGAATTATTGTTGTTTCTAATATCTATATTATTTGAAGTACATTATTTTTTCTGTGAAATGGAGAGCATTCAATTTATTAGAGTTGTAGATTATATACTTCATCTATTTCTGAAAAAAATCATGACATATATAAATTATAAATTAGACTGCAATTAATGTTGCATCAAACTTTATACTTTTGTCGGTCCATGAGGTTGTACGTCTGTGCGGATTGAAGTAAGAAAATTAAGTGGGTGATGGTGACAGTGATATTTTTTGGATTTTATCTCCTGTAATTCACCTGGTAAGTTTGAAAATCTGTACATGACATTTAGGGGTTGTAACTGGAGAAAACAAAGTATTTAAGAGGGTGGGGGATGATGTTTGGTGATCTAAAAGCGAATGAGAATCTAAAAAACATACCTTCATAATCAAATTGGAAATAAGAAGATAGAGATGAAGATCATAAGTCAAGATAATAGGAAATAGAGAGATCAGAAACTTTTGCTATGCCTTTTTTTTATTGCTTTCTCATCTGTGAGACTGATTAATCGAGTGTTGGGATAAGCTGTATTCCAACCTCGCCTACAATTAAGGGTAGTAGGAGCGGAAACAATCATTGAGGAAATTTATCAAGGGAGTGGATTTTATTATGCACAGTTCCTATTGGCCATATCATTGCTTTGGGATTTTTTTTTCTTTCTGCCCCACGCATTCATCTTGTCACATGAAATTTACACATTAAATTAAATTTTGTTGAGAAAATATGCGGATTGGTAGATTAGTCAATGGAGATTAATCCCTAGTATAGACTATAGAGCTCTCTGTTTCCCCTGGACATGTCTGGGTTCTTTCTTGTTGTCTAATTGGGATTTACTTAGCCAAATTATGATGCACCCTCACTCAAATTTTCGGACACATTACCTCCCGATAATGGAGGTAGGATTTTCCACTCCCAAAATCATGGTGACCTAATCTCTAAAGTTCGAGGAAATAGCCGCCCAAGTGTTCTCCAAGTGGACTTTTTTATGTTGGAATATACATTCGTTGTGAGTAAGCCATACACACTAACACACCACGTAGGGGTGCAATTCGGTCAGTTTAGTTCGGTTTTTGGCAAACCCAAATTGAACAAAATTATAATCACAAACAACCCCAAAACCGAACCAAAAACTCGAAACGGATATTGTTTGATTAACCTGAACTGAACCGAACTATGAAAGAAAAACATATATATACCAATTATTTTTCCTATCAATTTGGGTTGGTTAGAGTTTTTTTGGGGGTTTGTTTACAACTTTACATAAATATCGAAAACGTTATGATTGATAATATAAATTAGTGTATTAATGGTATAACAATAATATATAACTTTTAATATAAAAAGAATAATCTAAATAAATATTGATTATGAATACATGTGTTTAAATTTAATTTGATTTGGTTCAATTAGTTGGTTCGTTTTTTTTTTTTTGAAGTAAAATCAAACTTAAACCAAAGTAGATCAGTTTATTAGTGTTCAATCCACACCCAAACCAAACAAAAAAAACTATTGATCCAAATAAAAAAAATCAGTTTAGATCGGTTCGGATTCGGTTTAACCAACCAATGTTGCATCCCTAGTCACCACATGAGGGACTAACCATTGGAATATTGCAAGTGGAGTGTCTATTCTAGATGCCTGTTACTGTTGGGTAGCATTGATTTTGGTGTGTTTTAGTTAAAAATTAAAGAAGTAACTGGTTACTAGACATGCAAGTCGGCAAGTGGGTAACATCTAGGCTTACTTGATATCTAAGTCCTTTCAAATCTTCTTTGTTGATTGCTCATGAATGCTGACTATGATGCAATGGCATATCTTCCACGGATTGGACTGATTGGACGGGAAGTTTCGGTATGTATTGTTGTTAGCATAAAGTGATAGTGTGAGAGAGCTTGTCAGATACTCAATGCAATAGATAAATACCGATAAGGAATCACATCATGGATCGTAAAGCATTATGCGTTGCATTCAACATTCAATTTAATATAAATACCTGGTAAATGATACCCAGTGCAAATGATTGTTTTGCTATAAAAATCTCATATGGTGATACTTTGTGTAACAGCAGTTCGTAGGATGTAACTGGCAACATATTTTTCCATTTGAACGTTAGACTGCTGATTTTTTTTCCATCCTTGCTTGTTATCAGTGTATTATTCTATTGTCAACTGTTTGGAATAGTTTGTGGTGCAGTAGCTGGTATAAAGCTGACCCCAGATCATTGGGAAAAAGTCTTGCTTTGTTGAGTTCATTGTGAAGTTTGCTGACCGTCAGATCACTATCCATGTTCATGCTTCCTTTTCCCCTGAAACCTGGAAATAATGGAAAATTTTCTTCTTCATTCTTCTCTTCCGCCTCTTATAAATCATGAGGTTCACATGTCAAATCATTTTTTACATTTTATAAATTTTTATTTACATCTTATTCATTTTTTATTCACAACTTATCTATGGTCCACCAAACAATATATAAATTTCATTATTACATTTCCCAACGAAAATAACTAAAAACACAACTAAATAGAAAATGAGTTATTCCTTATTTATATTTGATGAATAGTTATATATCTTGGAATAGCGCTTGTTGCTACCCAAATGGGGGCATAAGGTGTTGGGAATGACAAAACTGGTTTTCGTTGTTGTTGATGTTGGTTTTGTGCTAGCATTTATTCTTGTTCTTTGTTATTTATTTTTCTCTCATGGAAATTCTTTTCTTCTTCGAACAGGTTTGAGCCACTATGCTGGAAACAAGCATCTGGTGGATTTTAGCGACTATTTTTTTCCCATAATTTATGTTATGTTCCTGGGCATCATGTCCAAACTTACTGGTCTTTTTAGTGTTGGCTATATTTCAATGAAATAAAATCTGTACCATTGGTTTTTGATGGATTTCCTGCATATATCATTATGATTTATGTAAACAGGTTTATTTGATTTTGCTGGAACCTTCTTCATAATATATTTGGGGATTTAATTCTGATTGTGTGGTTTCTGAATTGAAGTGTGTGAGATAGACCATGGAGTGTTCTTCACAGATATTATAAACATAGGATCTTTTAAAAGTATTGTTTGTTATGATCATTGTAAAGATAGCTGATCATCAATCATTTAATGAGGGATGGTTACCTGTGGTAAAGACAAATGACAATGTTATTCTCTGTATTACTCTCTCATCAGGGAAATTTTTTTTTCCTCTGATAATTAGCATAGCTTAAAGTAGCTATTCCAATAATTTGAATAATGATGATGATTGAATAAGAAAAATATAACCGAATAATTGTTTTAGTAGTAGGTGCAAAACTATGGATGAGTTAGGTAACCCTTATCATTCTTTTTTTTTTGTTGAAAAAAACAAAGGTAGTGTTTAAAAAAAAATTTGAATAGTCCATGGAAACTTTCATTGAATTTTTTCCTTCCTATAGAATTTATTAAAATTGGATTCTTCTTGAAGAAAAATCCTCCTTATAAATCATAATTGCTAAACTATCTTCTGTATCACGTAAGATGGGTTCAAGACCCCATTTGAAACCAATTGTCAAACAAAAAATAAAATATATTTTTATATAATAAGTTTTAATTTTAACTTTCAGATTTTCATCTTTTATGTTTTAAAAGTCAACAATATAACTTTTATGAAAAAATTGATTAAGAATAATTTTTTTAGAATTGTCAATTATTTTAATCAATTTAAAACATAAAACTTTAAAACTAATTTCAAACGAGTCCAAATGAAAATGGTGAGTTTACTCTCATCTTCTAGTTGTTAACCTCACTCTAAATAAATTGATGATAGTAAATGACAGGGAGAAAAGAGAGGAAGGGAGAGAGAGGTTAGAGTTCTCAATATCACCCTTCTCCGACTACAGTCTCTCTCTCTCTCCTCCTACTAAATCGCCACCAATTATCCATTTATCCTATCCTTTTCTGTCTTTGTTATCCACCCCCCAAAAAAAACTAATATTTTTAATGGGGTGGGGACCCCATAAATTGGGGGAATAACAATCCCAAAGTGAGAAACAATCGCTCTTCTAAGTCTTGTTTTGAAAAGAAAATTAAGTTATTCTGAAGTCTATGACTATTTTATTATAAATAAGAATAAAATAATTTTTTATTTGTTTTTGTTATGAATTATTCATATTGGAAAATGTGATAATAATTTTTTTATTGTTTGGATAAAATGTGAAAAATGTGTGAATGAGAATTTTAAAAATGTAAAAAATGATGACAGTTGATTATAAGAGATGATGATAATTTATTTGACAGTGAACTCACATATTTTTTTAGTTAAAATATTGAATAATTCGAAATAACTTAATTCTAAGGGTAGATTAAAATCCATATATCAATTTATATCAATTAATTATAACATGCATAGTCTTATTTATTATAATGTTCAAAATATCTATTTTAATGTTATTCTGACTAATTTTAACTTATTCAGGTCTTATTCTCGAACCAAACGGAGCGGAGAATGTCATGCATTGAGAGCACTCGGCCGTCCACGCTTTGGTGCCCGAGAAAAATGGTCGAAGAGGTGCCTTCCGTTCAACAAAAAAATCGAACTCAACCGAGCCGCTTATAACGCAAAATCAATATTTTTACAGAGCGAGCGACCCATTGAAGTAGAGTATCCACTCGGACCCCTCCCCCCCCCCCCCCCCCTTCAGGTGATCTCAACAAAATCTCTCGTCTCATTGCCTTTTTTTCTATTTTTTTTAATCAGAGAAGTGAATGATTTAGATTTTCTTTTTCTCAATGTGGGTTGATATCAAATTTGCCTCTTTTTTTTAACAAAAAATCAAATTTTTTCATGGCTTCTTCAATTAGTCCTTGTTAGAATGTCTTAATGAATAAGTACAATTTGGTTCTTGTTGGTATTCTGGGAAGAATTTATTTATTTTTTAAATGTTAACTGTGTCATTAGGATCATCAAATTTGTTCACATTGTTCTTCAATATGTGTTTTTGTGTTGTCTGATTCGGGTTTTTTTTTTGTTCTTTCATTGAAAACTGAATTGATGGGTCTTTTTTTATATTTCTTTATGTTCTTGCAATACCTGAAGCTGAATTTTATGCTCAATCAGGTTTAAATCTCTTCGGGTACCTACTGATTTGTGTTTCAACTCCCAGTAAGTACCCAAAATGATATCTTTGTATGCATAGCTGATGATTTCTTCATCTTGACCAGATGGTTTTGGGGTGTTGCATCTAGGCATAGATGAAATGCAGAAAATGACTGAAGAGAAGTTACTTCACAAGCTTTCCCAGAACCCGCCACTTCTCGAGAGGGAAATCAGATCGAAGTGGAGTCAAGATGGGGAAATCAGATCAAAGCGGAGTCAAGATAGGGAAATCAGATCAAAACGAAGTCAAGATAATGACGATCTGAAGATTTCCACTTTGAAGAGGCGAATTCAGAAATCAAAATCTCATATAAATAGTAGGAAGAATAAAAATCGCCTTGTGAATCCAATACCTGGAAAAACCTTGTTGAAGGATGCTAGTACTAATATAACAAAGATCAATAAGCCCTCATTGAAGCTTCATGTTGGGAATTCTTCCCAATTGGGCCGCAAACGAAACAGGAAATGCGAGAATGATAACTGTGAGATCCCAAAAGTGGCAAGGAGGAGAAAGAGAAAAAGAAATAAGAAAGGTGTTGTGCGAGATGAATCTTCGAAGTTACAAAGAAGAACAAGGTACCTGTTGATCAGAATGAAGCTTGAGCAGAACCTTATCGATGCATATTCGGGGAGGGTTGGAAGGGGAATAGGTATACTGATTATATCATTTGGGATAGTATGCAAATTTATGAATGTCTTCTAATGTAATTCATTTTATTTTATCAGTTTGTTAATTGTTTTTATATAGAATTTAGTTTAATTTAGATGAACCCTGGTTGGTTAAGCATACGTGGGTTTTAAAAATGGAGACATCACGAAAATTACCCCTGTATGGGTTGGGATTTTATATTGGAAGTGGAGGAAAGGAACAAAAAAAATTCCCTGCCTCAATATATATTGAGTTTCTGTCTATGCTTCTCAAAGTCAAGGTAGTGCTACTACATATACAATTTCCTTCTTTTAGGTGGATCAATTGTCGTCTTACTTCTACAAAGTTATATAATAGTCTCTAGAAATAGGCTAACCATTAAATAGTTTTCGATCTTAGTTTATGCATTGGCCCATGTATTGCATATAAATCACTAATTATGTTACACTGGCATTGATTAGTAGTAAGAAAGATGGGAAAAAAATATTATTATTAGTTTGTGAAGAGCCTTCAATGCTAACAAGATTGACTTCTGATCTACAACATTTCCGTTGCAGTCGGGAAAAAATAAAGCCAGAGAAGGAGTTACAAAGAGCTCGAAAGCAGATACTGAAATGTAAACTTGGTATTCGTGACGCAATTCACCAGCTGGATTTACTTAGTTCTGAAGGATGCATTGAAAATTCTGTTATGCAACCAGATGGTTCGGTCTTTCATGAACATGTATGTTACATCACCGACTTCTCTATTCTCTCCAATTTCATGCGGACCTTCATCAGTCCAAACAGTGATTGCATGATTTGGATAAGTACCATATGCTTGTGATTTATTTCCTTGCAAAGAACTCATATGCAGAAGTTTTATTCTTTCTTTTTCTCCGTCGTCAGATATTCTGCGCAAAATGCAAAACGCAAAATGTTTGTAATGATAATGACATAATATTATGTGATGGATCTTGCAATCGTGGATTTCACCAGAAGTGTCTGGAACCTCCGTTAGCTACTGAGAAGAGTAAGCTTTCTCTGTGCATTTTTTCAATTTTTTTTGTTGTTAGGGATGATTTATATATCCTTTTACATAAGTGTCTTTCATCCATTCATCTTTATTCTTGTTATCTTTTGGCTTTTATCCCTGCTTTTGCAATCATCAATCATGCCTCAATCCTAGTCTGTTTGATATTTTGGACATCATTGGTCATTATATTGAAAATGTATACCATATCTTTGTTTCGCTCTGATTGCAGATGATTGTCATGTTAATGATATGTGATTAATTTAACTAAATCTTTTGTGAAGTTCCTCCTGGAGATCAAGGATGGCTCTGCAAATTATGTGAATGTAGGATGGAAATTCTAGAATCAATAAATGCACATCTAGGCACTAATTTTTCAGTGAATAGCATCTGGCAGGTATGTGATGCAATTACCTTGGAATTCCATTTCTTTTAGTTTCTTTGAGATATTCCGTATTCCGCATGATGGAAATACTAACTATCGAAGTTACCTTTGAAATCATTACAGGATATTTTCAAAGAAGCAGCTAACTACTCTGATGAGGAGAATACATGTCTTGATGCAGCTGAAGAATGGCCATCTGAGGATTCACAAGATGATGACTATGATCCAGAAAGAAATGAAGAAACACGCAACGGAGCAGGTACTGAAGGTGATGCATCTGATGAATCTGCCTGTTCAAGTAGCTTCTATTGGTCATCTGGCGAAGGATCTCCTCGAGTTAAATTTACAAACAGAAACCCCGGCAATGCCAACCTGTTTGATTCTATGACCAGCATAAATTTTGAAGACACCAGTGATGTTGAAATCATGAATTGTAGAAGGAGACGGAAAGACGTTGATTATAAGAAACTGCACGATGTGAGTAGCACGAAACTCCCCAGCTTCTACCAGATAAGGCATGTGAATGCATGTAACAAATCCATTGAGAATGTTGAAATGTCTTCTTTGTTCTTTTCTTTATCTGCCGCAAATGAGCTTTGATTCCCTTATTTTGATAATCCACTCGAATTTCGTATTCTGTCCTCTTTGATGCTATTGATTGTTCAATAAGAATGATAAGTCGGAATAAACATAAAAATGAGGTTCGAGGGTGTACCAATTATCTCTCTTTTTGATGGGCTGTACATGTTAGTGTTTCTACTTGATTCATAAAATGTTTGCATCAAATTTTATGGTTTGATACTTCTTCCATTGACAAAACCTTGTATTCAAGCATGCATCTGATGTGGTTTATGTTTGGCTGTTGGTCAAGTTCACTAATGCCAAGTTTCTCATCAGAGAGATAATATGACCTGTGGCAAAATTCAATAACGAAAATGTTGGAATTATATCAATGGAGCTTAACAAAGCTATTTTCTAAATAAAGTTCTATGAATTTATTTTTATTTTTTTGAAAGTTAATGGTAGGCGATTGCCCTCAAATTTTATAAATTAGAGAGAATGCCCAAAAGTAAGCAGGAGAGCAAAGAAAACCCATTCAATGTAGAAGAGAACAGTGGTGCAGTAGTTCTATGAATTTATTATATGGTCATCCATGTGAATTTGTAATCACAAATTCATAAGGTTGTATGCAGACGTTCACAAGTTCAATGCAGGGGCACGATAACTCTATGATGTTGTGAATGACAAAAGAGAACCTTTAGACACATTGATCTTATTCATAGATATCTTTCACTATTATTTTCTAATCAGATTTGCCAGCCAAGGCAAAATTTTAACGTTTCACTTCTACCCTCTCCCTAGGAAATGTTTGGAAAAGAAATGACTGGAAATGAACAAGGAAGTGAAGATGAAGATTGGGGACCCTCCAGGAAGAGGCAAAGGGGCAAAGATTCTGAATTGGGCACTTCCAGGTCTACTGGGGTTGGACAGATTGAATGTTCAGCTACAGGAACAACCGGATCACAGAAGAAACCGTCTTCACCTTCACAGGAGAAGAAGAAGCTTTTCAGGATTCCCCGGATGCTGTTTTGGTGATTATTAATGGGCTTAAAAAAAATTTGATATAGTATTTTTCATTTTGTCCTGTGTGTTGTCCAGCTTTGACTATCATCTTTATTTATAATTATTGCTAATGTTGAGAAAAATACATGATGACAGTTATGGTTCTCATGCTCTTGTAATCGTGATGGATGATACAGAGAGACTCCCTAACTAAAATATTACAAGAAAGCTTAATAATATGTACTCTGGTCTGAAATTGATGATTCTTATGTCAGCTGATTGTATTTTCTCCATGTCTTTAGAAACTTCGCCAAGCATTCGAGGAAAATGAGCTTCCACCGAAGACTGTGAAAGAGGATCTTTCTAAGCAGTTGGGACTCGATTTTGAGAAGGTACATGTGGGCATGTTGCCATTGATTTCTATTACGTCTGACCAAAAATACAAAAAAACAAAAAACAAAAAAAATTGTTTCTTGTAAGATTATATATGTTGATCATTTTATCCATCGTCTCATTATTCTAAATGGGAAACTTTAACTATGCAATGTTCCAACCACTTTTGCTTGGCAGATACTGCTGTTTACTAATGTTTTATTCTATAAATGTAATCAGCCTGCCAGCTATTGATAATGTGTTATTTTATTTCATTTCTACATTTTTCTTAGTCAATATATTTCTCTTGCTTGTTATTGGCAGGTCAGTAAGTGGTTCAAGAATGCTAGATACGTCGCTCTTAAAATAAGAAAGGTGAACTGACTTCTCAGTTTTTTTTCTTTCAATCATGTTGGTCTTCTTCATATAACAGACAACACTTTTCTGTATTATTGTTGTTTTTCCAATTTTTCGTAGTTCTATTTTTAACACCGAAAATTATAGAACTTTATCCTTTTCTTTTTATGAAAAGTTGGCACATAGTATTTCAATGAGATATTGCATAACCACGGGTCTTTTCAGTTACATCCAAGTGTTGTTGGAGATTCTGATGTGATGTCAAAGGTGGCAACACTTCTTAGGGATTAATTCATAAAAAAAACTTTCATAAGTGGGACTTGACAAATGACTGGTCTGGTTATGCTTTTTAGGGGGATCTAAAGAAAGACAATGACAGAATAAATTATTGCACTCAGTCCAAGATTTGTGGACTTGATCTTTGTCACCAGGAAACCTGTTTGTGAGCTTGATTCACATTTCTTAGGGAATCTGACCGGTACCTACAAATTTGATGGTAATAATTAAACTTATCTGATATTTCATTATTATACCACCTTTGACACCCATTTTTTATTTTAAAACACATGCAAAGGAATCTTACCAAAGTGGAAGAGTCCATGTGATGCTTATTGAATTTTATGTTTGGTGATTCTAATAATTGAAGACCTTATGTGGTGACAAGCTATCTAATGCTGATGACACATAATACCTACATGTCCATGTTCTAGAAGAACCCGAGTTAATATTCAAGCAGATTTAGTATGAAGGGGTGGTCCACAAATTGTTGGGCATGATTGTGTGGTTCATCACTGAAAGAAAGAGAACTACATTTTAACAAGTTTATGTGAATAAATAAAATTTCATTAAATAAAAAGGTCATTCGTGTATAGAAAAGCTTCAAGGATGAAAATTGGTTGCAAATGACATTTGGTTTTACCTTAAGTGTTGTTCTTTGTTATTTTCTCCATGCCAGGAGCGTAAAGATCAAATCAAATGCAACAACATTACTAACAATGCAGCCTCAGAAGCCATGTCTCTTTTTGAACCACTCGCAACATTTATCAAAATTCCCAAAAGGTTAGGGAGGCTTCATGGGAAGAACAATCCAAAGATGGTACAACATAAAAGAAAAAGTTTGCTGCCTCTTGAAGCAATCAAGGTACTATTCACATTTATGCTTGCCAAAGTTCGTTATTCTAAAGAGGTGTTCTTGTCTTTCAATTTTTTAGTTGCCTTGTCAAGTATATGTCTCATATTGTCAACAATGATTTTTTATTTTTAATCCAGAAGAAACTAAGAACTGTTATGGTTAATAAGAACAAGTCATCCTCCAAATTTGTCAAACAAAACTTTGTGAAGCAATGGAGATTGTCGTCTAAAGATCAGGTACCCCCACAAATCCATCAAGAACTCATCAGTTATCATTGTTACAAATGTGGGTCACAATGTGTGTATTCTTTCTGGCTGTGTTGATTCTATAGGTGAGCAGTCAGGGTGATAATGCGATGTCCATGAAGAAGCGAATCAGCAGGCTTAGAAGAAGCATTACTTCAGAAAGAGAGACAACTGAATTCGACTTCGAGGATGGCGGGCAGCATTATTTAGTTGAGATGGAGAGACTGTTTTGCCTTGAAAATAAGATTCAAAGGCTGAAGGCTAAACTGGAAGAATATAGAGATGGCAGTCCGATTGGTACTGAAAATGATGTAGGTGAACTACATGTGATGTATGTTCCAGTTGCAGAGGTGAAAGAGAAGGCACAAATTTTTTAGCTGATTTTATGACCCCTCCCCCACTTTTTATAGTACAAAATGTAGATTCACCTGAAAAATCTTGACATTGAGTTCTGAAATAAACATTTGATTTTGTTCACTTTTTTTTTTTGGAACTAACTATGGAGATCATAATACAAAGCTCCCCAGTGAGAATACATGAAGGTGGTTTGGGTGTTCATCCTTATTTAAATGGTGTTTCATTAACAATAGCATGATTCAATAATTCACGTATAAAGATGCATAATATTTATTTGAGCATTGATACACTCAATCTGTTTTATAGCTCCGTCTGTAGTCAGAAGCAGTTCTCAAGCCGCTTATATACTGCAATAATGTTGTATACACTGCGCCATTGCAATGTATGAAAATTTATTTTTTTTTATTTTTAAAAAGAAAAAAGTGCACTTGTATATTTCAGTATATAGTACACTTTTATAACAGTATGTACTTCAATAAACAAGTGTATATTTTTTTAAAAAAAAATGCGCTAAACACGGAGCTAGACATCATTTTCCTCCTTATATTACTTGTGCAACATAAATAATAAAACTATATATCCCTGAATGTCAAATTGGTATCATGCACTCATTCCATACAAAAGAACAGTAAGTGCTACTCATCCTGGCAATTCATATGACCCCATACAAAAAGCCAGTTTTGTCAACCCTAAAACAGATCCGGAACTCCAAGAACCACATAAACCCTAACACAAAACTTCCAGATTAAAATGATTACATGTCAAGTAATCTCAAATAGCATCAGCTGTACAATATCCCAATTATAGTGTCCACTATTAGTTGCATACAACAACAACAAAAAAATACAACCCCGTGTCAATGGCCTTGGACTCTGTACGACTCCTCCGGCTGCCGCTTCCACAGGAAGTTCGCGGCCTCAACCCACCGCGGGTGGACCAGGAACTTATCATGCTTCACGGCCCACCGGGCCTTCTCCGTCGAAGCATCCATCGCGATCACGTGAGTCACAGACGGATCGACGTCTCTACAACACGTCGCCCCTAACTGCTCCGCCATCCTCCAGAACCTGTGAGACTCAGCCATTATATTCCGACTGAAGGCGACTCTGCAGTCACCCAGGATTCGCTTCCTGATGCTCTTCAGCACCTACAGAAAGTATATCATCATTGGAAAATATTACACTGGCCAATTTGGTGACTGATGCAGAATAAGAATTCCATGTTACCAAGAATTATGTAATGGAAGATTCCATGAAATGAAAAAATTTGTCTAGAATATTCAAGAATGCACAGGAATGAAGGAATCCAAACACAATTTTCCTATTGAGCATAATAATAATGAAAATGAACACCAAATTGAGTCACACAATCACTTTTCTTTTGTAGCTCGAACATATTATGAATTTTTTTATGAAGTATATACTTTCTCAACGAGTGAAGTACATGTTCGAATGAATTGAATGCATACAATTTTCTGTTTTTCGTAATAGAGTACATACTGAGTTAGTTGAGTATATATACTCTAATAAGATTTTTTTATACTGCATTAGGTGACGTGTCATCTGCAAGAACGACTAAGTGTATCACAACATTATGTCATTTGCATAAAGTGAACTTCCTAATAAACATTTGGTTGATGGTCGTCTGCCTTACCTGTCGGACGTCTTTACTGGAGAGGGCAACACCGGCTTCATCAAAAAACATTTTGTGTGCCTGTTTCAATACTTCTAGAATACTGAAGAGAATGCCTTCTGGTTCACTCTCATCCATCTTTGCCTCAGCCAGGGATCCGCGGGTGATACCGAATGGGCGTAGACTTGAAGCGAAGTAATGGTATCTTTCCATGAGTATAAGGTTATCGTTATGCTTTGCCCAGACCTAAAACAAGAAACCAAAAGATGTCCAGAAGAAACTTGAACAAGTAGGAAAGATGACGCACCAAAATCAGCAATGATGAACTGCATCATATTTATTAAGTGAACAACTCATGTTCCAGCAAATTTAATCACAATGTGTTAATAGAATAGGAAATTTGAACAAGCTATGACACATAGGATATGATATATTAGTGGAACATGAAAGGAATCATATATCATATATTTTAAAAACCAAAGTGTATAGATTCAGTAACTCTTGTTTTTATAAATAAAAAAACAGATAAATCATATTCTTATTGGCTCCTAACATACTCATATTGTACATGAAAATTTTCCGTGAGCAGAACCTGAAGGATTTGAACCACCAGGCATCCGCTGAATACCATTGCACACAATCACACATAACATTGATTTAATCAGATCATGGACTTCACAATTAAGCCATCAGAAAAATATGGATCTAAAATCACGTGAAGTACCATTGTTATTATTTTTCAGTCTCATTTTTTCTATCAGATAAGTACACCAAGGACTGCTAATTTTTAAATAAAAAGCCAAGGATTTGGTTTAGAAGACAACAGAATTCATAATTTTCACCGGAACAACAACAACAACAACAACAGAGTTTTTATCTTGAAAATTTACGGTTGGATACATGAACCTTTTTCATCAATCAACTAGGTCATGTTTTCTGAAATATGTGCAATCAGCATATCCTTCATTGTTGTCAGCATCCATGTTTATTTTGGTCTACCCCTCGTTGGTGGAGCACCTTCAACAAGGACTATAATGCTCCTCCCAACCGGTGCACCTTTCAGTCTCCATCGCATGTCTAAACCAAATTATTTTTCTTCTTCTATTAGAGCAACCTCCAACTTTCCACAAATTACTCATTACGTATTCTATCATTTTTTTGTCATGTCACTCATACTTGACACTGGAAGTTCTTAATAAATTTAAACAACCTTATTGCATAGATGATAGCCATCCACAGAAACTCCTGAATAAAGTCAAATAAACTACATCGCATAATCTCTTGAATTTGTTATGCACATAAATATGGGCAGGACTCAAAAGACAACTCTCATTATGCTTACACCACAAAATCAAGATTTCTAAAGTAGAACTTTTTTATTGACATTCTTTGCAACTTATTAGATTATGACATTGTTGAGTGTTGGTTACACAAATCCATAGCCAATACCAACATGTCTTACATGGACGACATGTTGGATAATTTAGTGCAAAGGCATATAAGGCTTGGGAATTGGTTAGCCAACACCATGGTACAGACACAAAATTTAGTTGTCCAATGGTTAAAAATGAAGTCGGAAATGCAACAATCCATTACACAGCACAATATCAAACATCGGAAAACCAAACAGGATATAAAACAGCAATTCCACCCAAAAAAATGAAAATTTGTACTAAGCATCATCATCATTACAAGTCCTAGCTACAAAGGATCAAACATTTCATTTCCCATTTTCAGACAAATAAAATTTAAAAAGAAGATAAAAAGTTTTTTTTCTTTTGATGAAAATGTTAGAGCAATCTTATTAATTAAAAATAATAAATTGGGAAAGAAGATAAAAAGTTGGTCCAATTAATAGGCACAAAATAAAAAATCAATAGGCATATAATCAGCAACTTACACCCTCTGTGTCATCAAGTACTACCACGGCGCTCTCAGCTCCCAAAACCACATCAAGGCCTTTTTTATGCCTTTCCGTGCAATCTGCTTGTGAAATCACTCTAGAACTGAAATAAATTCCTTCTGGGTCAAGGAGCTTGGCCATTTCCAATGCGTAAGACTGTTCGCCCATCGTGTAAATGTACAATTCGAACATCACGCTCACCTCTTTCAGGAAAGTCCGGACAAATGGCCTCAACTTTGTCAACATGTGCATAGAATCCAGCCTGAAAAGGCTTCTGTCCGTATTATCTATCCAAGGTTCCCCAAGGAATGCATTAGTTCATCTAAATCAAACAAAAATAGTATTCAACACCAACTCGTGTAAACCAATAAAAATTTGTGGCAATTGGATATGCTGATGATTAGTAAAGAAACACATGTTCATGCCCCCATTTTTAAAAACAATCAATATATTTTTATGTAGTTTCAGTAGCCTCATATAAAGTTTGACACAATGCATGCATGACTAAAATCCCCATAGACAAGTGGATGTGCTGATGAGTTTCCCCTCTTCTATTCAAATAAATTCAAAGCAGATGAGACACTGTTTGAAGCAATTCACCTTTGGAGGTCTCCGCCTGACCCAGTAAGTACCCCTCCTCAGCCGATAAATCTATGATCCTGGTCGAGTTGAGCAGAGTATGGTCAAGATCAAGGACTAGATAAAGCTTCCGGTTTGAAAAAAGCTTCTTCAAGTCCACCCCACGCAGCCGTGCAATCTCCTCATGCCCTAGCCTTAGATGCTGCCAACAATTGTAATGATAAAAAAAATCCATTCAAACAATAAAACGAACTAACAATTGTTTTTGGGTGCTGATACACTCAATTATTCCTGCAGTCCTCACTTTCCCCTAATCTAGTATATATTAGGCTAGTATATACTAGCACTTAACTAGAAAATATATATATAAAAAAACATCCATTTAATTTATTCGAGTATATACTTCATTTTTTTTTTTGTGAAAGTATGTATATATTTTCAAAAAAGTCAGAAATGACTAGGAATGATTGTCCCCAACATTATCCAACTTTTTTTTCCAGAAAATATATACATTCAATTCATGCATGCACATACCCCAACCCAACGCCTAGTTTAGAAACATACAAAAAAAATGCATTCAATTCATTCAAACTATATATATTTTTGGTAAAAGTATGCAATTCAACTACATACCTTCAAAAGATATTCCAAACACACTGAAGACTGCAAAAATGACTTGCCCGAATGACTTCCCCTAACATTCTCCAATTTTTTTATTCAAAAACAAATGTATACCTTGTGTATATACCCAAAAGCAACGCCGGCGGCCACGTCAAGCTCCTTGACCTGCCCGCACCGGATGCACATGTCCCTGATAAACCCAGGATGCGGCGGGCAAGAGCCCCACCCCCCACCTGACAATGACACCGCCTCCTCGTCCGCTTCGGCATTGGAGAGCGGCACCGCATCTTCTCCCAGGCTCTCCAATTCTTCGATTCGGGGCCTCTTTGTGACTCTGCATTGGTTTCACATCGAAGAACCCTAAATTCGGAACCAACGTACATGAAAAGGGGGGAAGGGACGGTTTAGAAAGGTCAGAATGAACACGATTCAGACCTCTCGGAGGGCTCCTCGTCTTCTTCTTCTTCTTCGTCCCCGGAAGAGGAGGACTTTGATCGGAGCTCGGCCTCGAGAAGCGCAGCCAAGTCGTCGCTGCTGGCGCTCGACGGCGACGACGGAGCCGAACAATCGTCCGCAGCCGCCAAGCTCATCTCATACGAATCTAGGGTTTCATTATTAAAATTAAAAATTCAAAAAACAGAGATCATTCGAAGCCCAATAGGCTGTGGGGTGCGACTAATCCCACCACAAATTTGACTAATCCCACAACCTAAAAAAAACTTTTTAGTTTGTATTGTTTGTTGTCTTCAAAATGATTAAACCCACCGATGAACAACCCAGTCCCCAAATCAAAACACAAACCCCCTTCCTTCCCCAGCAGCCCTTCGAGCGAGGCTAGCACGTTGTCGAACACCGCGGGGAGGCGGTGCTCCGGCGCGAGGAGGTAGTCGGGGGCGACGATGGCGGCGGGGAGGCCGGAGGCGAGGCGGAGGCGGAAAGGCGTGGAAGCCGGGCGATCAGAGGGAGGTCGTGTTGGGGGTGGACGACGGAGCCGTCATCGTTGGTGGGGACGTTGAAGCTGTGATGGGCGGATCGGGAGATGGAGCCGTTGCTGTGGACGCGGAGGACGTCTCGTTAGTTCTCGATCTCGATCGGACGGTCTGGATCGGAGGGTCTGAATATATATAGGTCTGTGGGATTATGAAGCTCAAAAGCTGAGGTGGTGGGTCTAGTTGGGAACCAAAATGATCAATATTAGAAAGGAGCCATCATATCTCAGCATATAAAAAAAATACTCTCATTTTTACTTTAGTTAAATAAATTGTTCCATTGATCAAATTTTGATCACTTTATAATGAATATACATACAATAATGATTCATAGGCCCTAATTTCACAGGCCCCAAATAGACCCCATGATGTGGCAATGAGACATTATCTATTATGCCCTTTTACTTAATAACTACCCTAACATATATCTCTATGATTGTGGAGTATCATCAATTCTAAAAATCATTTCCTTCACCATTATTTCTTCATTATTATTTCTTCACCACACACGGTGTCTCTCCTTCTCCTCCTCCCCCTCCATCTCCGGCAAGACCCTCAAACGCCGCCTCTCTGACCTCACCGGCATCCTCGTCTCCTCCCAACGCCTTCTCCGGAACCATAGACATCCGCGACGAAACCCTAGTACCCCTAGTACCCCCTCCCGATGCATCAGGGTTCCCTCTGACACTCCACCTCCTCCTCTGCCTCCCGAGCTTGAAGGGCAGGTTCAGATGATTTTCGAAAGATTTTCGGATGATGATTGTGATTTTTGAAAGATTTTCGGATGATGACTTTTGTTACATTTGAAATGTAACAGTCTTGCATGTGTGTAGCAACGGTGGCGACGGTCTCTATAATGATTGCTTCAGTTTTTGTTGTGATGGTGGTTTTAATGAGTGCTTCAGCTTTAATGACTTCGTTTGTTCTTAGTTGTTCTAAGGAGACGACGATCTCGGAGAACATAAAAGTTCGAGCTCTTGAAACGCGGGTGGTGGCGGTGGTGGTCTCAGACATGGACTCTCTGAGAAAACTACAAAAGTGAGGTCGCCATTGGAGATGGAGAATATGAAGTAATCGTGAGCCAGGTTCGGTATTATTTTGTTGTATTTACATTGTGGAATCTATGCATTGATTAATATTAGTACATTTTATAAATGTAACAGTTAATGAATAATGTGATTTGATGCAAAAGAGACACATTTAAGCAATACACAGTTTTTTTTTATTTTGTTACATTTAAAATGTAACAGTCTTGTAACAACATAATGCTATTTAACATACGAATTCATGAATATTTCAATGATAAATCATATTATTATTCATGAATGTTTGATTTACAGGGCGTCTGCTACATCCTTTCTCCTCTTTTTTTGTTTCTACAACATTTTGTAACATGAATGTTATAAACTGTTACATTCACATATTTATGTTTCATTTATGCATCACTGTTACATTCTGTTACATTTACACAGTTATACAATAATAAGATTGTTACATTTATATTTATGCATTTCTGTTACATTCTGTAACAGTTATAATCATAAAAAAAAATTGTAACATTTTTTTTGTTATTTAGATAATTTTAGTGTAATTTAGGTAAATTTTAGTATAATTTTGATGAAAAATAATATACGTAATTTTTGTATAAATTAGGTAAGTTTTGATGTAAAATTCATAAGAATTTTAAAATTCAAATTTTGAAATAGATAAATTTTAGAGTGGGATATATTTTTCAAAATACTTAAATTTTAAAATAAGAAAATTCAAATTAATGTGAAATATTAATAAGAGAAAAAAGGGGGATTTGGGTCAATGAGATCTATTTTTAATGAAGGGCATATCCGTATTTTACCATTTTACACTTTTTCAAAAGTCAACAAACCAATAAAAATCAACCAATAAGGTGATGACACCTCATGGGACTTGTGAATGGGGCTTGTAATTTGGGGCCTATGTATCACCACTCATATACATATAATCTTTTATCTACTTATGTATATCAAAATAACTCCCTACATTTTATCAAATATCTAAAAAGACAAAAAAAAAATGACTAAATTGCTCCTCTAAAAAATTGACTGGGATCTCTTCGTCAACCTTCCGATAGTCTAATTTTTTTCTCGTTGAGATTTGGGCATCTTCTTCACGTAAATCCAAATCAAAGTTTTCATTTTTGTTTTTCTTTCTCATATGCTTCTTTATACATCCACATTTTAAAAAAAAGATTCACACATTTTATAAATGAGACTACACCCATTGAAGTATGTACTTCATTTGTTATAAAAATACATACCTCATTAGTAGGGCTGCAACTTGGGTCGGGTTGAACCCGAACCCGACGGGTTGAATCCGATTTTTACATGGGTTGGGTTGACCAAATCGGGTTCGGGTTCGGGTTTGGATTGACCAATTCGGGTTGACTCACAAATCGGGTTGAGTTCGGGTTGACCTCCGACCCAACCCAAACCCGTAAATTAATAGTTAAAAAAAGATCATGGCCATTTATTTTGTAACTTCTAATATGTGTAGTCCAAATTTTAGGTAAACCTAGCTAATCTTATGGGTTGGGTGGGGTTGATTTATTTAATTTACACATCATGTTAGAAATTCGGGTTGGGTCGAGTTGGTTCAATTCGGGTTGAAAATCGGGTTGGGGTCGAGTTGGTCCAATTCGGGTTAAGTCGAGTTGGGTCGGGTTGGTTTATTTAATTTCGGGTTGGGTTCGGGTTGGTCCAATTCGGGTTGAAAATCGGGTTGGGTCGGGTTAGGGTTGGGTAGTTTGGAATTCGGGTTGGGTTCGGGTTGGGGTCAACCCGAACCCAACCCGCCCGAGTTGCAGCCCTACTCATTAGTAATGGTTTACTATTTTAAAAAGAGGGCGGTTATTACCACCCCACCAGATACTCACCCCACCCACATAAACCATTAAAAAAATGTTTTTTTTAGTGTTTGAAACTAATCTAACCCACCCACACTGCCCACCCCATTTTAGCCTAACCCACCCTGAACATTACCCACCACTATAACACATTTAAAGATCAAACCCACCCCCATACTCAAAACCTAAAAATAAACTCACTTCTTCTCCCTCTCTCTCCCCAGCGTCAATCCCCGCCCATCGGCGTGCACCTTCACCGGCGTGGGTCCTCTGCGCCCCTTTCATCCACCATCACCGGTGATTCCTTCTCCGACCACCAAGTCATTCACACGCACTAAAAGGTGTTGAACATTGATTCGGAAGCCCTAATCAAAGAGGTAATAGTTTTTTTCTTCATCTATAATTTATTTTAATATTTTTGGTGGTCATGGATGTGGTGGTGGTTTTTACAGTGATTATGGTGATCTTGAGGGTTGATTGTGGTTCTATTGTCTGGTTGTGTATAATTTGTCATGTAAATTCAGTATATAGTTTGTAGTTCGAACCAAATGACTTATCTTGTAGATACTAAATTATATTAATGGCATATTGTATAATACTTGTAGAATAATGTGCTTTCAATCATTGAAAGAGTTGATGATGCAATCTCACATACTGACACCATTGAGCATTTATTTCCTACATTTGTATACTCTTACAATTTGATGCAAAAAGGCTAATTTGTTGTTTCATATCATGCAAAAGCTAATTTTTATTTTATTTTATACCATGTGTCAGGTATTTGATAATTGCAAAAAATTAATCGAGTGGGCTAAACGCGTCAGTCAGTCAAATGGGATCATCATGATCGGTAGATTGGACGTCTTTGACTCTAAGCGAGCACCGCGTGTAATCCTAATATGTGAAAGAGGAGAGAGTACATCTTGTATATTCAATAGGTACATGGATGACATTTTGTATAAACAATAAGTGCATAACAGTTTGCACATTGTACATCCATGACATTATAAGTTCTATATGAACTAAATAAGGTTGAATATTGGTTGTCTACTTAATGACATTTTAAATTATTCTTCATTGATGACTGGGCTTGAAAATAATATAGTTTGTGAGTTGGGTGAATTTGATGATTCACATAAACAATGTATTTCTATAACTGCAACACACAGAATGGTTGTTTGCTTGTGTCGACAATACCAGTGTTGACCTGGGAGTAAATCATCGACAGTTATAGTGTTGAACTCTACAGATACTTCACTCAATAATGGACATGTTTGTGTCGACAGTATCAGTGTCCACCTTGACTATCTTCTTCGACAATACGAGTGTCGACAGTAAATTGGGACCCGTTGTCCACCAATTCGACAACCTTTGTGTCGACAAAAACTTGTTACGTCGACATTATGTCGGTCAAAAGAAGAACCGGACATAATCATACTGACACTATGATCGACAAAACCATTGTCGACATGTACAATTGTTGGCAACAATGTGGACATCGATTGAAATGAAAGACGCATTGTCTCTCTATTCGACATAAAAGTGGTTGACAACCAATAATCTCATCGACAAAGTTAGTGTCGAACTCTACAGAAGAAAAACTAGGGTTTCTAAGTTTTTAAGATTGAAAAAAATATACAAACAAATGTAACACAAATGTGACTTTCTAATAATTAATACAACATGGGAAAAAAAAAGAGGTATCTTTCACTTGGATGATGGATAGGGAGGAGATGAAGTCGGGAAAGATTGTGAACTTAGGAAAGTCATTACACGGGGAGAAGAGATGAAACCGCTAAAGAGAGGTGAAGACCACCGGGGATTGCTTCGTGGAGCCAGAGGGTGAAAATGTCGAACAGAGAGGGAGAGATAGAAACAGTGGAGAGGGAGGGGAAGGAATGAAACATAAAAAATCTATAGGGGGTGGGTTTGAAGTTTCTGAATTGGGAATATATATAGGGGTGGGATTGGTTTTAACCAAAATATGAGGGGGGTGGGTTTCATTCACGGGGTGGGGTGAGTATCTAGTGGGGTGGTAATAACCATCCCCCCTTAAAAAAAAATCACATTTTATTAATGAGACCACCATTGAAGCGTATATTTCATTTATTATAAAAATTAAAAATACATACCTCATTAATTACGGTTTATTATATATACATAACACACACACACGGATTATATTTAAGACTGAAAATGAGATGAGTCTTTAACATTTTCCCAAGAACATTGTCATCACTAGGAGTGAACACATTTTTTTTATTAGATAAATGTTGAAACTCGAATCCATGATCTCTTGATTGCAAATGCTATTGTTAACAATGTACACAAATGCATAACAATGGGAAAATTAATAAAACAATATACAAGGATGGACAACAGCAGCATACAAACATTTCCAAAGACAATTTGTGTAACAGCCCACACATATAGCATATAACAATGTACAAAATGTTGTTTTTGGAATCTAAAATGGAGTAAACAACCAAACAAAGAGACAGAAGTGCCCAAATAAAAATCCAACCAGTTTTCACTTGCTAAAAAACATTCCACAAACCTAAAAAAAAACACTTTGAATTAATTTTCCCAAGAAAAAGGAACAAATGGCTGAGATGTTCTCCCAGTTCAAATCCACATACATGCAATGCAGAGAGAAATAGTGGAATCAACTCAGACAATGATTTGCAATAGTAATAATGTTGGCTGTTTTGTATGCACCAAAATTGGGGTACAATACGCAGTAGATACAATGCTCTCACAAAAGCAAGGGAGAAAAAAATTACAGTGGATGCTCATATGCACCACAGGACATAAGTGTCACTCAAAACTCCAGTATTTCATATGAAAGAAAAAGATTAAACCAATTTGATTCGACTGAAATTTGAGACCTAAAAAGAAAAGAATGAATAGGCTTTGACGTATACAGTACTTTACATGAATTCAACAGCTCGCCACCTTGTTCTGGTGTTACTCGACCTCAAAGTTTCTCCTCTATGGACCAACATCATTCTTTGCTTGGCTGGGGATTTTGATCCTGCTTGGCTAACCGAGGTCTCAACTATGTGAAAGCACGAAACAAAATCAAACAATAAGATATATGTTCCAAACAATAAGATATATGTAAGCCAATTAATTATCCAAAAAATATTTGTATATGCTCTGAATTTGGATCACTCTAAATGAAGTTAATTTCCAAAGGTAGAGATTCTATGTGGAAAATACTTGGGTGGCAATGTCTTCAATGCCTAGAAATCTAGTTCAGGAGGTGATGCTTTGAAGACTATTTGACAGGATTTGTTTCTCTTCGTTTTTTCTCTTTAATTTAGTTGTATTTTCGGAGATCCCTCATCTCCATTTTAATTGTTCGAGGGGTTTTCTTAGTTAATAAAAAAACTCTTACCTATTGAGAAAAAAAAACTACCACCCCCCCCCCCCCCCCTCAACCCCTGTTCTACCCATTTTTTTAAAAAAAAAGTGGGCAGAAAAAACAAAAGAAACATGCACACAATAAGCCAAACATAAAATACAAAAAAAACTCGATCATGAAGCATACCATTTGTATGAATTTCAGATGCTTCCGGACTTCCTCTGTCCCCAACTCCTATGTCAAAATAACAGATTACATCAAGATGACAATGTAAGAACATGGAGAATTTATGTGAAGATTATAATATGTAGAAACAGCCCTTCAAAAGCATGTATAAGAGTCCAAACCAATCTAAAAGACGATTCTACATATGTAAATACATTAAAAGGAATAACATGTAAAAACTTTTCAAGACCAATTAAAACCATGACTTTGATTTTTGATAAAAGATGTGAGCTTGCCACCTGAACTGCATTAAAATCGGTGAATGGAAGAAGGCAACCAACAAGCAAGGCCAAAAAAATGAGGAGACGAAAAGAAAGAAACAAGAAATGCAAGATTACACCTCTTACAGCCTCAGCCAACAGATGTTCTCCCCTCCCTAGAGTTATAACCATAACTTATAGGTTACTATTATAATGGTTCCAAGTACTTGAGCCCAATACTCCCTTATATCCTTTTCTTCTAACATTGCTATGAGATGCTTCTAACCTCCTAAAGAACATCCCATCATGTCAGTAAGTAGGCCCTTTTTTCCGCATGGATACAAAAGGGGAATTACCATTTACATCATATAAGCGTGAGGTGGAAAAAACCAAAGCTGGAGAAATTTATGACAAGCACCAACTCTATGCATCATTGTTGCTTCACTAAGACCTTGTAATGCATAGTAGGTCCCAAAGAAACATATTGCCTGATCAATATGTAAAACAAAAGCATCAAAAAAAAAATCACCTGAGGTACAGAACAATCAGCATGGATTGGATCCCAAACAACAGCACAGGAACAGTCCCAATCGTCAGTTTGATCTACAAAAAGAGGTACCCTGTAATCAAAGAGGCTGGCATGTCAATTCCACTGGGCACGAATGGATTTTTACTCAGTTAAACAAACTCCACAATAAAATAAAGGGAAAAATCCATATAACCCCCTGTAAACTTGTCTAAATCCATATAACCCCCTGTAATCTTCGTATATCCATATAACCCCCTGTAATCATACCAAAAATCCATATAACCCCCTTCGTCCGCCTTCCGTCAGCCGAGTTAACGGCGAAATCTGGAAAAATCCATATAACCCCCTGTAATCTAGCTTAAATGCATATAACCCCCTGCAATCTTCATATATCCATATAACCCCCTCTAAATTTAAAAAAAAATCCATATAACCGCATGTAATTTGGAAAAAAATATTTCTAAAAATTTAAAAATAAAAAATAATTTTTTTATTAATAATAGAGTAAATTTTTTGATTTATTCCTTTTTTTTATTCTTAATTTTTTAATTATAAATGACATGTGATTTCATAACCAGTATCCGACACATTAATAATAGAGTAAATTAACATTTACATGTATTAACATCTAATGGATTGTAAATCTTTATTTTGTTTTATTTTTTCTATTATTCTCATTGAAAAAACGTAAAATTGATATTTTTGTTGTTTGATTCACCTTTGATAAAATAAGAATAAATGGTAGATAAAAGACGAATAAGAGTTTATGACTTTTTAAATGACAACTATACCCCTGCATAAATTTTTTACATTTGGGAATAAGTATGAGAGATGTATGCGTGATATGATAGATGTGACAGTTTTTGACAAAAAATATTTTTAAAAATTCAAAAATGCCAAGAGGAATTTTTTAAAATTTTTTATTTTTGAATTTTATTTTTGAATATTTAAAAATATTTTTTTCAAATTATAGGGGGTTATATGGATTTTCCTAAAATTACAGGGGGTTATATGGATATATGAAGATTGCAGGGGGTTATATGGATTTACGCTAGATTACAAGGGGTTATATGGATTTTTTTTCAATTTCACCGTTAACTCGGCTGACGGAAGGCGGACGGAGGGGGTTATATGGATTTTGGGTATGATTACAGGGGGTTATATGGATATATGAAGATTGCACGGGGTTATATGGATTTAGACAAGTTTACAGGGGGTTATATGGATTTTTCCCTAAAATAAAATATGCAGCCAATAGCTCTCCATATCTTCTTAAATCAAAGCAAATAAAATCGTCAAACGATCAGAGAATATAATTGAATAGGTGCACTGCACCCTGTTGACCCCTTGCATCACACAAGCTTATATGGTATGTAGATAACTGATACTATTATTTTATAAGTCATGCATCTAATAGGTTGCTCACAATAGCCGCAATATTGATACCATCTGATCCTCGAGGAGTAGTCTCATCAATAGCTATACAGTAACAGATATATGGTCAATGTCCCTCCGTTCAATTTTGTGTGACGGTATAATAATTACACTAGGTTGTATTACTTTTTCATTTCACGCAATTTATGAAAACCTAATGTTTCGTTCTCCTGAAAAATCTAATGTCTGATATTCAGTTCATATGCCACTCTGATTGCCCCCCTCTAATCCAAACTATGACAATTTCAACAATGCCACTGAATAAGGTATGATAACGTGTTTGGGGGTAAAATAAAAAGAAAAATTAAGCATACATAAAAAGTTCCTTAAACTCTCAAGTTAATCATAAGAGGTATGTGGAAAAATGATTAGTAAATCTAAATGTTTTACGTGCAACCAAAATTCAATTAATATTTAGAGGCTGAAAGAACAGGTAGTTTATATGCCGTTACAAATGGCCAATTTGACTAAGGTTGTGTTCGGTTGTACGATTGCAAAAATGATTTTAGGCAAAAGCCGGGTTTAAAACTGATTTTGCAGGAAATTGTCTCTCTACAACTTCTGAAAAACTCTAGTTTTAAGCACGTTTTCACGTAAACCTGTCTACAGCTTTTGGCCCAATTTTTCTGTTTGGAAACAGGTTTAGGAAAAACAACTTCCTACAAACCCAAAAGCTGCCAAACCCGTTTCCAAACAGAGCCTAAGGGAACATTAGAAGGATAAATTTAACATATTATGTAGATCACTTTACCTGCGCCACTTTCCACAAACTTTTCCTTCATTTACTTCTCGACACTGAACCCAATTACCAATATTTACCAATGACCTTTTTGAATTGCACCCCTAGAAATTCAGGATAAATTTTGTTAAGTGATTATTTATCCACACTAGTTAAGTATAATAAAAAGGACCTGATCAAAGAAATCGGGAAAAACTTACATTCAGACAATCACAATCAGGTGGATTTAATTCAACAGGTTCACCAAACGTATCAAAGTTACTGAAAAATGAAGGTGAACGGAATTAACTACCAGGTAAGCAAGAGAAAAACCTATATATTCATAACCTCACCAAATGCTAATGAAAGATAATAAAAAACTGAAATAACAGCTCAATAAATAAATGCCATCCCATCTGAAATAGGTAGATACATCCCCATGAATTGGATGATTGCTGCAAACAAGTATATTTACACTGGCTGAGAAATTCAAGTTTTATACCAAAGACAGTTAAAAATCACTATCTCCAACAAACAAAACCCTAAACTATCATAAACGCAACTTGCAAAATATCATACATTTCTAACTCCACTGTTAGTGAAAGTAGTAGATAGGATGATGGTAGCACACATAGATAAAAATGATCTAAATGTTCATATTTGACCAAAAGCTAGCATTCCACAATTTATTTCATCATAATCATACTTATAAAAGGTGTAAATTAAGATTATACTGTTTAAAAATACCTTGTGATTGGACCAATCCATTCTGGTACTTCAACTTGAAAATCTCGACCAATTCGAACCCCAGACGTATATGGCTCAGTGTCATTCAACATCAATTTTATTCGACTTTGATATGGTCCTTTAATGTGATCATTTAATTCCTTGGAAGCCTTAAATCTTTTTGCAGCAGTATTCTCACACAGAGGTTTGGGTCTCTTCCGAAAACAAGGACGACAATACCATTCATTAACCGGTACCTTTTTTACTTTGGGGTTGCAGCAAGCCAGATGAAATGCTTCATCACAAAGGTCACAGATCAACATGGTGAGTGGATTGTCTTGAAGGCCACATACTTTGCAAGATCGCAAGCACTTGGCATCATCAGTACAATCTACCTCAGAAGTAGCCAAAACACCTGTGCGGGGATATTCTCCAAGTAGTCCATGACTTTTAAGTATAGAAATACACAAGTCTTTTGCTGAAATGTCATCCCCAAACTTCTTCTTCGGAGCATCAGAAGAAGAACATTCACCAGTGTCATCCACATCAGTCTTCATGGTTGCTGCATCATTTTCCATGTTGGGGGATGATGAGCAGCTATCATTTGCACAGGAGTAGTTATCTGGTGCTGATTTCGGAACATGAGCAACATGGGCTACAGAAGAAATCCCTTGATCTGCCCCAGTCAATCTTTTAACAGGGTGGTCCAATTTAGAGATATATCCTATATTCATAATTCTATTTTTTGAGGGAAGATTGGTGATAGGTTTCAGACAACCATCTCCAACAAGAGATTCACTACACAAACAAGAAAGAGGTTCACTACTACTCTCTGTACTTCCAGTCCTACTATGTACAGGAACCTTCCTCCGCTTGTAAACAAGATTATTTCTTTCTACCCCAAAATCCGCACACATAATGCAGATGCTTGATGATTCAGAGAAAGTTTTGCAACAAAGTGGAGAGTCAGATCCAGCAAGCCCATCTATCTTGTCTGTAATAGAAGCAGATCGTCTACAGCGAACTTTTGAATATTCATCACGTCTGGACTTCTGCCTATTTTCAACACATTGTGCCCATCCACATGGTAAGTCTGTGTCTGGTCCCTTTCCATGGTCAGATTGACAAGATAAATTTGTGTTCAATATAATAGGAAGAGAACTCTGTGCCAACATTATTCACCTGCTCTGAATTATGGAAATCAGATTGCAGCCATCCCGCATGCAATCACCAAAGGATTCAAATTTTCCACGTACAAATTTCAGACGAAGCGTTGCACAATGTGACACAAGCATTCCAAGAACTTAATCAGCCATGAAGGGCATCATGTCCAAGCATGAAGTATTCTGAAACTGAAAAAAAGATTGGAGGGAAAATTTCATAAAGAAAAAAAATGAGTACAAACGTTTGCATTGAGAATTTAACCGCAAGAACCAAGATTCATATTTCAGTAAATCAGAGAAAGCATTGAAGCAATAAATTTAATTACTCAGAAAGGGTCAACAAAAATGGAATAGACCATCACCTATGTTATCAGATGTCATGAAATTTCACCTAGATGCTACATCATTTGTACATGAGGCCTGGGCTCATATGACTAATGCATGTAAGTAAACATAACCCTTCATGCTGATGGTTTGAAAACATCCTACTCATGTTGACTTTGGCTTTTACAATAACTAAAAAACTGAAGAAACACTAGGTATGTTAATTTTTAGCAATATGACTCTGCAAATGACCTGCCACATTCAATTTACATTAATCAGAATCTAGTTTGGAGATAGAACTCAAAATATAAATTCAGTTCCAAATGAAGCCAAAGTACAGGATATCAAATTTATCCAGCAGCCAAATCCAACAGCCCAGTGGCCTGTTACATTTTAAAGTAACAAATTTCCAAAGCGGCCCATCCACCCTCCTGTGTGCCACCTCCACTCGCCAACATCCACCATCTGAGATCCACTGCCGGACATCTGCTGCCCGGTAAGCTTCCCCCCTCCTCTTCCCCTTTTAATTTTTCCCCCAACCATGGCTAGCTAGCCCCGTGACTTCCTTCCTCCTCTATGCTCTAGCCATCTGGCAGTATCATGGTATAACCCCTTTCTTCTCCTCCATCCAGCCAGCCCTATCACAACCCCCCCCCCCCGAGATGGTTGTTTTTCTTATTTCTTATTCATCCTCTTTTTTGTTCCTTTTTCCACAAATTCAGCTCATCAGCCTCATGACTCCCCTCCCCTCCTCTGACCATCCTGCCCCATCACTCCCTCCTAGACTCCTAGTAAGTTATTTTTCTCTCTTCTTCTCTCTCTCTCTCTCTCTCTCTCTCTCCCTCTAACTCGTTTTTTTATTTTTTTTACTTCAAAGTTAGTTCGATAACCATGACATCCTTCCCCTCCTCCAAGAGGCTGATCAATTTGTTACTTTTCCTCAATAGATTTTTCTTCCAATGTTCAAAGCTTTCTCACACAGAGTTATGGTCACCATATCAAAAAGTGCGCCAAGTCTCTTTCTAGGCATCCACCTGAGCATTTTTCCAATTCATCCACCCTGCATAGATCCTGGACAGCTACCCAAGCAAATAAGGGCTAGGCGCCCACCTAACACCGCATCCAAGTCATACACCTACCGCATTCATTTATCCCAAAAAATTTAAACTCTAAACATCCCCTTCCCTTTCTCCCAATTATTATCATCACTGGTAGTGATTTCTTTTTCCATTTTACTTCCTAGTTTCTCCCCTTTTTCTTCCCCTCCTTCAATTGAATGGTTACATCAAGACCTTTCCCTCCTCCTGACTTACTTCTCCACTTTCCCCTCCTTTGATGGACCGACGCCATCAAACTCATCATATTCTTCAACAAGATGGTCGCATCAATCATTCCCCTCTTAGTATTAGTTGGCCTCATTAACCCCTCACCTACTCACCAACACTAGGCAAGTGCACAAAATGGAAGTGATGAAGCAAATTGATGCTCTAAGAGTAGACCTGTCAACTGATTGATCTAGGTTGGCGTAGAAGGTATGGACCTCAAAATAGAGCCAAATGATGCTTTAAGAGTAGACCTGGCAGTTGATCAAGTAAAGCTCGAACACTAAGAGAATATGTCTGTGTCTGAATTTACATCAAATAGTTTTTTTATTTTGAGAAAACCAGTGGAAGTGTATTTTTGGTAGGTAAGTGTTTTGTTTTGTTCTATAGTTACATCTTATCTTATCAACGAGGTAAGACCCAATCCCGAGATCCTTTAGTGAAGAGGCCAAGAGGGGATACCTCTGCCAACCTACCAAGATGTGATTTGGTCTGTTCCAAATTTGTTATCAAGTATTTGTATCTATGGATATTCAACAGACACCTTCTTCTGAATTTGAACAAAATATTTAAATTCAGAAAATTATCCAAAGTATCAAAATTTATTACATTTATAGTATTCTAATATATATATAGATTCTTAAACAACATATTCATAATGCAATTAGAAAAACATATTTTTTGAGGAAAGGTAGACAAATGCTACCTCGATTTCATTTACACCAAATCGAAGTACGTAGGTTTGAGGTAACAAAAGCAAAGAAGGGGGAGAGAGAGACATGGCACAGACTCTCCGCTATGAACCCCCCCCCCCTCCCCCAAATGACCTCGTCCTCTCGGTGTAGAGGAGAGTTCTACCGATGGAAGAGATGAGATCAATAAGTATCCTCTAAGTCACAAACCGCACGATGTCACAGATAAAATCCACCCTTTTCACACCCGCTGTGTCGACTCCACTCTGCCACGAGTGTTGTAGTCAACTCCTAGAGGCTTTCTAAATAATGTCTTTGCCCTTTGAATATTCTAATAGATTTTTTGTAAGTATCAAATTTATGCATTTACGAATTATGATGTATATAGCAATAATAACCTAGAATACAAATATTTTTGGAGCGGATACTCCTTTATCCAAATACATTCAAATGCTATATATAATATACCAGACACAAATTGGATGCAAAATTTTTAATTATTTGACAGATTTATATAGGAGTTGTTAAAATTGTGTTCTCTAAAGCATATAGAGTAATCACATTATATCTGATGAATGTGCACCTATTGTGCAAGACTGCCTACTTCATGCACGTTATATTATATCTGAGCATGCCTCCTTAGTCCCAATGTTCAACCCCCTCAAGGACGAATAGCACCCCTTTCAAACATTGGTCATGTGTGAGATGTCGTGCACTCTAGGCCCAAAGGCCGAGAGGACAGAAAAGTATTTTGATCATTTTCCCCCTATTTATTTAGTTCGGGTTAAAAAGACTAAATTTTTGTGAGCAACAATCGTTCAGGGTTAATTTGAGGTAAAAGGGGCGGTGATGAGGAGAGACAAGCTAACAGACTTTTGTAACCCGATTACTCCACTCCACTGTGGATGTAGGCAGATTTTGTCAAACCATGTAAATTTGTGTGTTCTTTTGTGCACATTTGTTTTCATTATTGTTCTGCAAGTGTAAAGATCAAATCCTAAAGGACTCGTTGCGTCAACAAATCATGTTGATAAATCTTTTTAAAAAATCCCATTACAAATTTATCTCCAACCCTACCCCCCCCCCCCCTCTTTCATATCACAATCCACCTCTCTCTTTCTCTACATATATACAATCTTTGATCTCTCTCCCTACATACATACAATCTTTGACACCCCCCCCCCCCCCTCTCCCCATATTTCATGATTCTTCAAGATATCATCGATCAAAACTACAGATCAAAAACCTTGATATCTTATGAACGCCCGAACCTAACCCTAACCCTAACCCTAGAAAACAACAACGAGAACCACAGAAACATTAGAATACACATCAATGCAAACTACCTAATCATCCGAAAATGAACAAACCAATCACACAATATAGCAAATCCAACCAATTCTTATGCTAAAACAGATTAAATCAAGACAACAGGAAAACAAAAACATCAAGAAACACATGATCGGACCTTGAGTTTACATAGAAACCTCGCTTTTAATGGCAGCTTATGAGAACCAAATCAAATTCGAAAACTACTTGTTCTCTATATATCATATATATTATATTTATATATACAGAGAGAGAGAGACATAAAACCCTAACGAGGTTACCTTTAAAAATTTGGATGAAACCGTGAATTTATTCAATTGGAACTTGGAAGCCTTTATTTATAGGCCTTTGCAAGAAAGATATATTAATATACTTTCAAAATATATAAATAAATAAATAAGGAAAGTACACATCATTTTGTTTTACAAAAATGGGTTCAAATTATCAAACTACCCTTCTAATGTGAGGCACTTTTTCCAAGATACAAAATTTTGGTGTGGATGAAAATTTGAATTTTTGATGCCATGTGATTTATTTTTTCTATTTTTCAGTTTAAAACAGTAAAAGAGAAATACACGCGTCAGATTAAATAAAACATAAGTTATTCTGAAGTTTATACATACTCTAGAAATAAATAGCTTTATCATTCGTTTGGTTGTATTTTTTTTGTTATTGTCATTGGAAAACGTAATAATAAAAGTTGAATTGTTTGATTGATGAAGAATAAAATGTGAATAAAGTATAAAAAAATTGATTTGACATGTGAACCCCATTAATTGATGTATAAGAAGTGATGACATGTGATTTGATATGATACATGTGATTTGACATATGGATCCCCTTATATCAGTGAAGGAATAACACAATTCTAGAGAGATCTGGAATACAAATATCAGTTTATTCTCATATAATTCTGCATGGCTATATTTATTTATTCTCTCTACCCAAACACCTTTCTTTTTTGCTTATTCTCCTCTATTCTCGTCTATTCCACCCCTTATTCCCCCATGCAAAACGGGGCAAAGTTTTTACCATCATTTAATTTGAGTCATTTTTTTACCATTTATAATTACACAATTAACTTATTTTGTCACACAATTAAATTGAAAATGAGAATATGTCATTATTAATGTTAATGTAAAATAAAAAAATTATATATTCTATTTAAAATTGACTCAACAACTATACATGTGCGCAACCTTGAATTAAAAAGCTTACATATTCATTAATTTATAAGTCAACATGTTTCCTAGTAATGAAAATGCATAGGTGATCTGTATTGGTTTTGGTATCAGCAGTGGAACTTATTGTGTTATACAACAGGCTGTCACAAAATCAAACGCTGATAAGCCAAATATTCAGAGACTTTCTGATCCGAATGGCATCTATGGTTATAAAAATATAAATTAGTGTTGTGGATTGGGCACATTTTAAGTTTCACCTACTCTGAAACATTAACAATCACCATGGAAGGACATTTTAAGTAACTTTATTTCATTGTTTAAAGTGAACTAGGATATCTACTTTTGTGATCAGGATTTAATTTGAAACATATTGTAATTAGCAATCACCATGTTTATTATGAAGCTCAAACATAATAAAAGACTGGTGAAAAATCTCAATTGAATTTGACTTACTATTTCCCACTACCTAAAATTAATTTTTTCGTCTCCCTTTATGTCTAAGTGTTCTTCATTGTTTAAAGTGAATCTAGGACGACAGAGAGGATATCTGGAGAATAAAACAACAACTTTTGTGAATCAATCAATTATACAATCACCAGAAAAACAAAAATGATTTAATTTGTATATCATATATATTTATTTAAGTATGAAACAAAAATATCAAAGAGTTATATTGTAATATAGCTTTTCTTTAATCATCTTATTTAGAAAAGAAAATAATGTTTTTTTCTAAGTGTACTCTTTGTTTAAGTTTCTTATACTTTTATTATGTGATTTTTAAAAAAACTTAAATAACATAAGCTCTTAAATGATTGTATAAAACTTAGAAGAAAGTTGTTGTTTTAATAAAAGCAAACACACTTCACGGGTCTCTGTCGTCTGGAAACACACTTGAGGCCTCTGTCGAAATTCCTGATTTGCATAGGCCTGGGTAGTGGGAAAAGACAAAAAATTAAAAAAATAAATTCGTAATTAGAGGTGGTGGGAAAGTTAAGTAGGGTAGTGGGACTGCACTACCCATTTGCAAATGTTGCAAAAATTCCGGACGAATGTCAGGAGATACAAAATTTTGTGATTCTTCAACCCTGATTTTCTCTATAATTTTATTACAATATGGCACTCCCACTTAGCCCCGTTTAGATAAACCCCGGTCGATAAAATTTGAGTCCCGTTTAAACCGGATAAAGTGTGCTAGAATAAACTGGTATAAAGTAGTATATGGATAAAAGCCCCCGTTTTTGAGCTTGGGTATATATTTACCATAAGTGTGTTTGAAAATTTTGTGTTTGGTTGTGTTTTGAATTATTCTCGTTGGGAATCGTAAGAATAAATGTTTTGTTGTTTGGGTAAAATGTGAATAAAGTATGGATAAGAATTTATAAAAGGTAAAAAGTAATGATAGTTGATTTGACGGATAAAGTGTGCAATTGATTTAGAATTCTTTGGGTAAACTGGATAACTTTTATTCTATATGGATTCCAATCAACCCCTAGCTTTCCAAACATAAAAAAAAAATCCGGGGTTAAAAGTTATCCAAACGGGGGCCTAGAATAAAATAAGTTATTCCACCCAAAGAATAAGTAGGTCCACTGTCAAATCAATTGTCACCACCACTTATAAATCACATGTCAAATCAACTATCATTACTTTTTTACCTTTTATAAATTCTTATACATATTTTATTCACATTTTACCCAAACAACAAAACATTTATTCTTACGATTCCCAACGAGAATAATTCAAAGCAAAACCAAACACAAAATCAATTTATCTTTATTTATACTCACTTATACTCGGATAAATAAATACCTAAGAATAAATCATATTCTGCATCCAAACGGGGGCTTAGGGAACAACAAAAAATATATAGCAAATGATAATGAAGTTAAAAATAAAACTAATGTTTTTGAAACTATGACTTCAATCAGTATCCATCAACAACCCAATTCAGATTGGTACTCCAAAACAGCTTTTGTGGGGGCTCTTGCTTTCAACATCATCTCTTCATACTCATCTTCGGTATTCGAGAGAGTGACGATGGCACCCCCAGCTCCTACAGAAGCTTCATTTTCATGTATGACAATAGTTCTGATCACTATGTTCAAATCAAATTTCTGGTTATACGAGAAGAATCCTATCGAGCCAGAGTAGATGCCCCTAGAACAGTTTTCTAAAGAATCAAGCAGTTCCATTGACCTCAACTTCGGAGCACCGGTCATCGATCCTCCAGGGAAGGCAGCTCTTACACAATCGATGGGACTCAAATCGGATCGTTTTTTCCCTTGAATAGTACTGACCATGGTGTGAACAGTTGCGTATGATTGTACTTCCATCAGACTAGGGACTTCGACAGTTCCAGGTTCACAGACGCGGCCAAGGTCGTTCCTCAGAAGATCAACTATCATAAGATTTTCAGCCTGGTCCTTTTCACTGTTGAAATATTTTTTGAAAACAACAGCAGAAAAAGTAATTTAAGTTGAATTTCCAAATAAGTTGGTGAAGGAATTCAAAGATGGATAATTTATTGTCAAGAATTACAAGCAAAGAGAATGAGGCCACAATAAACATTTGATTTGTATCAAGGTTCGTTCTGCAATGTAGACTGCTTTGATCAAGTTCTCATCCATTCAAATATATTGAGATTGTTCATTGATTTAAACAATACTGACCAGATTGTCTACATTTTAGATCATCATATTGGGCTAGTATTAGAATTATGAAATTAATATCCCAAGTAGCACAAATGAAAACTAGTATGCACAAGACCAATTTCTTGATCATGCAAGATCCATATACCAGATGATGATAAAGAATCAAAGCTAGCATGTTTACCTGTATTGCAGTTGCAATTTAAGCCTTTCATCCTCCTCTGGAGAGGCACCACGAGAAATGGTGCCTTTGATGGGCTTTGCTTCCAATGTTCCATTGCCATCCAACCTTAAGAATCTTTCAGGGGACGAGGAACAGATGGACAAATTTTCATTCACAAAATTCAACCATGCAGCATATGGCGCCGGATTGTTCTCTCTCAATTTGAGATAAAGTCCCAGAGCATCTACATTTTCAAATCTCCTTCTCATCTGGGTCGTCAGACACAATTCATAGCTTTCTCCGTCTCTGATGAACTTGAGACACTTCCAATATCATTCACGTACTGGTTTCTTGTTTTGTCGATAACAAAGCTTTCCTTACAAAAGGTAGGCATGGGCTGCATCTTCTTCTCATTAAATGTTTCGGTAGATGTAGATTTCAACCCAAGAAGCATATCCTCCGTTTCATTCAACCAAATTCAGCATTTAAACTTCCATTTGATTCCGTTTCTACAGAATGATGAATATTTCGTACAGATAGAATATAAACGTCATCATTAGTATGATCAATCACCACAAGATTATCAACGAAGAAGAAACAAGCATCTGGTGCCACAGACTTATGAACATTAGATGCTGCACCACATTCAACCTTCAGATTATACCTGTTTTACAAGTAATCAAAGAATCAGAATTTGTTGCTTATGGTGCTCTTATATAGTCAAGGCTGAGCGCAATCACCTCAAAAATGAGATTTTTAATGTGCGGATGACACTTTAATTATTATAGGAAACAGTTGGGTGGCAAAAAGTTAAATTTCACATGCTACAACCATCTCCCTAACTTTATGATTATGGGTAACGTTTGGAAACACGTTTTGGTTGATTCTACTTGTGCAGAATCAAATTAGCTAAACATGTTTCCAAACACCCAAATGGACGCAGCTTTTAAGAAGCAAAACACAGTTTTTGTTTAGCTAAAAACTTCTGGTATCCACTACTTGATATTGCATCTCCATTTCATCCATAAAAATTACATTTTTTTCCATTGTAACTTCCATCTCGAACATAAACAGATATATTATATTTTGAAAATTCAAATATTCTTTAACCGTCAAGAGTTAAGAACTTCGTAACCCTACAGTTTGAGCCTTTGAGGTGATGTATGGCATTGAAATGTTGTAAGCAAATATCACTGTAAGAGATTTTATACAAGCCATGCATTAACAGTTCTCATTTCAATAAGTTAAACTGGTTTATCAGAAAATACACTTGGATATTTGCTGATTAAATCATTTTCTTTCGAGAGGAGTATGACTCAAACACAGACCCCTCGGTAATAGATTGCATATAATTATAAAGAAAAGCAGAATAAGAATTAGATGTACGTATGTATACCCAAGAAAGCCAACATAACCACCGCAAAAGTCAAAAGGAAGCAGCTTGTAATCTTCTTTATCGTAAGAAAAAGACTGGATCTCCTATACATAAGAAGCAAACTATCTATGTCAACAAAATGGCATAAGCATTCTGCAAATTTGACTAGAACAAAAGAAGAAACAAAAAGAAACTTGCACATATAACATGCAGAAGCATGTATTCATGTACTCTTGGAAAAGCATTTACATAACATATCTTTAAAATATACAGATGGAATGTCTACCTTGTCAAGAAAATCCAGGAAACCATTCTCCAGAAACATGGTCTGCATGGACCCATGTCTGTCTTGGATCGTCAAGTAACCTCCACTTCTGGCTTTCAGGTTACTGAAAGAACAACGTGCAACACACATCACTTTCTCTATTTGTGAAAACATTAAAAAAAATGGTTTTCAATTTTCATCTAAACATGCTATAACATCTTATGTGATGAAGTTTCATTCAAACCTTTCATTCAAGAGCCGAAAGGTTAACTGCTTCCACAAGGGCCCCCCTTACCACCCAAAACGAAAATCGAGCCCTGCCTGTAGTTTAATGTAATAGTCATAAATACTAATCAGGATCTCATGATACCTGACATAGGTGATTTAATACACATCATGCAGTTGACCAACTAAAAAATGATATGATAAGAGTTCTATGAACATGTATTTCAATATAGTTTAACCCATCAATGGTTTTGCATATCATGCTAATAGTTTATCAAGGAAGAGATTTGACCTGGTCTGTTGAGGAGCTGTCTAACCAAAAAGTATCATTAGCTTTCTGATCTCCAAACAATTTACAGAATATGTTTCTCGATCCACCAACTTGATTTGCTAAACCTTCAAATTTCTTCCACTGCAACTTCAACTGTTTAGCATTTAAGCCTTTACACGTATCTAAGAGGCACCTCACAGATGCATCATCAATTGATGGTTTATATTTGAGGTGTATTCTAGATAGACTTTGCGCATTTGACACCTGGACACATGCCAATTCACATCAATGTCACAAAAAAAAGTATTATTGCTATTATAAATTTAGTGATGACTTCAAATTCAATTTGGAACAAACATGTGTATATACTTCAATTTTTTTAAATAAAAAATAATGTTGTAAAAAAGAGCTAGGCTCTAGTGGGTGGTAGTGATGGCCAAGAGATTAATCTGCTAGGCGGAATTCAACAAGGATTAATCGGCCATTTTTAATAATAAAAAATAGTATACATTATATATATACTTGTATTAGAAGTATAAAATAAATGCTATAAAACAGGAAAGAAATCATATTAGTCAGATTAAACTCTGCCTAACCACTGCCTAGCCGCTTAATCCCCGTTAAATCCTCTGACCACTTAATCCCTTAGATGACATAGGCCAGGCCTGGTTCCGCCTAGGTACCGCTTAGAACACTGATATAAAACAATATCATTGCAAAGAAGTTGAACACACGATATCACACATGATTAAATACACTACACATTAACTTTTAAACAACAATTTACCCCTACTGTGAACCTTTCTTTCGTGTAGTCGAGAGACCTTGACCAATAGTCGACCGTCATCCTCTTGAAGTTCTCAAATATTTTCCTTCCATGATTACTAGCAATACTCTCGGGATGAAACTGAAAATTGAATTAACATTTAGGCACAAAAATATTAGACAGCAAATTTGAAAATAAGCAAGTGTAATATACCTGCACACCATAGTGAGGCCTGTCAACATGCATGATGCCCATGAGGATTTTCTTCCTCTTGTGCTATTATGACTCAAAGGATACAGGGTACTCATATTGTTTAAATCAATGGAGATGAATGAGAAGATAAAATTTGATCAGTCCGATTTCCATTGATGCCAGACATCATGTCATATTCATAAGTCTCTAAATATGAATGTGTATGCAAGGAAGCGGTCCATGCTATCGGAATGAGCTCCTTTGGAAGTGAATCGGCATCTATAACAAGGGAATGATATCGCACAACCTGAAAACCATAGTAAGTGATATTTATAAGTGTTGCTCGGAGCAAGATTCACAAGGATCAGATTGAAAGGAGCACCACAAGGAAGCTGGAGTTCTCAAGAATCAAAAGCATATAACACATATCTACCTTAAAACCAGATCTTCTCCCTGAAGGAATATCGTCAAATAGATCACAACCAATGTGTTCAATTTCACTGAACGGACAAAAGTGAGTTAATAAACACCCTCCCTAAAATAAGTACATATATATAACTCATTATACCATGAAGAACAATGTCTCCTACTACTTTGTTTTACTTTATAATTTACAGATGAAGATAAGATTGTATGAGAAAATAAGAGGCCAAAACTGCATCTTACCTCAAGCGTCCATGAACTGGCTGGGAGCATGGACAATTCGAGCGCCATGACATATCCCAAGGCCTATCACCATACAAAATTTAAATGAAAAAAGAATCATATAATGATAAGAAAAACCAACCCCACCCCATTCTCTTCTCTTAATCAAGGACCCTGCCAATCGAATTTACTCAATATCATGCATAGTATTCTCTAAGCACTGATGTAATGTATAAATATTCAATATTATGAAGAAAATTACCTGATGGCCAAGACAAACACCCAGAATCGGAATATCCTCACACTCATGCAGTATGTGCAAACATATTCCTGTACAAAAAATGGAAAAAATAAAGTTAGAATTTTGATACCAAAATTTATCTGATTGACAATTTGCAGAGAAGATGAAACTGCTTGAACATAAATTTCATATTTGAAAAACACCTAGCGGTGAACGTAAACCATTATAAAAAATGGCTGACCTATGTCTTCAGGACATGAAGGTGATCCAGGTCCAGGTGATATTACAATATTATCAAAAGCCTTCTCTTTGTACAAGATTTGCTGAAGATACTCCCAAGTCCATTCATCGTTGTGAACCACCACAGGAGGAACTGGATAATGATGATATAAAGAAAATATCATTGAAACAAATTTACTTGATTAAAACCTATAAAGACTGTGCTTAATACCAAATGGAATGACAGAGGATATCAACATCTACTTAACTTTAACATTATATGTAGATTATGTTAAACAAAAATAGGCGCAAGTTAAAAACTAAGGTAAAGCCGCTTTTGCAATTAGATTCTTAGGAAGCATATTTTGTTAGATTCCTGAAAAGATATTTTTTCGCTGTTGATAACTAAAAGCTTATTTTCTTCAGAGTTGGGACGTGTTTGCATTAAGTATGATTTCTACAGAAGTAGAATCATCCAAAATCATCCAAACTATTTCCAAATGCTACCCAAGAAAAAGAAATACACAAACAAAAGTGCCAAGATGAGACTTCCCAACAAGCAACAACCCAAATGCAAAAAATGTCAATTGAAATTTCCTGAGTACCCATATAAGTTCCAAAAACAGAAAGCCAAGGAGCAGAACTTACCCCCATTTACCGTAGACAGTTGTTGGTAAATATTATACGTGTAACTATCATAATTGTCAATCAACAATGTGCGAACATGAGCCGGCCTCGAGCTAGCTTTATTTTGCCTCTCCCCCATGTTGAACTCTTGAACGTGTTGTTGCAGCATAGGATGAGAAACTATTATTTGGTGTTTTCGTTGCTCATTGAAACAACCAAAACTTGTACAAGATCTCACTCCAACTTTTTAGCATCCATATTCGGTGAATACCCGGAGCGAGGAAAGTGAATTTCCAAAGCTAGTGAGATCGAAGCGGAGCTCATTTTAAAAATGATTATGATCTACTTAATGCACTTTAGACTCCTAAGTAACCTGCAATAACATCATCTTCATTACTATGCAAATATTTCAAGCATGATTAAAAAAACAGACTGACATAAACAAGTACCTGAACTTCTTTGCACTAAATCAAAACACACTGCAAACATGGTAATCACAATCACATGTTATCTGCTTGACATCATGCCACTGCGGCACCAGAAGTTTCAAAATAACATATTTATAAAACAAATGTGTTCCTGCATGTTTGTTCATATGCTTCAAGATTGTTTAGAATTAGAAAATGTTACACTCAATCCATTTTACAGTCTGAAACACAGTCCGTCAAGAGGTATATACTTATATAAAAGGTGAAACCATGAAATATATACTCAATGAATTGAATGGTATCAATTATAAAAAAATGTGAAAAATTTTCAACGAGGTATATGGGACTACATTTTGAAGAAGCTACATCTGGGTCATCCTCGTAACATGATTCAGAGCTACAATACATAATAAAAAGTTTTTCAAATTTACCCTTTTGAGCTAAAACTGATAGTCATAAACCAATAGTCATATCAAAGAAAAACGAAAGTGTTTCATTGGTTTGAAAGAAATCCTGACCAGCAGCAACCATTAAACATGAATCCGTGACATGGGTCATCCAAAATCGCTTATAAAATTCATCTAGAACATAAATCACCAGAAAATAATCGAAAAAGTTGAACTTTTGATAGAAGCATCACATGAATTAAGTGGGTTATTGAATCATGGAACCTGTACTGGATACCTCACACAAAATAACGACTTTCGATTGGGAACCCAAACTTTGAAAAGAAACCAAGAAAAGAAGAAGAGAAGAAAAATCAAACCTTTTAAGAGGCAGATATCCGTACGAAAGGAATGAAGAACGAATTCTGGTCCTTCTGTGTTTATATTATAAGTTTAAAAAAAATGCGAGGTCCGAAAGGGGAGGAAGGTTGAGGGGCATTCTCGTAATTATGAAATATTGGTTGGTGAAATGGTGGGCGTCGAAAAAAGGCAGGGCTCTCCTGAATTCCGTGCCACTCACAAATTCTTGGATTATTGTATATGTACCCTTGACAAAATTTATTTTTGTCCAAATACCCTTATAAAACCAGTAGTGCATAAATACCCTTGAAAATGTTTGACTTAAGGTAGCGTTTAGTAACATGACCATTTTAAGAGTAGTGCTTTGTTCATTTTCTCCAACTAGAGAACTCCAAGTCGCCTTTTGAATGGGGCATGCAAATGGATTCCTACTTAATCAAACATGGCTTTTGGATCTCTGTCTGTGAGCCACTCCAGAAAAATCGTCTTCGAATAGAGTCTAACTTCTGTAAGACTTCCTTCGGGATACGATATGGATAGAAAGAACAAAGGCATGCTTGATAAATCGCTCGCAGTAGGATTAGCCTGTCACCTGCACTAAGAATTTTTTATTTCCAGCTCGCAAGTCTTTTTTTGATGCGGTCCACAAGAGGCACCAGTCTTTCTTTAGTAGCCTCGACTTTTACTTTTATAATTTCACTTCTTGTAGTATTTACAATGGTCTAATTGCTAAAGGAACCCGTTGACCACTCATACTACATTCGTTTAAGACCATGAATTTGCTCCTGATCAGTCTCGAGTTCAAATTCCTCCGAACCTACTCGATGCACCTGGTATTGTAGGTAGGTCATTGCATGCATCAATGATTTTTTTTTTATCAATGTTGGATTTTCTCATCACAAATATATATTCTTTCAAAAAAAAATTCAAATATATTGGACAGCACTACAGCAGGAATGATGTTCTTAACAATTTCTTTTTGGAGGAACATGCATGATTGATTATAATTTTGTTTTTATACAAATAACAGTCCATTTTACATCCTCACTTTTATAATTTTTTAAAATATGTATTCAATTTGTTAGAATATATATTTTATTTTTGTCAAATATATAGTTCATTAAACAAATATACAAGTGTCCAGATAATTTGATTTCCAATAACTATAAAGTTCATGAATTTTTTTATAAATGAAAATGCTAGTGGTATGCATTTTTCCAATTCCTTTTGTAGCCCTCAACATGTTATATTTTTTTATTGTATGTGTTTATATATCTACTGAGTACTTGTAATGTAAAAATGAAAGAAAATGTTACACTAAATTCTTTTTAAAAAGACTTTTACAGCCCACATGTTTTTTTTGTTTTTTCAAGTATATGTCTGACTAATTAACTACATTTTTTTAATGTACATATTCATTTAAATTGAATAATATAGCATATAATGAAATGATTGACTATATAAGGACTAAGCGTATCAACGTTAAAAAAAATTGAAATGTATACTTAATGACTAAAATGCATACTTTTGAAAAAGAAATTTAAGGAACGCATAAGATAATTGGAGTTTTGAGGAGTGAGTGATCGCTTTCGTTAAAGATATTTGTCTCAACTCAAAGAGTTTGCTAAAGAGTTTTAACAAATCACTTTCAGGGCACAACAAAATCAAGAAGTCTGCAGATAGCAACTCTGAAGAACTCTTACAATAATTTTTTAGTATTATCATATACACACACATGCACCAATAGAGGAAGACCTTCACATTCTCTGTATACGACATTCAAACCATCAGAGGCGGACGTATGAGTTGGCTGGGTGTATAGCCTGACCCAGATTTTGTATTTTTTTTATAATTATTTGATTATATAAATTATAATATTTATATTTTATATTAAATAAATTATATTTTATACATAAAAAATATTCCTAACAAATTAGATATCAACCTAATAAATTAATAACAAATCAAATAGTATCATAATAAAGTGGATCTCAATCTAACAAATCAAAATCGAACTCCGGCCCGTTTGGAAACAGGTTTGAGCAGCTTTTGGGTTTGTAGGAAACTGTTTTTTCCAAAATCATTTTCAAATAAAAAAAAATGGCGTCAAAAGTTGCACATGTTTTTGTGAAATAGTGCACAAAACCTGAGTTATTCAGAAGTTGTGGATAAATAGCTTCTTATAAAATCATATTTAAACTCAGTTTTTGCTTAAAATCAATTTTACAATCTGCAACCAAACACAGCCTCAATCTTATTATAAATTTTAACAATTCTAAATTTTAAAATTCAAATATTATCTTAAGAATTAATTTAATGTCAATTGAACAATAAAGAAACATTTATATCCATAAAACAATTCTTCTTATTTTTCTGGAAACTCTTCCTATTTTTATGATGACATATTTGATTATTTAAAGGGAGCTGCTACCTAGACTCCGGAAATTAGGCCCATTGGTAAGTCCCAATAGGTGGCATCCTCCTATTGGTTCCTTAATTGACTTTTTCAAACAACCAAAAAGCCAATGACATAACTACCCTTCTAAGCATTTTGAAATTTGGCTCTAATTAAATCATACTACCATTAAATCCAAAACACACGGAAACATTAATTCTCCCCCACCCGACTCAATATTTTTCAAAAATTAAAACCAACTAGGGTTTCCGATTTGGGCGTCGCATACGATTTCAAAATCAGGCGAGCCAAAGAACGAAAGAAAAAAAAAAAACGACGATTACGAGTTGATCTGATCATCTTCCCCAAAAAAAAATCTTCAACAATGGCAAAAAACAAAGGTCAGATTTCTTGCAATCGTCGAAACCTCCCCATGCTTTTTTTTTGTGTGCGACATGAACATAAACATTAGATTAATTTCTTGCACTTCTTGAAAAGATGAAATCAAATTTGAAAGTGTCTCAATCGTCGATTTTTCTTTCCGCACCTTTTAAATTTGTTAATACTGAGTATCTGAAAATCATCTAATACATATGTTAATCTAAGAGTTTCAGATACACGTACATAGTTAAACATTAATCTGAGAGTTTCATATTCATGAATATGAAAATTCATAGTGGTTGGTTATTTATTTTGTAGTCATAATCTTAAAAAATGCATCGAAATGTGTCTAATACGTTATGTTTGTGTACTAGTGTATCTAGATTTGAGATAAAATATTATTTGACATTCTTCAATTGTTTTGAGTTTTCTTGTGCACACTGTCCATTTTGTGCAACAAAAAAAAATTCAAGATTTCAGATACTTGTATCTGAAAATCCAATTAGTGTGCATTGGTTTATTAGAAATCTTGATTTTATGTCGGAAGCTTGTATCCCAAATTTTATGTCAGATATTTGTATCTGAAATAATGTTTTAAATTTAATTTAAATACCTCTGGTGTATCTCAAATAACAAGCATCTCATAGCATTTTTTATTGTAGGATCTGGTTGATATGCATGTAACTGAAAAATATAAATGGTTATCTACTGATTTATTTTAGGAAGTGTTGATTTCACTATATACATACACATGTATCTTAAAATCAAAATGTGCATTACTATGTAAATATGTTAAGCGTTTTACAATATCTTGATGTTGTTTCGGTATGATTACACAAAAATTGTTTTGCATTTAAGAAATCAGGATATGTGTAATTCTGTAGTTTCAAAATAACGAGTTACTGAACCCAAAAGACACCGAGCGTACTATCCCCAATATAGATCTACGATTCACATAATTTTTGAGATGTTCGCTGCAATGGAGTTCAACATTTAGTTTATTATCTGTATCTTATTATAAATTGTTTTATTATAGGATGGATTGTGGTACAGTCGTTCTAAACATAATGAAACAATATGCTGTCAACGAGGAAGTTACCACACATAAGATGGATAAGAAGAAGTGCAGACCGATAAGGGCTCACATAATGCATAAATTTCTAAATGACAAGCACCGTACGTATATTGATGAAGATCACATGGTCAGGCAGATGTACATGGAATATAGATCAACAGAAAAATGGAATTCATATATGAAAAACAATTAGGGGCTCATTAAAGTGACAAATTTTGGTTGATGTTTGGATACAAAAATCTGTATTCAATTAATTGTTGATGTTTGATGAACAATTTATTGATTTTTTATTCTGAGTTTAACATCATATCTTATACAGTTCAGATGTATCTGAATTTTAAAGTGCATCTGAAAGTTGATGTGGACTAATCTTGGTATTTGTGATGTGCATATGAAATGAAACAGTAGCTTATTCACTGTAATAACAAAATTAGGAACTTTTTATTAAGTGTATCTTAAATCAAAATGAATCGCATAAGATTGGCTATCTGTCACATAGTAAATAATGGGTACTACCTGTAAACCTATCCAAGTAAACTAGTATTGTATCTGAATGTTAAGTGTGTATATGAAAACCTGTATAATTTGCAAAATAAAAGGTGATTTATATCTGAAATTATGATGTGTTTTGACATCATTATGTCTATCTGCAACATTGTAATATGTCTATAAAAGGGACCATGTAAATCTGATAACAGCAAAACATTAAGTCAATATAAAATGAAGTTCACAATCACATAGACATAATACATTATAGCATCAACGTACTGTACAAGTCTGATAACAGCAAAACATTTGGACAATATAAAATGAAGTTCACAAACACATACATATAACACATTATAACATTAAATCGAAGACCGCGCATTAAATGCATTCATCCCAGATGGCACATGCTTCCCATTTCTACAGCAAGCCAGAGAAAAAAACATTTGCCTTCCATTGTCATCCTTTTTCCCATAAATCTTCGCAATGCCAAATCTAACCTTGTGAGCAAAATTATTATAAAACAACAGCACCTCATCTTCAGAATGAAAACACATCCCAACAGATGGAATAGACTGTTTTGCGCATACTACAATCTCATCTAGATTTTGCTGATCAGTCAAATCAAATAGTTCCTTCGACAAACTGGTTTTCAGATCACATGAATCATGAATGTCTTCCAAATGAATTGATACTTCACATGTGTCATCCATAAAATCATCATCATTGCCTGTGGAAAAATTAGAAAAGTTGCCATATATTATGTAATTAAGATACAGTACTGTATCTTAAAACCAAAACAAACAATTTAATGGTCTACGAGCTAATTAGCAGAACATAGATTTTCAATAAAAAGTTCTTCAATCCTCTAGAAACATACGATAATAAGCAATAAAAAATTAATCAGATACACATTAATCAAATACATAATAATAATATATTATATCAAACATCAAATTGGGCTGATTTATAACTTTAAGATATACGTGCAACTGGAATTTGAATTAACATCTACACATTCGATACTATAGAATATTGAATCTAATGAGTTGAAAAATGATCAATCAAAGCTAAAAAAAATATGTTGAATGACTTAATATGATAGATGTACACATACACACCGCTAAAAAACTGAATATACATGTCATTCGTAAAACACAATCATGCATCAGAATCCAGATACACCACATGTATCTGGATTTAAGTTAAATTTGGTATAAAAAAAGGTATATGATGATTCAAAGAAGCAATCAGGATATCAGATCAATGTGAATTATTCAGATATGATGATTCAAATGAATAATAAAAAAAATCAAATCAATGTGAATTATTCAGATCGAAAACAGTCTAACCTGAATGCATCGCCATTGTTTACACCACAATCGTGAAATTCTTATATTCTCCACCGATCAAACTGGAAAAAAAAATGATTTCGAATTTGTTTTCATTTCCTCCGAATAAACTGGATCTAAAAATTAAAAATCATGAATTGTTGGGGGTTCTGAAAAACCTAATTAACCTGAATGTTTGCACCACAAACAGATCACCCAAAAAAATGATGAAATCTTCTCTTCTCCTCCGATCAAATCTGTATTCGATATTAAAAAATTGATGTTTCTTTTCGTTGAGACAGAACAATTGGTATAAACTCGTGATTTTTGGTTTTCTTGAACATATAATTGAATTGGTATATTTAGAAACGGATGTAATCTCTCAAAAGCGTAACCAACTCCTTAATTATTGGATCGGTTATGGAAGGAACGAATGGATTAGTTATGGGGGGGTAATGTAGAAAATTCACACTTACCACCTCATGTGGCTTGGGATGGGGTCTAGCAAATGGGACCCAAAAATCATTATTGTTATTTAAATTATAAAATTTGTTAATATACTGTGTAGGATGAGTTTATATCTCATTTTTATCCTTACAATACATTTGATATTTTTTCTTTTCTTCACATGTATGTCTTTTGAATATCACATTATTTGATATATAAATAATTACATCAAATATAAGAACAAAAAATTTTCATATAAATATTTAATATAACTATCAAACATAAAAATAAAAAAAAATTTCATATAAATATTTAATATATGCTATGTAGCCCACCCTAAAATATTGTCATGGATCCGCCCATACAAACCATGTCATGTATCTACTCTTAAAATATATATATTATACTATATGTCTATGTTAGTATTCCTCTATTACAAAAGTGAAAATATCGTGCATTCAATTTATAAAATTTACAAGATTGTATATTATTTTTTATATAAACATGTATTTTATTAAATAACTATATATTTAAAAAAAATTAAAACATATTCAGTCTATAAATCTGACAGTGGAACGAGTGAATGTAATTTTTTCTATATTATTATTATTATTATATGAGTTGAGGAAGACCTTCAGATTCCATGTACATGACATTCAGACCAAAATGGCAACCATACAAAAGAGGAAGGGCAAAAGTTCAAAGCAAAAAAACAAAAACCTGTATTGGATCTAAATTCATTTTGTCTTTTCTCTTTCTTTCAACTTCCTTTTGCACTTTTTTTTTACTACTACTTATTCATATTCGCCTCAAAAGGACACCTCTTGTGGTATAAATTTCTCCATGAAGTACCCCCACAAAAATGCCTTCAAAAAACTTTTACAAGCACCTCAACCACACAAAAACAAAATGGAAAAATCTTTAAAAAGGACAAAAATTTGGACTCTTTGAATCCACTGTAGATCAGCTCTTTAGCTAGAGGCATGGATTTGCTCTCCATCCAGACTTAGTGAGTGAATCAACGCATCCATGATTATTTTAACTAACTAGTTCTCTCTCTTCTTCATCTACTGAGCATGAATGGTTTGGCCTTCTAACAAATCTACCCTGCATTGAATCAACACAAGATTATCAAACAAGGAACACATGAATCAATGCTAGGCATGATAATATAGGGCTAGCATCATTAACAAATGAAAGAAGAGAATGGTATAATCTTACTCGCCTTGATTCGGGGTCTATGATCTGCGTTAAGCTTCCGGACCTGGTATCGTATTTTTTTCGAGAACAACCTCGTCCTTCGTTTCTCCTTGTACCTCAACACGCTCGCCTCCCTCTCGTCTTTATTATTTCTTGTGTCGGCGAACAAATCGATCTGAGCGAGTCTGGTCTGTCAAAAACCACCACATTAGTCTAACCAACATAGTAAATTTTTATCTCAATATGAACTAATGATATAGATGACATGTGGACTTTATAGACTTAAAAGCATTATTAAAAATCATTACCTGTAATCTCATCAATAATACTCTTTAATAAACAAAATAGAATATAACACATTCAATGAAATTAACAACGCCATTCACAGTCCTTTATAAAAGGAATGTTATTATGTAGGTCATCTCCAGCTATCATTCAAACCTATACTCGAATTTTATTAAAAATTTGAGTAGAAGTTTCATTTGATATAGTATGTCTTCAACGATTACCTTGCATTTTACTCAAATTTTTTAATCTGATTCACTCATTGGCCTAAAACTATGAAGTAAAAAAAATAGTTGAAAATTTAGGTAAAATTAAAGTTTTGAGTCTCCCTTGATTTTAATAAAAATTTAAATAAAAACATAACTCGATATGGATATAGTTAAATAGTTTTTTAAAAAAATTAGTAATTTTTACTCTAATTTAAATTAGAGTATACGATTGAATGCTTGTAGCCTTACATGGTTAAAATCGAAAGTAAGTGAAATCTATAACGGTAAAAAAAAAAAAAACAGAAGTTTCAGGAAGGACCCACAAAGACAAAAACTTCAATCATCATCAATTAAAAAAACTCCACTAGTTTGGTGGTCCCTATGCTCCGGTCACTGTTCCATTGAATCAATGGACATGATGAGTAACCTCTTTATCTACGAAATAATTTTTTTTAAAGATTTATTTTTATTAAGTTTGGTTGGACGTAAGAATATTTTTTTTTTACAGTATTAAACATCACTTAATCAGGTTTTCTGAAACCAAAATAAAATTTGAAAACATTATTGGATTGTAAATCATTGAAAATGATGATACACGCAACCCAGTCCTATGTACAACAGTGTCCAAAGTCCTCATACATTTGATATATATTTTTTAATATATGAATATATATTATTATAAAAAATAAAATATATAATCAAATAAACTAATAAATTTTTTTTTAAATTAACAATTTATAATTTTTCATACATTACAATAGGGGAACATGTTATATACTAAAAAAGCATACAATTCACTAGTACAGTGTATATATGCTACTGAGAGACCAATTCACTATAAGTGTTCTACAAATCATATCTAACTCAAATATGTTTCAAATGTTCTAAGCAATCATCATATCTAACTCAAGTATGTTTCGTCATATCTAACTCAAATATGTTTCAAATGTTCCAAGCAATCACTGTCTGACGGGAAAAAAAAAACAATGTTAATTATGAGCAATGAAGAAAATAGTTGAAATTTTAATTTCAAAAACAGCATTAAGTGAACCCAAATCATAAACTAAACCATTGTTTTCATTAGACAAAAAATAAAGAGAAGATTTTATATGATACATTTGCATTAATATCAATGTAACAAACATTACAACTAATCAAACATTATTTTGTGCATTAGAGAGAGAGAGAGAACATACAACTGCATCGCCGGATGACTCATCAGAGAAGGCCGACCCCGACCACTCCTTCAACACCCCTTCAAAATTCAGCTTCAATTTCAACCCCCCTTCGAATTCCCCGTCTCGTCCGCCGATACCGTCACGCCCTTCAACGGGTCCTCCGCCTCACTCTCCCTCTTCGCCTTCTTCTTCTTCTTCTTCTTCCCGTTCTTCTCCAATGGCGTCTGTGTTTCGAATTTGGGGGTGACGATATCAAGCATCCTCACGAACCCATTATTGACGTTCGCAGAGGGTCTACGCAGAGCCCGCCTGATCCCGAGCCCGCACTCGAATCTCCGACCGAAGCCGAACGGGCCGAGCCCGAGAGGGTTCCAATTCAGGTTGTCAGTACTGATGTCGCCCAGTATGCTATCGATCCCCTCTCCGACCCCATCGTCGAGGATCGACCCGAAGTAGTCCTCCTCTTCATCATCGGAAGTCGGCGCGGTCACCGCCTCTTCGAAACTGGTTTGGGTGTTTAGATATGGGCGTTTCAGCTCGATTGGTGAATTGGGTTTGTCGAACACAGTGGGTTTGTCGAGGAGGAAGCCGTGGCCGTCTAAGGCCGGGAGGGGGAGGGGGAGGAGGAGAGGTGGTTCGGGTGGGTCGTCGAAAGGCGCCTCCTTTGTGTGTTTGCAGAGGGCCTTGAAGTCTTTCGTGGTGAAGACGTTGGGGTATATCGAGGAGAGGAGGGCGGCGGCCTCGGTGTAGGTCTGGTTGGGGCGCTTGCGTGGGGCGCGCGCGCGCTTGGTGGAGAGCGCGAGAGGGGAGTCGTTGCTCGACTCGGAGAGGGTGGAGGAGCAGGTCTGGGAGGATGCGCGGGCCGTCGATGGCGATGAAGGAGACGAAGGCTTCACTATGTCGAGGTCGAACTTGTATGTCCGGCCGCATCCGCCGCTTATGCAAGTCGACATCTTTGGAGAGGAGAGGCCTTTGGTTTTGGGGAGGTTTAGAACGATAAAGGGAACAGCTTTTCGACTCTCTGTAGTGCGAACTGAAAATCCATGAGAGACCCAGAAAGCGTTTTCAATGACCCAATTCAGAAATCCAATACAGGAGAGCTGGGAAAGGAAAAGATGGTTTTTTTCAGTGGAACTTGATAAGGACTCAAAAGGGAAAGCTTTGAGAAAAAAGAGTGCTCTGTTATGGGTCTTTGAAGAAAAGCTGGAGAGAGACAGAGAGAGATAGTCCCTGACAGAGGAGAAAGAGCGTCACGAGAGGGATGAATTCAACATAAGAGAGAATTATTGACTACCGTGGGTCGAGAGATTCAAGAAGGGTTTTTGATAAAGAGGAGGAGAGAAGCGACAAAACAGAGAGGGAGAGGCAGACAAACAGATACTAGAGGAGTGAGACATTCCATCTATAAACATTTTTAATTTATTTTTTTGAATACATGTTTAAGGAAATTCAGTGTATTTAGTAAAAAAATATGAGAAGGGATTTAGTCATGTGATTAAAAACATAATAAACTGATGAGATTTATCATTGATTTTTCAGAAAAAGACATTATAATTGATGTAATTCAGTTTATGGCTATTTAACTCGATTCATGAATTTTTTAGTTCAATATAAAATTTATGCGCACGGTGTTCAAATCAATGTCACATTGCTTTTAATTCAATTTAATATTATAAAAAAAATACATTGTTTAGTTTGATCATGAGTTATTCAGTTATATTCATAAATTATTCAATTCAATTCAATGCAAATTGTTTAACTCGACGCATGAGATTGTTTTGATTGGATTCATTAGTCTAATTTGATTCATCTCAGTTGTTTGTTTCACCCGTCAAGAACGTGAAGTGACTTGTGATTAAATTGAGGGTTTGTGTCGTGGAAATTTAAAAATTTGGTTTTTTATTTTAAGTCCTCATAAACTACATGATTTAGTGATCCATTCGTCACTTCTTCATATTTTAGTTTTAGTTCCTAAATTTAAAAGATATATTCTTTTTTAGTTTCTGGGAGGGACATATCTCTAAATTATTTGGTTTTCTTTTTAATCTATGAAAGGGATTAAGAAGTAACATATCGTTTAAATTTAAAGACTAAAACTAAAATATAAAAAGTGAGGAATAATCACTAAATCCTATTATTTATGGAGACTTAAAAATAAAAAAATTTAAAAATTTTAATGGCTCTCCTGTTAACAAGAGTTACAGTACTATCATGAGAATGGGTTTTTGCTTATCTGCTGACATGTCAAGATTCCATTGGATGGAGCTGATATTTGGTCCACGTGGCATGACCTTTACTGGCTGGCAGATGCCCACGTGAATTAGAGGGAAATACTTGCTTTTTCTGTTCATAAAATTTAAAATAAAATAAAATAACAGGACACAATATCTTTTGGGATCTGGTATTTGTGGGGTATATATATTTGGTCGTTTTCAAGTGAAGGGGGTTGTGTGTGTGGTAGATTTGTTACACACGTTGTGCTCTCTCCTTTCAACCAGTGATGATAGATTTCAGAACTTCTTTCACCTCTGAATCCCTTCCCTTATTTGGTAGCTGAATAAGTAAAGAATATGATGGAATTATAGCTAAATAAGTTTAAAAATATGTTTGTTAACATGGAATAAGTTGACTAGAATATATAAGAATAATCTAATATTGATGTTTCACGTCTTTTTTGAAATTGTTTTATTCCACTTCATTTATTTCACTAGTATAAAGGATCTAAATATCAAATCATCTATCATTATCTCTTATAAATCAATAGACACACATGTCAAATCTTGTTTTCATTTTTTATATTTCCTCATCACGTTTTATTCATTTTTTTATCCATAACCTATCAGTAGTCAATTAAATTTGAAAAACTTAATTATTACGTTTTTCAATTTTAAAAAAAACATAATCAAACAAAAAATAATTTATTCTTTATGTATATTAGAATAATTATCTATATATCCCGTAATAGCTTATGTCGCTACCAAACATGGACCGAAAGATAATGTCAGGGACAGTCTTGCATGCAGTCTACGCAGGTTTTGATTTTAAAAATAGCAAATCTTATTTATTGAGACATGTACTTTTATATGTATAAATTATGTATACGTTCATGATCAAGTACATTCTTTATAAATAAAAATGGAAATTATTGAGATATATATATATATATAACCACACATGTTTTTTTTTTTTTTTTAATCATATAACTTAGCTAATGAAGTACATTGTTTAAATTTAAAAAAATACTTATACAAATTGAATACATATATTTTTTCATATATTTTTTTTGTGATGTAGTAGATACTGAGATAATGTAATATATCATGTCAGACAATTTCATACACTACGTTAGTAACGTCATGACTGTAAAGAAAATTATAAAACAAAGTGTATCAGTGCACTTGTATAATAGAAATTCAATCAAGCGAAAAAAAGAAATTCTGGGTAGCTTGAATTTTAAGGGTGCGTTTGGTTGCGCGGTTGCGCAGCGTTTACGATTGCAGGAAGCTACATTTACAATCGTGCAACCAAACAATTTTGCAATCGATCGCAATTTTAAATCCAGCGATTGCAAACAAATAATGTTCAAAAGCTGCGATTTCAAAAAGTTGGGAAAGTGAGTTTCCTACAAAATCAGTTTTGCAATCGCAGATTCCTACAGAATCAGTTTTGTAATCGCGCAACCAAACGCACCCTAATCTTTATGGACATCTCTGAACATGCCAAACGCAATGAAATTCTCTACTTCGATTTTACTCAACTAATTGAATCAAATGATGCTCATTTAAAGCAGATTTACCAAAGTATTCCCCGAAGTATGGTCAGTTATATTATGTACCTGGACCACATTACCTCTCATGTACAACTTGTAATATTATAATTTTATATATACCAGACCCGATGTTTGTAATTCTATGAAATTTCTAAAATTTAGGATTTTTTTCTATGCTCAATGTCCTAATATTGATCAACAAGTTAGTAGAGGTACCACTTCAGTCTTGCAGAAGAATATTTGATGATGAAATAAATAAATAAAATTTACAACAAAAACAAATGTCATGGTGTCTAATTGAAGTATCAGATATTTATTTACAGGGAAAATGATATGCTCACACATTTTGATTTTTTATTTAAAAAAAAGTATTTATATATAACAAATAAAATACATTCTTTTATTGTTATACGTTTTCTAATATAATGAAACATATAATTAAGCCTGTCAATCGGACGGATACGGTTCGATAAACCCATATCCGTATTCAAACTAGATATCCAACAAAATATCCATATCCGATATCCGACGGATATTGCAAGTAAGTATCCGTATTCGATCTGAAAATCCAGATTCGGATACAGATAATTATCCAAAATATCCAGAAATTCAAAATGAATATAGAATGATTAAAATATCCAAAGATCCAATATTCAAAAATTAAAATCATATATCTAATATTTAAAATATATAAAAAATATAATAATTATCTAGTATAAAACATAAAATTATAAATATAATTTTCATATACAGATATTTTTCAGATCGGATACAAGCATATCCATATCCGATCCGAAATTTTTGGATACGAATATTTTTTTCGGACACGGATACGAATTTTTCAGATATGGGATATTTTCTGAATTTTTTTATTCAGATTCGAATACGAATATTTTTTTAGATAATTGATAAGCTTACATATAATGTGTCAGGTGATATCATGTACTACAATAGCAATTAAGATAACAACTCCAAATTGCAGCGTCATAAGTACATATGTATCTGAGTGGATGCGAGGCCATGTTGACATGTACGTATCATAGTACAAAGTAATAACTTCAGAACCTTCTTGTATTCAAACTATTTTATTATTCTTGATTTTTTTTTATTTTTTATTTTTGAAAAAAAAAAAGTTACTTTCCATGAGACAAATTTTACCATACTAAAAGGAATGGACACATTATCTTCTGAAATGTGTAATTTTGCCCCTCCCCCCTTGTTGTGGTCCTCTCAATATAATCCAAAATAAGCCAAGGATATACCCTCCCTAACTAATCCTGATCCATGTGACATCTCCCCCCCCCCCCCATTGTGAGTGTGTTAGTGAGTGAGGTCCATCATGTGAAGGATTTGTAGTTATGTGAATGCACCATAATGAGAAGGGGACAGTTAAGCAAATGGAGGATCCAAACAGAGGCAATCAGTGTGTGACCCATCTCTTTTGATCATTATAGGCCTGCAAGAGAGCAGGACCTCCAACTTATTCTCCCCAAAGTCTTGTGTTTTTATTTCACCTTTTCAGATCCCACGGAGTCATGTTTTTTTTTTAGATTTTTGTATCCAGATATAGAAAACAAAAATCCTAATTTATTGAACAAATATATTATAAACTAAATTGTAAAAATGTAAGGCCCGTTTAAATAAAGGCATAAACTATTATGAATTTTATACTTATTCTATGAATTGTTTACTTTATCAATGGAATACGTGATTTTTTGTTTGGCTGTGTTTTTAGTTATTCTCGTTGGGGAACGTGATAATAAATGTTGAAGTATCTGGTTGATTAAGAATAAAATGTAAATAAAGTGTAAAAAGTTGATTTGGCATGTGAGTCTCATTGATGTATTAGAAGTGGTGACAAGTGATTTGAAATGAAAAAAAAATAAAAAAATGTGGGGCCCACTTATGATTGTTGTTGGAATAGGCTAATTCCATGAGTAAGGAGGGATAATTATACCCTTTCCCCCCGTTTGTGTAAAGGAATAAGGTGGTATAAGGGTGGTATAAGAATGGATAGGAAAAATAGTTGTTTGTTTGAAGAGTATAACTTGGTATTACTATGCCAGTTTAAACGAGTATAAGAGAGTATAACAATTCTAAACAACCCCTAGGATAAGATATACTCACCTTATCTATTCTCATGGACCCACATGTCAAATCAACTTTTTACACATCATCACATCAAATCACCTATCAACACCTCTTATACATCAATGGGACCACATATCAAATCAATTTTTTTACACTTTATTTATATTTTATTCTTTATCAAACAAACAACTCAACCTTTATTCTTACGTTTCCCAATAAGAATAAAAAAAATACAACCAAACAAAAAATCTTTTATTCTTGTAGATTTGTTATCTATACTGGCATAGTTATCTATCCAGAATAACTCAATTCCGCTATCCAAACGGGGGTTTTAGTCTTTCTTATGCTAGCATCCAAATATCATCTTATTCCCCTCACCCAAACACTTTTTTCCCCTATTCTATACCTATTCTTACTTATTCCCCTCTTATTACTCCACCCAAACAACCCCTAAGGGTGTAACTTGAACAGATTAGAGCTTCACCCAAACCTAAATCTGAAGTTGGAGGAAGCCGATCTAAACTCAACCCAACCCGACCCATGGAGTTCAAGATTAGTGCTAAACACAAGGGAAAAAAATTCTCCACTTTTGTTTACCTATTGTTACAGTTTGTAATGCTATTTTTACAATTTGTTATGGTTTCTCACTATCAAATTGAATATATTTACATTTTTATTTTTTAAGTATATATTTGTCTAATGAATTACATATCTTTACAATAAGTGAAATATATACTCGAGTGAATTGAATGCATATATTTTTGTATATTTCATGATAAAGTATATACTAATATTATAAAATATATAATTTAATAGAGATTTTATATATTGCATTAAATGAAGTGATATTTGCAAAAGTATTTGGAGAAGTGTCTTGAGTGTATAAGCACTCAGCAGTCAGTTTGTCCTAATCCTAACACCATGTTAGTCATACGGATTAAAACTGATCTCGTAATAGTCAAGGCAAGTATTTGACTTGTCATTAATCCTTAATCAATCTAAATTTTCATTGTATAGATTATATGACCACATTTATTTAATTAAATGTGAAATTTATTTCCATGGACTCCATCAAAGAAACTATTTTGTGATGTTTTGAAGGTGCCAAGTCACTCGGTCTATTTTTTTTATACAATTTACAACTATCATGTAATTAACACAATGAATGAAATTGTGATATATGTATATATTTATGGAAGGCCCGTACGAAGTCGTGATATATGTAAATATATACTATCTCAATATATATTTAATATAAAAATCATAAAATATATATATTCAATTCGGATGAGTATGTAATATGCTTTATTAGCTAATGTGTATAATTTTAAAAAAAAAACTCAAAACATTTGCGGAAGCAACGGGCTTTGTGATTAAACATCTTGGAAGGTTTTTGTAACCGGCCCATGATCGATTTGGAATCAGGCCCAACCCATGGATTACTATTCAAAGTGGAGCGCTGATACACGCAGTCTTTTTTGCAGCCTGTTTTGCAGCCTCATACGCTATGATAGCGTATACTGCATTATCATATTATATGAGTCCTATCATAGTATATGACCCAATTTTTTTTTCATTTTTTCACAATGAAAAAAAAAATACATTAATGTATCTCAGTATATACTTCATTTCATATAACAACATGCACTTCAAAGGGTGAGTGTATAATTTTTAAAAAAAAGAAAAATAGGATAGACTGCAATTGGGGCTACAATGGGGCTGTGTGTATTTTTTTCTTTCAAAGTGTGCACGTTAGAATTTTTTTAACTGTCTAAAAAATAGATCACCATGTGTTCTTTTTTTTTTTTAAAACAGTGGTGATATCCAGACCCCAAAATGTAAGCCCCACTTAGAAGCTCCATGAGGTGTTAACACCTTATTGATTGGCTTGTTGACTCTTGAAAAAGGGTAAAATGACAAAATACGGATATGCCATTAATTAAATATATATATCATTAACCCAAATCCACATTTTTTCTCTATTTAGTTATTAATTTTTCACATGAATTTTGGTTACACTAAAATTTACCTATCCTTACCTAGTAATTGGATTTTCTATTTCAGTTACACCGAAACTTACCTAAATTATACCAAAACTTACCTAAATTATTTTTCATCAAAATCCTATCAAACAGCCTACTTGTTTTACATAACAATTATATTTACCTAAATATTTTACATTTCATGCAATTTACTTGTTAACTATTGCATTTATGAATATAACAAATATAAATCAATATACGCATACGGTTGACTGTTACATTTACGTATGTAACAAAAATAACAAATATTTAAAAAATGACTATTGACATTATCAACAATGTAACAGGAACATCGTACAAACTATCTATATATAAAATGTAACAGTATCAAGTGTTATATTTATGATATTATGACAAAAACAATCAACATCACACAAACCATATATAGATTAAATGTAACAATATTGAGGGTTACATTTATAAAATTAAAACGAAACAAAATAAAAAAAGTGTCATATGACTATCAATACATAAAAAAATTCATTTTCTAAATTGAAAACATGTAACATAGATTGTATATGTAATCATAAAAATGCTAATTTTAATTTCAGATATGACTTACATTCCAATAAGATCATAATATGATAAAAAATAATTATCAAATCTGATCTGAAAGACATTGATGGGAGATCTAACTTGAAAAAGAGCAAATCAGTGTCTTCAAACTTCTCATAATTAAATTTTCAGATCTACAATGTGTTCATCGTATATAATTCGGTTTCGATGATGAGAGATTGATTAAAATTGGTGCCAAGAGAATTTTGGTGATTGCAAAAAATCACCTGCTTCATCAAAGGAAAAGTGTATACAGTATAAATAAATAAAAATCTGAGTGCAAATAATAATGTACTGAGTGCAAAAAATCTGAGTGCCTAATTTAAATATAAAAAAATACTGAGATTTATATTAGTTTATCCAAATTATCTGCTCTTTTAATATGTGAAGAAACTCTCTTAAATCACAATAGAAAGTTGAAAGAGATTATTGAAGTGGAGATATGCAAGCATGGCTAGCTGTGTATATATAAACAAGTCATATGGTTGAATTCAAAACAGTGGCTTTTGGGGTTCAAGTACTCTGACCAAGCTGAATTATAACAAAAAGCTCTTTGACACTGAGCTGGCCAATCAGGGCAACAAGGAAGTTAAATATGAGGTACATTGTTAAATATGGTACATTAAACCTGCATGATAATGTATTTTGTCTCCACAATGAGATGCACATGTTGGGTTACAAAGGCCTCTCCCCCTCACAAATCAAGGTCTCTTTGTTTCTTTATTTCCTTTGTTAGGTCTGTTAGAAAAATATGGGTTTTGAGTTAAAATGAGTTTGGGTTCCACTCATTAATTTTAGTGGAAACTCATTGGATTACGTTCCTCTCGTTGAGTGCATGAACGTAGTATAATTACATTCTCAAAACCCATTTTGGATGAATGAAAAAATTGAATCCAAAGTTCTCCCAATAACATGATGAAAGTGGTTGGTGGTTGGGGTAGAAAAAGTTATAATCTCACATCGGTTAAAAACAAAAAGTATTGAGGATTTATAAGATGAGCTCCTTGTACTCTAGTGTATTGTTTTTGGTGGACACCTATGGTGGACTTTTCCAACCACCACGCGCGTCACGCGCGCACGTGAGGGAGTATTGGGCGTTTTAGGGCGCACTTGGCACTTTAAATCCGGACCGTTGATCGAATGGATCCGCAGATGCAATGTGAGCCGTCAGATCGACGGTTACGATCGGACCGTTGATTATTTGAATCAATAGGTGCTTGAGACTCTATTTCAGAAGAAAAAAAATTGAACAGAGGTCTTCAACCAATTTTTTCCTTTACAAATACCACCCATTCTCTGCATTTTTTAGCATCCAATTCATTCACTGCAATAGGCATTCCAGTCCTAAGAGTTTACATTCGAGTCTCCATTGCATTAAAGTCAGAGAGAGTTTCAAAAACACAGAAGGTTCGCTGGTTCTTTGGTTTGAAGTGCTGCTACCAGAGGACGATCTGACCGTTGTATCCTGGGAGACTATCGTGGAACCCGTGAGCACCAATGCGGGGCGAACAAAGTCTTAAGGACATAAAGTCCAACTCTAGCATCGGTCTTCACCATTCGACAGAACAGATTCATCAAATCAGTACACCTCTATTTCATTTTAATACTGTTTTACTAACAAGGTCAACCTGTTCATGTAAAAGCCTTACTTTAGAGATTCGTAAAGAGTGTCACCTTTTATATCTTTATTGTGCTTGGAAATAGGTTCGACGGCTTTTAGAGATTTTTTTTTATTGGAGTTATAATTAGAGGATATTTGAAAACACGATACGTGTGATTTTGTTTTTCAAAGAAGCTCAAAATTCTTAAACTTTGAATGGCTAATTAAAAAACGTGACTCAACTATTTAATTATAAATATCAATTTAAAATAATTTTTCTAAAAACTATAAAGGAGTATATGTTTTCTTGGGAAGAATCAATTTTCAAAAACAAGAAAACGTGCTTTATGAAAATCAAGTCATGTTCTCAAATGCATCATTAATTCAAATTCGTTTTCAAACATCCCAATGGTTCCACCTTAAAAAATAAAAAAACTTTTAGTTATAAAAAAATAATTTTTTTTTAAAATCTAATAATTTCATGTTTTTTTGGAAATCATCTCTAAGTCAGGAGAAATGCTTTTCCCACTCGTTTTTTAAACATTATTTTAATAATTTTATATGATTATATCCCCTTCAAAATCAAATTGCCTCCACTTGATAACTCTGAGTGTAACCGGGTTTGACAGGGGATCACTTAACAACTCTAAGTTGTTCCCCAGACATGCATATTCACAAACAAAATAAACATAAATATACATGCAAATTTACAGGTATCCATGGATTAAAAAAAAAAGGGATTTCGAATCCTCCTTGAAGAGGAGCTCTAACAGTCAATCGTCTAGCCCACCTAGGATTAGGGTTAAATCACTAAGCCCTTTCGATACACAGATTTATCATTTGTAAAACTAAACAAAAAATCTCTTATTGAATATCTTATTAACATTGCGAAAACTAAAGTTCCATGAAAAGATGGATTATTAGTTTGTTAGCGAAACTTTTTGTGGATTAAAAAGTTTGAATGGTGGATTGATTTTAATGTGCTTAGTAGATGTTCTTGCTTGTAAAATTTTCTTGATCATGATGGTCCTTTTTTAGATGTGTTGATGGCTTTTAAGATGTGGAGGTTGTTGGGATTGGTTGCGATTGTGAAAAGCATTTTTGGGATTGCCATTTGTTAGCCTTTTTCCATGGCTTGGAAACCACTCTTCCCAAAGGTTTGGTGTGGGATTTCATTCCCAACAACCATTTGATCCTCCAAACAACATAGATGGGGGCCAATGTACCAATCACCACATGTTATTGTTGTTTCATCCAAACACATCTTTGTACAAGGACATCATACCTCCATTTGAATTTAAAATATAAAAAAAGAATAACAAAAACAATTTATAGGGTATGTTTGGAATATAATTAATTATAACCCTAAGTAGTCTTCTCCTACCATCCAAGAAAACTCAGCCAAATATGTGAGACACATCTGTGATGCATTGTTTCTCCACTTATTTTTCATGTCACACTTTTTGTAGTATATATTAATTCAGGTGTATATCAATTATCAAATGAACCTAACATGGACTTATTGATTAATGGCTTATTTGTAGGGAAGACTCCCTCTCCAAGCAATGTCAAGTGATGGATGATTGGAAACTAACATTTTGTTGTATTGCAAAACATCCAATTCCATGCATCTTTTATTTTCTCCACCATTCATGTCATGGAAGGATCAGTTCAATTTTGAATGGAAAAAGTATGTGTTGAATTTTTTTAACGACTATATTTATCGAATACAATATATAATTTTATAGAAAATGAATTATATATCTGAAAGTGGAAATAATTGTGTATCAACGACTATATTGAAGGGTGTTGTTACACAAAGCATTAATTTTTTATTTCTTTTATAAGTGGGAACAAACAATTCTTAAAAAAATTTCATTTTATGAAAATGCACATTTTTTTATATCTAATTTATGTGTGTGTGTATATATAATTATATATATTCAAAGTATGTGACACCTGCATGTCGGGTATTGGGCCTAGCATTTTCTCTATATTGAAACTCATTGTTTTATTACATTTGGATTCCAATTTGAACATGGCATTCAAAACTATGGTTGTAAACTTCCCAAAACATATTTATAACACACATCTTTTTAAAGAATAAAATAAAATTAAGCAACTTAAACAACATTCAATTTTGTCCAAAAGTAAAGATTCATCATGTAAGATGCAATAATTATAATTTATTATTAGATGTGAGCTATCAAATATTGATATAATCTAAGATGTATTTATTATAATCCTAAATACATATTTACATAATGTAATTATGACTATCAGGATTTGATTTTATCACACCCTTCTATTTGAGTAACATTGTGGCTCATGTAAAATATAAAAAAGGGAATAAAGGTGGTTTAGTTTATTGCATGATTTTCATACATGTAATTTATATATTCTAATTTTTTCTAAACTCTGCTTGAAAGGATGCAAAAGAGCCTCGAAGAATGATTTATTTTGAGTTATATTCTAATTTCGTATCTCTAATTAAGAAAGCAGTTTAAAAACATAATTCCAGGTATCCACCAAATTTTTTTTTATTGAAAAATGAATTTTAAAAACTATTTTAAGTGAAAAATTCATTTTCAAACTTATTATCAAGTTACATAAGACTAACCAATATTAAGGGTCAATTTGATTGGGATACTTATAAATATTATGTTTAAAATTATTTATTCCTGTATTCATTTCAAAACATCTCAGACAAAATTTTCTTTTCCTAGATGATATATATATATTTTTAATGGGAAAAATCCATATAACCCCCTGTAAACTTGTTTAAATCCATATAACCCCCTGTAATATTCGTATATCCATATAACCCCCTGTAATTATACCCAAAATCCATATAACCCCCTCCGTCTGCCTTCCGTCAGCCGAGTTAACGGCGAAATCTGGAAAAATCCATATAACCCCCTGTAATCTAGCTTAAATGCATATAACCCCCTGCAATCTTCATATATCCATATAACCCCCTCTAAATTTTGAAAAAAATCCATATAACCCATGTAATTTGAAAAAAAAATATTTCTAAAAATTTAAAATTAAAAAAATAATTTTTTTTATTAATAATAGAGTAAATTTTTTGATTTATTCCTTTTTTTTATTCTTAATTTTTTAATTATAAATGACATGTGATTTCATAATCAGTACCCGACACATTAATAGTAGAGTAAATTAACATTTACATGTATTAACATCTAATGGATTGTAAATCTTTATTTTGTTTTATTTTTTCTATTATTCTCATTAAAAAAACGTAAAATTGATATTTTTGTTGTTTGATTCACCTTTGATAAAATAAGAATAAATGGTAGATAAGAGATGAATAAGAGTTTATGACTTTTTAAATGACAACTATACCCCTACATAAATTTTTTGCATTTGGGAATAAGTATGAGAGATGTATGTGTGACATGACAGATGTGACAGTTTTTTAAAAAAAAATATTTTTAAAAATTCAAAAATGCCAAGAGGAATTTTTTAAATTTTTTTATTTTTTTATTTTATTTTTTAATATTTAAAATATTTTTTTAAAATTATAGGGGTTATATGGATTTTCCTAAAATTACAGGGGGTTATATGGATATATGAAGATTGCAGGGGGTTATATGGATTTATGCCAGATTACAGGGGGTTATATGGATTTTTTTTCAATTTCGCCGTTAACTCGGCTGACGGAAGGCGGACGGAGGGGGTTATATGGATTTTGGGTATGATTACAGGGGGTTATATGGATATATGAAGATTCCTAGATAGATAGGGGGTTATATGGATATTTCCCATTTTTAATTGGTCTTAGAACTATCTTTCATGGATTGTAGTGCAGGTGCCAGATAACCTCTCAGTTACTGCAGCTCAATGGACGAGAATCTTTAAATACAATGAAAATCTACCCCTCAATGTACCTAAACCCCTTTTTATAAAAAAAAAGCCAGTGTCTCCATCAATGGCCCCTCAATTTAAACAAAAAAAAAGTATAACACATAAAAGTTTTTTTTTGTGTGAGAATCCTAAGTTGGCTTGAAATAATTAAAATAAAATAATTATTAAAAATAATAACTAGCCCTGTTTGTTCATATGTTGATGTTTTGTACAGTAAGGATGTTTTTATTAACTCTCTCTTCAACCAATGCAAAAAATAATGTCCCCACCCTCTCATTAATCATTTGTTCCCAAGCTATTAATAAATGCCAACAGGGACCTAACGAAAGAATGAATCACGACCGTCCGTGCATGCGTTACACGTGTTATATTGCGGGGGCCGGGGCCTCAACGGACGGTGAGATCGGCTTGGCGATTTTAATCTTTTTCGACCCGACAAGGCTCGGTTAACGGCATCGTCGTACGGTGGGGCCCACAAATGCAAGCGGCGTCAGTGGGTCGGGGAAATGACCGAATTGCCCATCGATTTGGAAGGTATTACCCCAATATGTCCAACTTTCCAAACTTGGATTCCGGGAGTCTTCTTCAGGTGGTCTGGAATTTCCGATTCTACCCCTCGTGAGAATGGACGTAAATCTGACATGTTTAAACGTGTAAGACTTTTTTAAAAAACATGTGTTAATCTTTTAAGGGACTGATCAAATTGATGTGATTTAACATTGACTGTATCTCATCTCTTCATTTAAGTTAAACAATGATGTTTAATCATATATAATAAATATAAAACAATATAACTATAATATTTTCTATAATAACATGAAATATTACCAACCAAAAATATTAAAAGTCATACATACCAATATGCCTAATTTACATATTTATTGTATTATAATGGTTAAAATTGGATCATTTGTGTATGCCTATAGAGAAATTTTTCTGAGACATGCAGTAGTATATCATGTAAACACATACATTAAAATTCTTCAATAGACAATGCACATATGATATCACCCTAAATAGATCATGGTGTTGGATTAAAAAGACATATTAGATAAAGAAGAAGATATCAAGAATGAGGGAGTTGTTAAGAGGGAGAGGGGGAGATGTAGATGTGGCGGGGATCGACGAAGGAGGAGGGAAGAGGTAAAGAAAACAATAAGGAAAGATGATAGTGACGGATGAGAGGTAAAAGGAGGAGGACGACAGATATAGGACAACAAAAAAAAATTCGAAGCAAAGAAAGAAGAAGAATCATGTTGTGTATGTCATGATCACTGACTAGATCATAAACGTAGTAGGTTTATAACTACATATTCAATTGACATATAAAAAATTAAAATAAAAATCATATATCATATTTAACAAAGTGGTTAATTAATATATATATAAGAAAATCAAAACCATTCATATGCAAGGAATGGAGGACACTTTGGTAATATAACCTCTTCAAAACCATGATGGAGAGTTGAAGGCCAATATAGTCATTTCACACACAAATACACAGAGAAAGAGAGCTGGGGAGGGTGAGAGAAGGTTTGTGTTTTTTTTGGGTTTTTTATATATATACCCCTGTTATGATCCTTGATTGCATAAATACCCCTGTTAGGATCATGAGTGCAAGAATACCCCTACTAAACTAATAAGCAGTGCATCGGTACCCCTGTGGTTAGTCCCCGTGAGCTTTGGTTAAAAAATGACCGTTTTGCTCCGTTAAGTACAAGGAAAAGTCAATAATGCCCTTTTCCTTCTTCTTATTTAGGTAGCTTTAGTTAGGGGTAAAATCGTAAAATATATATGTCGGTTAATAAATTAACTATGGTGGAGTCGTAACTGCTTACGGCGGGTAACGGAGGGGTACGGAGGGATACCGATGCACTGCTTATTATTTTAGGAGGGGTATTTTTGCACTTGTGATCTTAACAGGGGTATTTATGCAACCAAGAATCCTAACAAGGGTATATATGAAAAAAAACCTTTTTTTTTCTTTCTTTCACATTTTAATTAATAATCTCTCTCTCCCTCTCTATCTACTTTTTGTCTTCTATTTTTTCTGGGTGTTTTTTAATTGTGTTGTGAGAGACAAAGCAGTGGTTCCCTCTCTGTGATTTGTGGCGATGGCGATCATTGGAAGCTCCAGGTCTTATTGTGCCTCCCACTGATCGGTCATGTCTTCATTCCTCATGTTCTCCCCCACATTGTCTTCTCCCGGTATGTGCTGCTTTTCTTCGTCTCTCTCTCTGTCTCTGTCTCTGTCTCTGTCTCTGTCTCTGTCTCTGTCTCTCTCTCTGTGTTGTTGTGTTTGGTTTTCGAATCTTGGTTTGCGGTTTCACGATCTCTGGCTTCTCTGGGTGTCCATTTGAATCGTGGATTCGTCTCGTTGTGGTTTCTGAGATATGGGTTTTCGGAGATGGTGAGGGTTTCTGTCGAAATGGAGGTCTCCGGGGTTTGGTTTGCGCTTTTGTGTCTCGATTTTGGGTTCTGGCTTTCGGTTTTTTTGGGATGTCTGTGTCTGTGGGAGGGTTAGTGGGTTCTGTGTAGATTTGAGTGGTTTCTAGGGTTTTTGAACCCGTCTGTTTCAGTGGGTTTCGACGGAAATGAAAATGTGGGTTTGATTCACCTTGTGATTTTGGATCTGGGTTTTGGTTCCTTTCGGGTTGGGTTTTTTCTTTCGTTTATCACATGATTTAGTTCTGTTGTACAATACGCGAAGTTTTACATAATTTGGTGTGTGATTTGGTTCTGGTTCGGCTGTTCCAGCTCGTAATGACTGATATGGTGTATTTTTAAATATGAATTATAGCAGTTGATGGGTTTGATTATACATCCTTATATGCTGGAATTGTCAATATTGTTTTTGGAAGTCAATTGATTGATGCATTGATCCCTTTGATTATATTTTCTGTCATTTATCTGACTGAAACTGGAATTTAGATTCAACATGCTGATTTTGTTGTCAGGGAACTGGAGATCTGATTTTTATTTTTTTTGCTTTGGTGGTTTGGTAGTTACCGGGCTGTAGATCTCTCACACTTGGACTTTTTTTCTTTATGTTCTGTCTGGTGATTCAGGGCTTTGGTCATGCTTTCTGAGGTTTGGTTTTTGGATGTGGTGGCAGTTCTCTGAAATTCGTGTTTGTTGTCTTCTTTTATCCGGTTCTTCTTTTAGTTATGATTGATTCGTCAACGTGGTGTGCGTCTCGTCTGTGATCCATGATCTTCGCTTTTTGCGTTCCAAATTCCATTTGGCTTCATATTGTAGGGTTTGGGTTGTATATTTGAATTTTTTTCATTATTAGGTGTTTTATATAAAATTGGCTATAAATAAGGTCGTGCATGGTGAAATTTGAAAAAGACAAAGTAGGTAAACAAATTTAAGTTTTGTTCAACTCTGCTTGGGCTTCCTTTTAGAAACCATGCAGGGATGTGAAGAGAAAGCTAATTTAACATCTTGGGTGTTGATTGAGGTTTTGGTTGTCATTCACTAATAAAGTAACTTTTTGTGATTTAACTTCCCTTTCAGTGTTTTGGTTTCTATTTTCTGGACCTTGGACTGTGGCCTGCTCTTGTTTTATTTGGATCAATCATTACTATGGACATCCCAAAAGTGATAAATATTCATGTTTTGTGCAGATCCCAGTGTTTTTTCATCTTATTTGCTGGTTATGAACGTTATGGGATCCTTGTCCTAACCAATTCTATGATTCTCAACCTGAACATTGTGGGATCTTGGTCTTGACCAGTTCTATAATTCTCAATATGAACATTGTGAGATACTTGGTCCTAGCCAATTCTATAATTCTCAATATGAACTAATTTGGGGCTTGGACCTATAGCTCAATGGTTGGCAACAGAATTTGCAGGCCTGAGGTCTAGGGTTCAAGTCCCAATGTGTACGTGTGGTATGGCATACTAACCCCCCCCCCCCCCCCCCCCCCCAAAAAAAAAAAAAATGAAGGAAAACTCTTTTGGAAATAGTTCCCATGAATGACAAGTTTTTGTGTTTGATATTATGATATTATCCATTGGTTCACAATGTTTGTTTTTCTTTGTTGGCATAAAATGCGTATAACTTTTAGTGGGGTCTCATTTTTCTTGTATATTAAGAAGAATCATCTTCTATACGAATACTCGTGCTATTTATCAAGATTTATCCTTTCACTTGATTTTTCTGGATGGTCTAACATGACATGTCCTTAATTGTTGATGTCAAAGTCGATTTCTTTTTCTTCGTCACTTCAAGTTGGGAATCACAATCTCTGTGGCCAGCTTTTTTAAAAAATGAATACTGATTTTTCTAAATAAAGAAACTCACCTTAATTGCAAAATGTGTGTGTGATTAATGGTGTAGGATCACTCAACGGGTTTGGTGTGTCAACAATAGAAAAAATTCTAATGGATATGCAGATTTCTTTTTTACTTGATATTCACTATGTCTCTATTCGTTTTCATTTATTTGGAAGATTCTCTGTAAACCTAAAGCATTTGCAATTTCTCTCCCCATTGGGTACTTCTTTTCTTTTTTGAAATAAAAGGTAGATGCTATCTTATTCAAAGAAAGCCCTCTAACAAAAGGAGACGAGGGATCTCCATACGAAGGTTAAAAAAGAAATACAAAGAATCAAAGATATTCAACAAAATGTGACTACGAAAAATATTGAATAACCCCAGTAAAGAAAATCCTCTAAGCAAACTATCCAAACCATGCGACACCATAATGGTGGAAGAAGACTCCACTTCACGGATCCACATGACCCATGACTTGAGAAGCGAAGAAATCATGGCCCATGTATTCTCTATATAGGCCCTTATATGCTCTCATTGGGTAGTGGCTTTATATGCTCTACATAGGCCCTTATCACCTATGTATTCTCTACATGGGCATCCGTTCCTCCTCGGTTTGGATTAAGGTTCCTCAATCTTTCTGTTCCTTGCCATGAATTTTACATTATTTTTCTGAATCTTTAACTGGAATTACATAGCTTTCCTAGTATTTCTGAACGACTGTCATCATACGACAGAGTCAATATAGCATTATTTTCTCATTTGTGCTTTATTATGGAAGGTGAACCAAGCCTTTTATAGATACAGCATGATTTTTTCATTTGCTTTTTTTTAATGAAATGTAACAAGTTTTTCTCATTTTTATTGTGACTGTTGTCTCGATATATGGGACATGATGGTTACTATATATATATATATAGCCAATTTTAGTAAACTTGTGAATCTGATAAATATTTGGTCTCTTCTTGTGGACTGGACTTACTTTGATTGTCATTCGTTGCTATTGTTAGAGATGATTGTTTATTCAAGTTTATCCATCTAGTCTTCTATTGGCCGAGTTTAATCATTTTCTAATTTCAGGGTATTGCTGCTCTAAGTCCTGCTTCATCTCCTCTGTCAAAATATCTTGACGGCTCACATAAATACCGGGATTCTACTTTAGAAGTGGCGGTCCTTGGGTATCACTGTGATCCACATCACAGAAGTCTCTGAAGGTCTTTGCACATATTGATTTATAGCGGAATCATCTAAGAGACATCGATGGGTTCCAGGTTTCCATCCCATCAGCTCAGCAATGGCCTGTATGTTTCAGGCCGGCCTGAGCAGCCGAAGGAGAAGCCACCAACCATGACCTCCACAGCCATGCCATACACAGGTGGAGATATTAAGAAATCAGGAGAACTTGGAAAAATGTTCGATATTCCCATGGATGGCTCAAAGTCAAGGAAGTCCGGACCCATAGGCAATGCTCCTTCAAGGACTGGGTCATTCGGAGGCGCTGCTTCTCACTCGGGACCAATCATGCCCAACGCTGTGGGCCGGGCCAGCTATTCTTCCGGTCCTGTATCCTCTTCAGGCATCCCAGGATCCACTTCAAACAGACAAAAATCCAATTCCGGGCCATTAAACAAACACGGAGATCCTCTCAGGAAGTCATCAGGTCCTCAATCCGGAAGTGGCACACCAATGGCTCGCCAAAACTCTGGCCCTCTCGCACCGGTGCTTCCTACAACCGGGCTCATAACATCTGGCCCGATCTCTTCTGGTCCACTTAATTCATCTGGGGTCCCCCGTAAAGCATCGGGTCCTCTGGATTCTACTGGTTCGGTCAGGCTACATAGCACTTCTTTCGTACACAACCAGGCCATCACGAACCTGAGCCAAGCAGAAGAGTATTCCTTCAAGAGGAGTTTCCCGAAACCGATACTTTGGTCGCTTGTCCTTCTGTTCGTGATGGGATTTATTGCTGGTGGATTTATTCTTGGAGCTGTCCACAATCCCATTCTTCTCATTGTTGTTGTGGTTCTCTTTGGCGCGGTTGCTGCGATTTTCTCTTGGAATAGTTGTTGGGGAAGAAGGGCTATCACAGGCTTCATTGCGCAATATCCAGATGCGGAGCTCAGAACAGCAAAGGACGGACAATACGTCAAGGTTTCTGGGGTATGTAGCTTCCCAAGGATTCCTGTCAGAACTGTCAGATTGATTTTGGCTAATGAATGACATTTGACTGGTAAATAAACATGTAGACAATAATACAGTGGTAGTTGTTTTTGCAGTCCGGACCTACAGATCATTCCGGGACCTCTGAAATCAGTCCTGTCTAAATATTGCTTAGAGAATTTCTATTCATTCATCTTATTCATCATCAACATCCCAAGTAAAAATATACTAGTTTGGTGCAGGTTATCAACCTGACGGAACATGCATCCTATATCTGAAGATGGAACTGGTTTTGTTGGATGACATAACGTGAAAATGAACTAGATAATCTCATGATCTGCTCTCAGTTTCTCTTAATCCCGAGAATTTCATGAATCCATTTAGTTCACTGGTTCATGCTTGAAATATTAAAGTAACAGTAGTACTAACTTACTCAAGCATATGCCATTCTGTGGCACAAATCCTACACAGAGTAATACATATAACATAAGCTACTGTTGCATCTGCATTGTTTATTTCTATTGTCTGGATATTTTGTTTGAAACCAGTGTTGGATTTGAGTCTCAATACTAGCTTATGCATTTTTGTGATAATTGCCATCTCGTAATATGGTTTTCTGATATTATAGCGGATCGGCTTCTTTCAGGTTGTTACCTGTGGAAATGTTCCCCTGGAGTCATCCTTCCAAAAGGTTTCTAGGTGTGTGTACACCTCTACAAGTTTATACGAGTATAGGGGATGGGACTCAAAGGCTGCCAACTCAACCCATCGCCGTTTCACCTGGGGACTTCGGTCCTTGGAGGTTAGTCCTTTTGATTCCCGCTGTTGTGAAATGAACTCCTGCATTTCACAGGACTTAATCATAGACTGCCTGCAGTTATTAGTTTATCATCTCAAAGTTCTTATTGTCTCTGCATCCAACTGATTGTAATCAATTTTGTGCATGTCAGCCTGTACCTAAACTATAGTAATCTCACATATTGTGATTATCCAGTTTGTTTGAACTTGAATCTAGATTTAGTGACATGTCATATTAATCTAGATTCAAGTTATATATGGGGTATTCACTGGCCACTCTGTTGTGCTCTCTTTTGAGATAGCCTTTTAGTAAGTGTTAATCGTGCTGTTGATCTAAGCCTTCACTTTTGTTTTCATTTCCCATTTTTTCGCAGAGACATGTAGTGGACTTTTACATCTCTGATTTCCAGTCAGGATTGAGAGCCTTGGTTAAAACCGGTTATGGTGCCAGGGTGACCCCATACGTTGATGAGTCTGTCGTCATTGACATAAATCAGAATAACAGAGACTTATCGCCAGAATTTCTTAGGTGGTTGAGGAAGAGGAACCTTTCAAGTGATGATCGGGTCATGCGCATGAAAGAGGGGTAATCTGAACTACTTAAATTGTTCACTCTTTCTAGTTTTTCAGTGTTCTTGGCCAATTTAATCATTTCTCGAGCCTTTCTATATCTTCTTAATTTCTAATATTCACTCACTGACTGATTTATTTCACTGCTGTCAATTGCTTCCTTAATGACATGAATGTTATAAAAAGCACTAGGTGTTAGTTAAGAGGTCAGTGGCTGTCTAAGGATTAATTGGCTAAGCGAGGATTAAGCAGGGATTAATCAGTCACTATTTAATAATAAAATTAAATAACACACACATGTATACATATGTTTAATCTTTCTTTGGTTGTACCAAACTTTGTTGTCTTTGAGGAATGACACCTTGAAGGTGACCAAAGTCAAGTCTTGAAGGTAAGCTAGTCACATATATGTGTATATATATACATGTAATAGTTAAAACTACAAAATAAATAAAATGAATTCAATTAAACAGGGAAAAAAGGGGAAAAAAATTGAATTAATGAGATTAAACCCCCTTTAATCCCCGCCTAGCCCCATAATCCCCTTTTAATCCTCTCTTAATCTCACGGCCGCTTAATCCCCACTTAAATCCCACTTTTTGGAACACTTGACATATATACCTTCTCTTTTAATGTTTTGGTTTGTGAGCTTTCCACAAGTTAAAAGATAGCAAAGCATGTCACTATAAATTATTCTCTGTCAAAATTTACTGCATTAAAGTTCCTTCTTCTCTCCATTAGGTATATAAAAGAAGGCAGCACTGTGAGTGTAATGGGAGTTGTCCAAAGGAATGACAACGTGCTAATGATCGTCCCTCCCCCTGAACCCTTCTCCACAGGATGCCAGTGGGCTAAATGTATTCTCCCTGCAAGCCTCGAGGGGATCGTATTACGATGTGAAGACACTTCAAAGATCGATGTAATACCAGTTTAACATTTTTTTTTTTGGTTATCAGGGGACTTGTTTGTGTTGGGTTGGTTACTGGATCAATGCTGGTACAGATGGTGATGAAATGATGGATAATGGATTTTAGGCTGAATGGTGTTTTTTATTTTTATTTTTATTTTTGGTCAACTTTGTTTGTATAGTTTTTTCTGTGGGGCTGGGCTTATCTGTTTTTTTTTATCAATATGTTTTTTTCAGGCTTGAATTTTTTTTTTGGGGGGAATTTTTGTAACAAGGATGGCTTGGTTATTTACATTAGAGAGCTCCTGATGTGGTTTTTGTGAAGTGGCTTTGAAGTAAAACTGGGTTTTGGCAGGATGGCCTCTCTAGTTAGTTTACATTTGCTGCATTTCACTCATATTTATTTGAAAATTATTTGGATACAGAGATAAGATGTCATCATTCCATCATTTTCTAAGGGGTAAGTAATTCTTTTATTACTGCCTTGCTGGTTTACATCAAAATTGAGTCAATAAATTGGTCACAGCTGTGAATGTTAAATTTTCTTTTTTCCTAACAAATCATCATGCCATACAATGAGGTGGTTGGATTTGTTTATATGTGAGGATTGAGTTGTAATTTTTCCGAAAAAAAGAGTGAACCTAACTTTGGGCGATATGGACGACTCGCAACGCAATTATTTTTCGCGGACAGAGGTTCTATTTCGATAACTTGTGGGACTCCTTCTCCGGATACGTGTGTGAATGGGGTCGGATTCTTGGAGGAGCGCAAAGAGTGCAAATCACCGAGAATGGCATTGTCTTAAACACCTGATGGAGGACGGGCTTGGCGGGACAAGGAGGAATAGATATCTCTTCTATTTCGGTTTGTTTTACTTGAGAGCATTGTTGCTTTTTTATCTTGTTCCTTACTGTAACATTTTGGCCCAATGCCATTTCGATTAATACAATCGGGGTAGCCTTGGTCTACTAGTTCCAAAAAAAAAAAATCCTTTTTTTCTATATATATATTTTTTTTGTAGTTCCAAATGTAATACAAAATTACGTAATATTGTATATATTTTATTATAAAAATTTAAAATATATGTATTTAATTCATATAAATATATTTATTTATTTATAAAAATGTATTTAATTATATAAAAATATATATTTCAATGAAATTAAAAATGCCCACAAGAAACCTTGGTAAACGTCAAACTTTTTCTATTTTATAGTTTAAATCGCAACATATTTTCATTTTTGTAAAGTTATATATTTAGCTCATCTAACAGAAATAATATATGCATATATATTCTAATGAATTAAATAATATCAATTTTAATATTAAATAGAAATTTTTTTTAATTAAAAACATATATCTTATTCCAATAAGTGAGCAGACTAACGGGGTGCGGATCCAGATTCTGAAATATAATTCCCCCTCATCATCCATTACAACTTATCCACTACGAACCAACACTCCTCATCAGACACTCATTTGCGACTCTCTCTCTCTCTCTCTCCCTGTTTTTCTCTGTGAAGTGAAAGTTTTTTTAAAAAGCCGAAGAGAGGTTCAAAAACATAAGTCATTCAAAGAAAACAAATAAAAAGATGCCCACATTGAATCTGTTCACAAACGTTCCTGTGGATGCTGTGACGGCCTCCGACATCCTCAAAGACGCCACCAAGACCCTCTCCAAGATCATTGGAAAACCTGAATCCGTTTGTCCTCTCTCTCTATCTCTCTCTCTCAAATCCATATAAATATTGGTACTTCAAGTGTTTGTTGAAACTCCTCTTTGAAAGATAAACTTGTTTTGTTTTGTTTGTTGGTTTTGTGGGTTGTGTTTGTTTCAGTATGTGATGGTAGTGGTGAATGGGGGAGTGCCCATCGCCTTCGCCGGGACCGAGGAGCCGGCGGCGTACGCCGAGATCGTATTGATCGGCGGGCTCGGCCCCGCCGTCAATGGGAAGCTCAGCTCGGCCATTGCCGACATTCTTCAGACCAGGATTGCTGTCGATGGATCTAGGTTCTACATCAAGTTCTATGATGTTCAGGTAATCTTGAATTGTGTTGTGTTTTTATTCATGTTTGTTTTTAGAGATACGGTGCACTCAATACTTTTTACCGTCTTAAATTATCTTATTAAATTATATTTTTTCACATTTTCTATAAATGATACTATTCAATTGTACATTTCACATTTTATAAAAGTACATTATTATTTAGATGAAGTATATAAATTTTAGAGAAAAAATAAAAAAATAGGGGGATTGTGTTTTGGACTGGCATGGGATTGAGTCTAACATTTTTCCTAGTTTTTATGGCAGGCGCGATCCATGTATTTGATTGTGTGGCTTAAAAATGGAAAGGGAAATGAAGTATTTTTATGATTCGGTCATTTTGCTGTCACTTTTTCTCCATGAAGTTGATTGTGTGGCTTAAAAATGAAAGGGAAATGAAGTATTTCTATAATTCGGTCATTTTTGCTCTCACTTTTTACACGTATTTTTATAAAAATGAAGTACTTAGATGGGTGATTTCATTAGGTGTACAGTGTATTGTGCTTTTCTCTAAAATGGGCATGTGAATGTCAAGCTCGGTTACCATGGAAAAAGTTTGTTCGCTGCTTCTCTGAAATTTTTCATGCTTTATAAATTTGGTATCAAGCCAATAAAGGAATTTTTTGGTCAGTTAATTTAGGATGAACATGTGATCCATTGCCCAATCCTTCAAATTGTTCAAATCATTGTTTTTCTGGACCTGAATCCACTGGGAGAGGATGGTTTAGATAACTTGTTTGATGATTCAGAGCTTTTCTTCTATACAATACATCAATTATAGAATGTTTGATGACATCAGTTTGTTAGTAAACATATTCATTGAAGATGCCTCAGAATGAAATGAATCTGGTCAGGCAGATTTAAAACATTATATCACCTAATCTTATATAAGCCAAGTAATGCATGCATCCCCATATGCACATCAACTGGACAAAACAGCTTTCACATGAGAATTCATATCAGTATTGTATTGTGCACTTATTTAGCAAAAGAAAAAAAAAATCCTTGCATTCAGTTGGATTCTTGAAATCTTTTGCATCACTTTGAACCACAATCCATCTTTTGCAGGAATATTGGAATAAAAGCAAGTGATAGTCTGTTTCCTGTCATTAAACTATAATGCATTCTTCCATGCTAACTCCATATCTTCTTTAGTTCTTTTTATGAAGAGACTGACTCTTTTAAACTTTCTGTATGAAGAGGTCGTTTTTCGGTTTCAATGGCTCAACATTCTGACTTCGGATCTGTTCTTCATCTTAAGGAAATACTGGAACATGCAAAAGCTGTTGGATGGCTACTTTCCTTTGGATTTATATTTGCTAAGATGAAAGAATTTTCCTTTTCCATGGAAGCTCATGTAATCATTCTGACTTCCAAAACCAAATGTATGCTACTATATGATATACCATATTTGAATGAATGTGATGAATGAAATGATACTGTTAGACTGTTCAGTCTATTCAAATTTATGACTGAATACTCTGTTAAGGATAAATATAAAGTCTACTTGTCATGGTGAACTACTGTTAAATCATCAGGTGTTTGTTATGTTTATAAAGCAACTGCAATGAAAACTTTGAAAGCAGTTGTCCCTCCATTACTTAACTCTGTTTTCAATACTTCTGAATGAGTGATGAAATTTTTTTTTACTGCAACCGGTCTCATAGAGTTTGATAGATATCCTTAAAACTATTTGACAACTGTTTTTAAGTGTATACTGAAGTACATGCTTTCAAGAAAGGTGACACATTTGAATGAAATGAATGCATATATTTATGTTTTTCGTGATAGAGTATATGCTTTTCTACAATAGATGCAATATAGAATGCATGTTTTTACAAGAGGAACATACAGCAACACAACCCACAACGCATATTATCAACAACCCATATAGGTTTGAAGCAATTACAACATAACAGCAGAATGTACTCGACATTCTATGAAGAGTTTATAACAGTTAAGGCAAGAATAATATACATTATTAATAATGTACAGCGACCTGTCATTCAATCCTGCCCTTATTAGTTGTGAAAATTGCATCAGACCTCCTTTTACGAAGAGTCATAAACCATTCTCTAGGGAAAATCATACACCAAACACATCTATTCTCTTGTATAAGGATAAAGGGAAAACTTCAGAAGATTCTGAGGACAGTTACCACATACGGGGAATGCATCAGCCACATTTCCTGACTTTTGATCCCAAGCACACAAGCTTTCATGATTTTCATCTTACCTTCAAATGAATCATGAAGAGAAAGGGCTGTCAAAAAAATTCAAGAAGTAGGGTGTGACCTCGACCTGTGACCCCTATTGATTATTTTCTGAAGGGCAGCCTTGGCTTCCTCGAGAGTTTCAACCCCTCGTTCAACTTCAAATGACAGCCTCTGAATGTTGAACTGCAACAAAAATGCAAATTTACATGTAAATACAGTCTGTGTTGACTCGAAATAAACATTCACCACAGAAACAAAGTCTGTTCTTTGCACATGAGCTCCACAAGAACATTAATTATATGCCAATGGAACAAGCAAGCAAATCTCCAATAAACATGCACATGCATGCCTACACAAATATATATATAAAAAAGGGAGTCTCCTTAACGTTGGAATTTCTAAAAATTAATTAAAAAAATTCCTTCCACGATGACGGTCAAGAATTTTGTCAAAGACACCAATGTGGATGAGTGGATAACAAAGAGAAACAGAGAGGAGAGGTGGACCTGTGCACCCTGCCGAACCCGGATATCAGTGCCCTTGCTATCTATTGATATCAAGGCAGCATCATCTACTTCTGTCTCAGAAGATAGGAGTTCTTTAAGTGGCTTTGAGAAAATCGCATTAAGTTCCTGTTCATAAGCACAAAAAAATCTCATCTTCCTTGGACACATCATAGAGTTCTTAGGATTAGATCATTAAAACTGAAACTACACGTCATTATTCACTAGCAAACATAAACATTACAAAACAAACTAAACAAACTATGGTATCACCTTCAGATTTTGCTCCCCACCATCAACTGCAATCTTATCAGGTTGAAGAGACTCATATTCCTTGACATCTACCCACGCAACAGTACCAAACCCTCCAATGAAATATATATCACTGAGAACAGTAAGAAAACCAGTGGTTGAAAGTCAGACCGACATGCGCCATAATTGAAATTCCCAGCTACTTGAATTTGATCAGCACAAAGACAAGTTTGAGTGAAAAGGGCAAGAATATCTTTTAGAAAAGAGGCAAGAAAGTATGGATGATGTTTAAGGAAGACGCATAAACTTTCCTTGATATCTATAGAAAACATATGCTCATCCTTCAGAATTTACAACATATCCATCACTACACATGAGTATCGAGATACAGCTATCCTTTTGTCACAGAAAACAATGTGGAAGGATTATCAGGCTTGTTTGCTAATTCAGTTGAGTTATAAATCAATTAATCCTAGAGAGAGAGAAAAAAAATGAAGGCATATTATGCAATTTCAGTTTGACAGATATGCTTACCTGATATTCTGCATCCTGTAGTAGTAGAAGTTGCCCCAGCGTTGGGAAGCCCATTGTTGGTGTTTGGTAATGTACTGCTTGCAAGCCCACTCCTGGCAACATAAGCAGTTCCAAGGTATTATGCTTTGCATGTCATATACCAAATTACTAACATATCAACATGAACCTCTCAACGGAATTTCAGTACAAAAAGAATTTATCTGGCAGAAAAGACACTAAATTACTAACAAGAAAAATAATTCTGACTCTTGAGTTCGATAACCCATCTCCAAAGAATCTTCTAGTCCTCACTGTGACTATCATAGTTGCAGAATGCTAAACATTGGACCCATGCATGGTGAAAAGTAAGGAAGCTAAGCACATAATCTATCACTACCATCACTATGTTGGACCATATTTAGCCCAGTACCATTTGATTAATTCGTCAATTTTCAAAAGAAGACAAAAGACAACCTCATAATTGATTTATTTAAATCTGTACAACAATATAACTCATTGATGACCAATCATTTGTCGCATGCTGTCTTCCTAGGTCTTCTCAGAACGTTGCTTGTCTGCTCCCAGCCCAGAATCGGGACAGCAGCCGATATAAGTTTTAAAGCTTCAGATCTAAGCAACAAACCAACATCAGCTAAAACTAATACCACATATTTCTAAGAGACTGACACCTTCAGTACAAGTTACAAACAAGTAATTCAAAAACATGCCCAAAATAGTTGAAGAGCCTCCATGGCCACACGTGACACACACCTGTAAATCAGCAGGGAGGGGGAGTACATCACCGAATATCGTGACACGAGCATTTGATAATCCACTCCATCCAGGAATCTGTAATCAAATAAGCAGTCAATAAGGTAGCGTGCAAAAACAAAATAGACCTAATAATATGCAGTTATGCACACATTCTCACCTGCACAACGAGTGTACATCTTGAATCTGCCAACAGATTCCGTGTGTGGATGGCCAATGGTGAGAATGAAAAGATAGGATCTGCAAAAAAGAAATAAGAATCCTCAAGTTCAATGATTAAAGGTCAGGCAAAAAAAATCTTTTGTGTCAAACAATAAACAGATAAATCACTTACGACCCATTTCATCTGGCGCGAAATCAACTAATGAGCCAAATGGGTATCCCTCTCGACGATGATGCATCCGAGACATCACAGTGCATAAATGAGCAAACCTGGCCTTGACTTATTGACAAAAGGTATAACAGTCATTTAGCACAACAAACTGCATTACTATAGACCAATAAAAAACTGCATTACTATAAAATCCATAACAATAAAGTAAAATGGATTAACTAAAAAGAATAGAAGCAACAAGATATGAACTTAAAGCAATAATCTTTACCTGTTCCATCAAATTACGAACAGCCAATGCTGGCCGAGGTAAGCCGTGTGCTGAAGTAGCACTTTGCACACCACCAGAAATTGGCGTTCTAAAAAGGCCAGTCCTGGATCCCGCACCTGATCCACCTCCACTTGTAACAGTTGTTTCCAACAGTGAATTTTCATTATCACCACTCTGCCCACTTCCACCATGGATCGCACCATTCTGCGATATACAAGACATGTCACATTAGAATGTTTGTTAGAGAGATAGGAAACAAAATAATTCATCATACCACACATTATTATATAAGCAAAAAGTTGCACTTATTAATATTAAAAAGGCATCCAATTTAACCATTTTAAAACTATCTCCTCAAAATTTAAACGACACAAAATAATAAAAGATGAACAAATAAGCACCTGGTATATATGTTTCATATTACATTATGTGGATCAGATCAAACTAGCACACATAACACTGCAAAATAAAAATTACGATTTTCCACCTTGGAAGGATGCAAGGTGTGAAGCGTTCATGAACCGAGCTTTGGTTAAGTTGGCTTACACCCCCCCCCCCCCCCCCTCTCCATAAAGAAAATCAGGGGATCAAACCCTGGGGGCACCATCTTCCAAAAAGGTGTGAGACAGTCCACATCAGTGTCTGGGAGAGCATATTCACCACTTCAGTTCTTCTATGAGCAACACAATTTTTTGTATAATAATGTTTGGGTGTTCACTGAATCTACTAAAATGTATACACAAACCCAAGAACAATTTACATCCCACTATATACAATAAAAAAATTACAATTTTCTTTGTCAATCAAAGACCCAGAATCAGATTTCACTGTATAAATATGTTCAATTGATCAGTTACAGACAACTAACTAAACATTAATATTTGATCTGTCAAGTTCATACTTCAAATCGAATAGAACGAACCGATTAAAAAACAGCAAATTTTGAGCTCACCTCAACCAACTTCACATCAGGAACCACCAACCCGAATCCATTCCCCAGTGACCCCCCCTCGTCATCCCCGCCATCGGAAACTTCCTTCGCCATAGCTCGGAACCTCATCGTCCGGACATGAACCGATGCCGGGATCCGACCGATCGGCGGCATACGGAGGGAGGGGGCCGCCGGCGATCCGCGGATGATCGGAGACGCCCCGGCACACCTGGAGGGCGAGAAGGAACCGGAGAGGGCTTCCATGCAAGGACAAATAGTGGGAAAATTTACAAAAAGACGAGGTTTTGAAAGGGATTTTAGGGTTTTTAATCGGTGTCGGAATTGGGGGTCTGCGGAGATATTATTGGGGGACGTGGCAAAAAAAAGTGTGCCGTATACATTGCCTAGATTTCACAAATTATTATTTTTCTTATTTCGGGTGCGGAACAGGGAACAAAGGGTTGGATAGTGTGGGATTATGGGAATAACAAAACATATGTTTAGCCTAGGTTGGCTCCATTTTTATTTTTATTTAAAATATTAACTCATATAATAAATAATAATATAATAATAAATAAAAAATTAATTAAATTAATACCTATTTTAAAATTTTAATATATAAAACTAATTATTATAATATAATATATATTATTAAATTTAATTAAAAAATTAAACTAGATTGAGGTTCTATTTAACCCGCCCAAGTACAACAACAACAAGAAAGAAAAGTACATAAAAAAAGAAATAAGATACATGAAAACGATAATACTCAGGTAAATCATTAAGCTTAATGTATCTCAATTTCAGTGTGCATTTATGTATGAAAATTGTTAGTGAATTATTTTAAATTATGAAGTTTTTTTTATTTAATTGCATGATTTATTATAATGTCAAGTAATACATATAAAATTAATTAATATGAAATATTTAATTAAAATGAATGCGTAATAACTTAATCAATATTAGACTCATTTTGAAGATCTCGACGAGACCTTTCTAATGACATGATATTTATAAATAAATAAGTGGTAGATTTAAACTTAACTTACAAGTAGTGAATAACTGGATTTATGATGAATGATACAAATGGGATTAAAAAGGATTGTATACATTGGGGAGGGTATTTAGGGGTTTAAAAAAAATGAACAGTGATATGCAGGCAACTGCATTTCACCCGTCCAAACTGCAATTTTGCAGCCAAAATCAGTCCAACTGCATTTTGCAGCCCTTTTTAGCGATCGATTGGAGCTCAACTGGGATGCATTTTGAAGAAATGCATCCCGGTTGGAGATGCTCTTAGGTGTGCAAGTTGGACGGGTTGATCCAATCCAACTCGATATTTAAATTGATTTGAGTTGGAGTTTTAATGTACAAGTTCAATTTAAATTCAAACCCGAATAAAACAAATCTAATTCGGGTTAGGTTTGAGTTGAGGATTGAAAATCCGAACCCAAACCCAGAGCTATCAGCAGTCAAACATTATAAATTGGGTCATATACTATGATAGGACAAACTCTATGATAGTGTAGTATATATTATGTTATCATAGTGTACATGACTGCAAAAAATTCTTTAAAGATCAATTTTTTTATAAATACCCATACATGATTGTGTATTTTTTAATTAAAAAGAAAAAATAAGCAAATATTCAATTTTCAACCAAACATCAAATAACATACAACACTTATTAAATAGACCAAAATATCATTCCAATAATCACATAAGTTACATGATTAACCAAACACACTTATTTAAAATACTGCTTAATATTTTTCATTGAACCAAACATTTTTTTTTCTTAAACTCTTAAAATTTATCATTCTTTCTCTTTCTCCACTTAACAATCAACACTTAAAAACCGCTTTCCGCCGCTGCCAAACAACACCTAAATGTTTTCAAACAGTGTCTTAGAACATCTCCAACCCAAGCATCTAAATATGAAGGGTTAGAGGAAATTCATATTTGGAGGGTGTTGCACTTTAGCCATCACCCTCCACTTTTTCTTATTATTTTTTAAATTATATAAAAACTCATTAATATATATTATTAATTTTAATTTATTTATATAAAAATTATATCATTGAAAAGATCTCATTAAGACTTTTAAAATGAGTCTAATATTAAGTGGTTTTGGAGTTATTTTAAAAATAATAATTTTTTAACTAAATAAATAAAATAATTATTGAATAATCAAACATATGAGGATTTATTTAAAATCAATTCTAAAATAATTTAATATTAATCTCATTTTGAAGGTCTCGGTGACATCTTTACAACTATAGTAATTAAAAATGGATTAACGAATCAAAATATACATTAGGTTGAATTAATTAGTGCATAAAGTAAAAAATAAAAAATGTGATTTGAAGATGTCATATCCAAATCTCATGTGGGAATCAAAGGGATAAAAGAGAGAAAAAGGACAAAAAAAAGGAGAGCGACGACCCATCTCTCTCTCTCTCACCTACCGCTGTCCTCCCTATCTCCTCCGTCCATCACCATCATCCTCCTCCGCACCTTCGCAGCCTCCCCCTATGACGCATAACACTTTAATAAATGTTTTTTTTTAGAAAAAAATCCATATAACCCCCTATAATCTAGCCTAAATCTATATAACTCCTTGCAATCTTCATAAATTCATATAACCAACCCCCTGTAATCATCCCTCTATATTAACGGGGCAGTGGGTTATATGAATTTATGGCATATTATAGGGAATTATATGAATTTATGACAGATTATAGGGGGTTATATGAATTTTTCTCATTTTTGAATTATTTTTTTTCATGTAGTTTAAAATTGAGTTTTTTAAACATTTTTTTAAATTTTTTTTCAAAATACCATTCATTTTTAATTTTAATAAAAAAAATGTTATTCAAATCATAAACACATACAAAACCACCACCAAAGAGATGGAACTAAAAGAGATATATACTTTATCTCTTGGTATTTTAAAAAAGAACTCAAAACTACTCCTTCACATACAGTTTATCCCCAACAAAACTCATTCTCATGACACTAATACAAAGAAGTGCCTCAAGATTTAATAAAAAAAATTATTGGTTGATGTCACACACTTTTTGTTATATAGATTTAGGCCAGATTTTTTATTAAAATAATGTGTAACATCAACTAACAAAAATTCAAAAATGCCAAGAGGATGATTAATTTTTTTTATTAAAATTAAAAGTGTATGGTATCTTGAAAAAAATTTCAAAAATAAATATTAAATAGCTCAATTTTTAAACCACATGTAAAAAAAAAAAATTAAAAAAAAAAGAAAATCATATAACCCCTGTAATCTGTCATAAATCCATATAACCCCCTGCTCCGTTAACCAGCCGTACGGAAAAGATAACGGAAGGAGTTTTCTGGATAGAGGAGTAATTAAAAGGGGTTATATGGATTTATGAAGATTGAAAGAGGTTATATGGATTTAGACTAGATTAGAGGGGTTATATGAATTTTTTCCTTTTTTTTTTTTGCTTGATAAATTTAAGACTTGAACCCCCGATCTCCTCATGGAAGAGGGTGTGTCTCGACCATCACGCATAACTCTTTAATAAATGTTATATACAAATATATATTTGGACCATGTAAGTTCTATGGAGAACACAAGATCTCATTCTGGGAATTTGGAGACAATAAAAAAAAAAAAACCAAACTTTTAAATAATAATTTCCATAACAGGCGACAATGACTGACAAACCACTCCAACAAATTAGTGATAACCGGAGATAAACCCAACACACGACAAACCCAGGTTAGTATCACACACACGTGCAGACTCTCACGTGCACTCGGCCCACCCTTCCTCCTCCTCCCCTTCGCGCGCGCGCCTCCCGAGCACCCTCGCCAGTCTCGCGATCACCCTCCCCGGCACGCCCGAACACGACTCCAACCCCGCGAGCCGACGCGCGTCCCCCGTCCCGCGCGCGCTCATCGCGAACCACAGCGCCGCCGCCAGCCTCACCCGGAAGGGCAGCGCCGCCGCCATCGCCCGCCGCGCATCCGCCACGTGGCGGCGGCGCTCCACGCCCAACCGCGCGCACCAGCCAACCAGCACGCCCTCCGCCCTCGCGTCCCCGTCGCGCCACCGCCTCGGACGGGCGGATCCCCTCCCGCCCTTCGCCGTCGAAGCCGATTCGGCGGAGGAGATGCACGACGAGGAGGAGGAGGAGGCGGCGGAGCAGGAGCGGCAGATGGGGGAGAAGGGGCGGTGGCCGGGGCCGGAGATCCGGCGGCCGAGGGAGGCGCAGGATCGGCAGATCGCGCGGCGGACGTGGCGGGCGACGAGGAAGTTCGCGCCGTGGACGCGGGAGTCGCATCCGAAGCAGAGGTAGGCGGAGTCCGGCTCGCAGTAGAGCGAGGCCTCCGCCTTGCAGAGCTCGCAAACCCTCTCTTTCATGGCTTCTCCTCCTCCTCCAAAACCCTAATTTTGGGGGAAAAAGGGACAAATGGGAGGCGATTTTCAATGAAGAGAAAGGGAGGTGGATTTATATATATATATATATATTTTAAAAAGGAGGGTTTATTTGCAAAACAAGGCGGAATTAATGGTCATCCCTGTCCACAGAAACCTCGTTCGCTTGGAACGACGCAAACAGTGTTTTTTCTTCTTTGCGTGGCTCGAATTTTTTTTGGGGGGGAATTTATTTTGGTTTTGTGGGGTCCACGGAGAGCATGTGCTCTCTCTGAAGTCTGAATAATGACTTACTGACTGAGGCGTCTTATGATTAAATTTGTGACACGTGGCACGATGGTGTCACGTAAGGCTTTGTTTTTCCTGGTCATTGTTACGTTACGTTTACGGGTGACGTGCGTATTCTTTGCCGGGTGGTTCTAATAAGGACCACCAACCCATCTTGAAAGAAGAGGTACACGAATGTGACGGTTGGGCTCAAGGGATCCAAACAGGTGTTCGGTTATGTGATGGACGGTGATTAACGGACAGAAGAAGTGATGACGTGGCAGTCACTGCGCCGTGAAAACACCCACGAGGAGGAAAAGAGATCAGTATTGAAGGAGTTCGGATCCATCATACTTCTATCAGTCTCTTAATACTACACAGTCTCTAAATTTAATTGCACAATCAAAACGATATTTAAGAATTTATATTTTATTAATAGTGAGACTGGATCTAATAAAAGAATGAAACATGCACTTAAACAATTAACTGTAAATTTTGATTCATATGTGTATAATTCGATTCACATTCTGTACAATTTGATACCGATGGGATTGACCAAAACCAATACTGACAGTATCTGACCCTTTTAAAAAGAGGTATATATACACCACCATGTTTTATTTTTTTAATGAATATATTCAATTCGAAATGGATCTATTGCATTTGAGTTGTTAATATTATTGGCTTATTTTAGGTCTTATGATGTCCAACACTATTGAAGCATGTGCATTGTTAGATGAGATACATACATCATCTAATATTTTAAAATTATTAAAAATAAATTCATTCAATTTGAAATGAAATGACATACATTTTTCATAAAAATATAAACATTATTAGATAATGTTTTCTATTTTTAAAAAATAATGTGTGTGTAGTGTTTTGAACCATAAAAAAAACCAAGTCTAACATAATTCCTATTTATAAGCATACAATAAAAGGCACTCTATAAAAAAGGAAAAAAAACAACGTCTATATGTCACCAATGATTGATGGATTACAAAATAAATGGAGAATGGAGGTCAGTGAGTCTAAATTACAGTGATCATCAACTCAACCTTTCCATCATAGCTTCTATCAAGTAACAAAAATACAGAGAGTCAAGTTATAAACACAAATGGTGGCAAAAGACTGACCTACCACAGCGAAAAATCAGGCGAAGGATTGCCCGCAGAGGATAAAAGCGTGGAGAAGGCTCTGGGCGGCGTGAGTCTGCTCATGATCCCCAGATATAATAACAACCCCCTCTGCAGATCCAGGCTTCGGATCGTGGACTGTAACACTAGCTCCTGATATCTGATTTCCAAACAAAGCAATCGTGACTGAGAGTTACAGATGTTCGGTAATAGAATCAAAAGGAAAATATTTTACTTCATATGTATTTGTCTACTGAAGTATATACTTTTACAAAAGAAAATGAAATACATATTTGAATGATTAAATGCATACATATTTATTTATGTTTTTTGTAATAGAGTATATATTGTGTTGATGTGACATCTAAAGGAATAACTGCAAAAGCGTCGAGCATAACAGCGAACAAATCAAAATTCAATTATGAATGAATACGAGTTAATGCAATATCCTTTCGTTTAATAAGTTGTGTTTAAAGGCAAGTACTCCATATTATAAGAATATTTGGGAGGTGGCAACAAGCTTCTTCAGGAATTGAGGGCTCCATTGTGCTTTGCTAGTTAGTAGGATCAAAAAAAAAAAATTGGAGGGGGGTGTTAATTGTAATTGAGTATTAAAGAATTATGGTTTTGGAGTCACCCGGGTGTAGTAGATGGCTCTTCTATTAACTTGGGTGTGACGGGTGCTGTTTTTCTTTCTTCATTTTGTTTATGACTTTGGACTATGATATTTAATAAATCGTGCTAGATTGTCTACATTTCCTCAATCAAAAAGTAAAATACAAATGGGAAGGTCCCACTTACCTCCCTGATCTCATTCAAGTTACTACCATTCTCTCCGTAGACAGATTCCAGGTATTGCTGAGGAACTACAACTTCGGTCGTCATGCTTGTAGCCATTGCCCGACTTACACTGCACATATCAGTTTTTATGTGTGAGATTTTGGGGTTCAAAGGAAGTGATGGTTCTTGATTGGCCAAAAAACTATACCTCCCAGACCCTCCATTCTCATAACCAAAGCCCATCCCCATACCAGGCATGCTTCTAGGGTGCTGCAAAAATCAACAAATTTAACTTTGATAACACCGTCAAAAGAATTGAAGTTATGATCTATAGATAAAAGCACCAGTAATCAAAAGTGTTTACCTGAGGACCCCACGGCCCTGGAGGAGAAGGGTGATCAAAAGGTGGGCGAGCAGGAAAATCGCTGCCATACGAAAAGGGATTCCGGTCATAATGATGATCGAGAATATGTGGAGGAGGACCATGAGAGAGAGAAGACTGTCTATCTAGGGCATGCCCTAACCCAACTGCGGAGTAATGACCAGGAGATCTGGGTTCATTTCTTGACCTGAACAACGCATGTGGAACCTCAGCACCAGCAGGCATATAATGATTTGAATGGGGCCTCAATGGGAATATAATGTCACGTATCCTGCTTGTAATTTGAAACAGAGCATCTTGAACACATTGTAAATTACCACTAACCTGCCAATGGAAAAGAAATTTTTGTCAAAGCCCCTTTGTTTCGACAATTGTTAGCTGTAACACCAAAATCTTTTGATGGTTATTTCTGTTTAACAAGTCATCACATGCACTCAATTATTTCATTGTTTAGAATTTAAAGCAAAGTAAGAACTTGGACCTGAAATCTCATGCGCCTTTCATGCCCAAGAATAGACAATAGGAACTATGAGATGCACAAAAGGTTTTTTTCAAAAAAAAAAAATTAATTTAATTCTTGTAACATTCCTATCATCTTCTCCAAGAATTGGGAAGGTGTTTGAGACAATAAAAAATGGGGTTCAACTCAATGAATTGAAGAAATAGTAAGTATTGCAACATCATTTTTCTAGTACGTACAAAAACAGGTGGATCGTCTTTTACCAGAGAAGGCTTCCCATCTATCCACAACCTTATTTACCTTTCAAAGAAAGGTGAGCTCACCAATTGGAATTTCATTTTGGTGAATTCAAAAGATAAATCACCAGAAAATAACCTTCAAAAAGCAACATGCCTTAGCAAAGTACTGTTTCTTCATCAATAAAATCTTAGAAAAAATGGGTTGTGGATGAATCTCCAGCTTTTTCACTATGATTAAACATGTTTGAAAGAAACTTTAGTGGTCCAAAACACTATATCACCTATTGGCAAGGACATGAAAATTTTGACCACATGGAAGTTAAAGAAATTGACAACTACATGACAATACCACAGCACTAGAAAAAAATGGTGAGCTATTCTTTGATTATCAAACGGTTTTATCCTTTATCATTACACTATAATTGGCCATACATAGGTCCTTAATAAAATATAAACAAATCAAAACTCCTACACACACACACACAAACTTGGGGCACGGCCAATCATATATGCAGGCAGCAGACATACAAAGATCTACCAAGATCCAACATGCGTACTCTCATCAGTCACAATGAGAATCAGGATGAATTGAGAATTATCGAACATACCTGCACAACTTCATCGTTAGGAGTTCCACACGTTGGAACATGCTCCCTCAGGAAAATCCGGATACTAGCCCCAGTTGACCTTCTCATTTCAGCGATAATGTTGCCACCTTTACCCAACAAACAACCGATCTGCTGTGAAGGTACAAGAAGCCTTGCAGTGATTGGCATGCCCCTCTCTAATGCTATTTCAGCAATTCTCGAGTGGACACGTATCACAGCATCTTGCGCAGGAGAATGCTTTAACTCTGAGTTCTGCAACAATAAAAACCAATGGGCATATTCAAAATTCCATCAAATTAAATATTTATCATAAATGAAGCACATGCCAAATCAAGGGAGGATCATACGCGCCTCACGAGCAGATATCACGACAACTCTTTCTTCAGAGTCAGCTACTGGATCAGCAACCTTGATGGAGGCTCCAGTATCAATTTGCATACCCCGAACTATAGAGCCACCCTTCCCTATTAAACTGCCAACTTTATCATTTGAGCACAACAATCTAAATACCAACTCCTCTTCTAGAATTTTTCTATGTCCAGCTGTGAAATTATCGGGTCCTGGGATTGACGAAAAACCCCTGGAAAGATAATCTGGTGAATGCAGACCAGGTCCATAACCCCTTGGAACAAATGGGTCGTTCGGTGAACAGCTATCTATTCCACGAAGGATTGTCCCTACTGGTTTTCCAGTGGCAAAATTGGTTCCATCAGTCCTGGGGTTATCCTGAAGACAACTTGAAACTGAAAGGAGTGCTTTTTTTGCAGATGAGTAGCTTCCAGTTATCTGCCAGTACAGTCAACCATTACTGATTTTTTTCCCATAAACGACATAAAAATGTTATATTAGATTTATTTATTTATTTATTTATTTTTGCCATAGAACAACTTATTTAATAAAGGAATAAAACTGAGAAGAACATGCTGCCTTTTTCGTAACAGAAAGTATATTAGATGGTTGCCACCCAAATCCAGCAAGAATTGCAGTGATCTGATACAGATGTGGAGGAGTTCAAGATGCATACTCAGTCATCTGATAAAAATCCACTGTTTTCATTATCCTTAAAATGCATTAACAATGAATATTTGAAGCTTTTTTTTTATAAAGATCAAATTGTTGGCTACTTCACTCAATGATATGATGACACTACTTGTCTTGATTTTGTCCCCCTGTATGCTGTGTATCGCGTGCTGGCTTCCCCATGTTCTTATTCAATTATTAATGAAGTTAAAGAACATTTTAAACAACCTGCACACATTCTGCTCTCTAGAGGCAGACTTGTTTTTTTGAGGGAAAAATAAACTAGAGACAGACTTGTTACCAATTTTTTAGAAATAATTAAATTGAGGCCAAACGTCCCAAATGGTCGCATTTTAAGAAAAAAAAAACAGTTTTAGTTATAAACAGTGAAAAAAAGAGCTCTATGGGAATCTAATAAAAGTATGTTTCATGAGAATCTTAATTCAAAAACCGCTTTAAGTGAAGAGCTGTTTTTCAAACCGCTTTCCAAACTCTATGTAAATCTTCAATCTATTCACACGAAATAATCCGGAGACCATTTTATATAGAATCATGAATCATCACAACAACAATATCTATATTAACCTAATTAAATGTACAAAAAAAAAAAAAACTTTCATCCTAGCAAATCCATCACTAGTTCACTACTGTTTCAGCCACTGCAACCACAAATCCTAAACATCGAATGTCGCATTGTCGCATTAACCGCATAAACCCTAATGAAAGGATGAAAAACACTCACCATGATCAGCTCATCGCCCGGGAAGGCGCAGGCGTTGTTCTGTTCGGCACCGTAGATCCTGATATGCGCTCCGCTCTCCTGCCTGATCTTCTCCACTACCTTCCCTCCCTTCCCAAGCACACAACCGACCTGCCCACTCTGCGCGAGGAGCCTACAAACCACCGAACCCTCTGCCGATCTCTCCTTCTCAACCTCCTCCCCCGATCTCTCCTCGTTCCCCCTCACTATCCTCTCAAAAACCCTAACCAGCGCCACCTGCGCCGGCGACGCCCCCTCCTCGTCTCCGCTGATGGAACCCCCATCATCGTCGCCATTGCTGCCGTCGTTGCTCCTCTTCCTCCCCTTCTTCCGGAAGGAGTAAGTCTCGGGCGCCGTGACGAGGATGACCCGGTCGTCGCAGCCAGGGGCGGGATCGTCGACGCGGACGCGCGCGCCGGTCTCCTCTCGGATCTGCCTCACGACCGACCCGCCCTTGCCGATCACGCATCCGGTCCTGTCCGCCGGGCACAGGATCCGGAACACCGTCTCCCCCGACGAGAGCTTCAGCGGCGGTGGGGGAGGTCTGAAGTGGGCGGCGGAGGTGGCGGAGGAGGCGGTGTGGCGCCGCTTTGAGGAGGAGGTGGCGGTCGTGGAGGTTGGGGAGAATACGTTGCCGGAGGTGGAGGCGCCACCTCCGCCGCCTCCGCTGGACTCCGATCTATCGGTGGCGGCGGTGGAAGTGGCGGCGGATGAGTCGGGCGGGCGTTTGGCGGCGGTCGGTGAAGTGATGGTCTCCTCCATCGCTCGCTCGGAGTAAAACCTACAACCCTTACTATTATCCAATGAATCTGTTTGGATGCTTAAATAGTGCTATGATATACCGATGTGATGCATTTCGGCGGGGTCCAAACACACCTTTTAGCAGTGTTTTTGAATAGGGCGCAGATATCCGCACCCGAGTTACTAGAAACCCACCCCGTTTTTTAACAAAAAAAAAAATAAAATTACATACTATAGCAGTAAATGGAAACTCACCCCGATGTCACCACTCCCTCTGGCAACGGTGGTGAATAATGGTCGCCAGAGCTTCCGACGAGTATACCAACCCCGGGCGGCATTTCCATTGGCGACAGTGTTGAAGCGTGGTCGCCCAAAGGCCTGGCGAGCTAAAATAAGAGAGAATAAATTCACATTTTTACAAGTTTCAAACCAAATAGACAAATTTCACATTTAAACATATATAACAGACAGTCATAGCAGAATTTAAAATGCATTAAAATATGATGTTAGCATTTATAACACAAAAATACAATGTTAACATTCCATAACGAATTATTCATATTACTACATTACAAAATACATTTTCATATTATTTTTATGTTTATTTTTATTTTTTTTTAAAATGAGTAATTGTTTTTATTAGATATATTATTTGTTTTTATATATGAAAAAATCAATATAGTCACATGAATGATTGTAGAATTTGAACATGTATTTTATTATGTAGTTACGTGAATGGTTGATTATGGAATGCGAATGTCATATTTTTATGTGTTTTAAATGTTGTTATAACTATCTGTTATATGCGTTTAAATGTGAAATTTGTCTATTTGATTTGAAACTTGTAAAAATGTAAATTTATTTTCTCTTATTTTGGCTCGTTGGACCTTCGGGCGACCACACTTCAACACCGTCGCCAATGGGAATGTTGACCGAGGTTGATACACTCGCCGGAACCTCTGGCGACCATCATTCACCACCGTTGCTAGAGAGAGTGACGATATCGGGGTGAGTTTCCATTTACTGCTACAATATATATATATATAAAAAATTAAAAAAAAGGTGGGTTTCTGGGGTGCGAATATCGACACCCTTTTGAATAACTGATAGTTTTTTTATAACCGACAATGGAAATCCATGCAAACATGGATCATGGAACAAAAATAGAACTCTCTGAGCCCGCTTGTGGTTGAACATAAGCAAGGTACAAAGAAGAATATAAAAGAATAACTAAAAAAAAAACTATTTGTTTTTTTTGAAAAAAATTAATAGTTATGTTTGAATAAATTAGGATAAAGTCTGATAACTATTCTCATAAAATGTTAAAATTATTTATCAGTGCTTCTTTATGTCAATGAATAAAAATATTCTTCTCTGTCATTTTAAAAAATGTATCTCATATAACACTTTCTACACACATTTTAAAAAATTGTCACATCTATCATATCACACACATTTCTCATACTTATTCTAAAACAAAATAATTTATGTAGGGGTATGATTGTCATTTAAAAAGTTATAAATTTTTATTAATCTATTATCTGCCACTTATCTCGTGAGTAACTTTAGAATTAAGGATTTGTTGTATCATAAATATGTATAATACATAGTATATATCAACGCAACAACAACATGCTTCAGTTTGAAAATGAAAATAATGGTGGATGATCTAGATATATATTATATAATATATAATAATGAAATGATTGATTGTAACACAAGCAAATCCATCCCTCTCAGATATTCATCAAATATATAAAGTGATATCAATATTTCAAACATTTACATATTCATAAAAAAATGATAAATAGAAATAATATAAAAATAGCTATGAATAAAATATGAAAGGTATTAGATAATCATCATCTATAAAAGAAAAGAGTTTTGTTAAAAGAAAAAAAATATTTACAACGCTAGAACAAAAGTCCATGAGAATCCCATCATTTAGGTGAAATTATTTTTAAAAAAAATTCTTTTATATTTCTCTCTGTAAAGTTCACAGAAGCCCACAAAAGTCATTCACTTAAAAAATCTCATTTATAAATCCTGTATAAATTGAATAACATGTAACAAAATGTCTATTATGAAGAATTTCAATCAAACAACGCTAAAAAAATATCTCAATCAAATAATGCTGAATTTTTTGCTTAAGAAAAAATTTCTCAATCTAATAACACTCGACTTTTTGTGCATGAAATACTATCTTAATCAGCTGAATTTTTATTCACAAAATAATGTATCAATCGAATAACACTGGGCTTTATGTTTATGAAATAATGTCTCAATCGAATAAGTAAATTTTTTATCTACGAACCAATATTTGATTTAATAACATAGGATTTATAACATTGTGTTTATGAAAATATTAATCTGACTATCCGGTAGTGTTCCTTGACGGGTTCATGTTTTCCTACCCTCTTAAGCTCGGTGTGGCAGATCCAACGGTCAAAATCAACCGCAGCGGGCGATGGGAGACTCGTCGACCCTCCGCCACCTCCTCCTCTCCCTCCTCGTCGTCCTCCTCTCAATCTCCGCCGTCCGATCCTTCTTCGGACGGCTGATGATCCCAGACCCGCCCGATCGACCGAGGATCAAGAGGTCCCCGGACCTCCCCCTCCGGTTCAACCACGACGGAACCTTCAAAATCCTCCAGGTCTCCTCCTCCATCTCCACCTCTCCGTCTCTTCCAATGCTTTTTCTTCTTCACACGATTTGATTAGGTTAGGGTTTCCGTTTAGGTCGCCGACATGCACTACGCGAGAGGGATCGGGACCCGGTGCCGTGACGTCACTCCATCGGAGTTCGCTCACTGTTCCGATCTCAACACGACTCGGTTCCTCCGGCGGATGATCGAATCCGAGAAGCCCGACTTCATCGCTTTCACTGGTAGATCTTTGAATTCGCTTTGGATTTGGTAAAATTGAAGTAGTTTAGATGTTTGTCTGATTGTCTAGGCGACAATATATTCGGATCGAGCAGCACCGATGCCGCCGAATCAATGTTCGCGGCCTTCGGACCGGCGATGGAGGCGCGGATTCCCTGGGCGGCGATCCTCGGTAACCACGACCAAGAATCCACGATGAGCCGTGAAGAGCTGATGTTGTTCATATCTCTCATGGATTACTCGGTCTCCCAGGTTAATCCGCCTCTCACGAGCATCGACGGATTTGGGAACTATGATTTGAGAGTGAATGGCGCGTTTGGTTCAGATTTGGTGAACTCGAGCGTGCTCGGTCTCTACTTTCTTGACAGTGGGGATCGATCGACGGTTGAAGGCGTTCGCGGGTATGGGTGGATCAAGGAATCCCAACTTGCTTGGCTGCGTGGAGCTTCGGAAGCGTTGCAGGTAATACCATGTGTGTGTTTGTATGTAGTGCTTTATGAGTTTATTCATAATTGCTAGTTTGAATTACATTTATCTTGTGTGTTTGTTTTAGAAATTATTGATCTTGGTTTTGTGCATTAACACAAGCTTGCATATGGTTCTTGTCTAACTAGTTATTTCAAGTCATGACACATTGATTTGTGTTGTGGATAGCAATCTTTTTTAGTATCAGAGAAACATGGAGATGATACCAAATCACCTTTTGGCATGTTGGTAGAAGTACCACTTCTTCAGGGGTCATGGATTCGAGTATTACTATCGCTGATAGAATAACATTTGACCAGGAAGAAAAAAAAAAAACACTTACCTATCAAAGAGAACATATGGAGATGGTCTTGTACGTCTCTTGATTTCCATGAAACACAGGATTTGATTTCCAAGAACTGCATCTCTTGATAAACACACAATAGTAGTGGATGTAAGTTGAAATCTATGTTTAACTGTTCAAAATATCAACATCTGATCTGCAACCTTATCTTCTTACTCTCCCGTCATAACTGGATTCAGTTTTTTTTTCTGACCATAGCGGCTCAAGCTCACATTCAATGTTAGTGAAACAAATCAACTGCCTACCATTCCCCAGAAACAGTTACTAATTAACCAGGTTGTCAGGTCAATGAAACTGGTGTGTTGTGTGCCTAGAACAATCCAGATGCGAGTGAAAACATAATGAAACACTACTTTTGGAGCATATCCTGGGTCTACTGTTAATGGCATTCAGTGTGCTTCACATAGATTTTCATAGAGTGTATTAACTATTCTGATCTCTCATTCCTCTGATTTATTATAATTTGATTTTCGAGATTAACAGAATGTAAAGCTAAACAATGAGTGGAACACCCTCCACAAATGTGAAGTGCCTGCCCTCACATTCTTCCACATCCCAATCCCAGAGGTCCGGCAGCTCTGGTTCAAGGAGATTGTGGGGCAATTCCAAGAGGCTGTCGCATGTACATCATTCGACTCCGGAGTCCTCCATACCCTTGTCTCCATGGGAGATGTAAAGGCAGTTCTTCTTGGACACGATCACCTCAATGACTTCTGTGGTGAAATGGATGGCATATGGTTTTGTTACGGAGGTGGGTTCGGGTACCACGCCTATGGAAGAGCTGGGTGGCATAGGAGGGCCCGGGTGGTGAACATTGAACTCAAGAGAGGGGAGAAGACGTGGTTGGGGGTACAAAGGATTCAAACATGGAAGCGTTTGGATGATGCGAACTTGACCAAGTTCGACGAGCAGGTTCTTTGGGACGTCGCAGCTAGATGAGATGATTCCTGTGAAATTATTGGTGTATGTATAATTTATTTATTTTTATTTTTTTTTGCATATTGTACCTGATGCATTTGTCATTGATGTGTATCGGATCAATTTTTGAGTCAGATGCGTTGCAACAGCTTTTGTGATGTCTGTTGTAAATTTAGATTTGCAAGATTTTGTGTCCCCGATTATCTTTATTAGTGTAAATACAGGTGCATAAAATTTCACTTTAACTAAATTTTCAAGTGAACAGTACAGAGAGTAGGGGTGGTAAACGAGCCGAACGAGCCGAACTTTGACATGTTCAAGCTCGGCTCGTTTATAAACGAGTCGAGCCGAGCCGAGTCGAGCCGAGCTCACGAGCCTCAACGAGCCTAGCATTCTTCTTCATTTTAGGGTTTTTAAGAATTGAAAATAAAATTTTAGCCTAAATGAGCCAAGTTCATGAGCTTAAACGAGCATAACTTTGTATTAATTTAATATTCTAATTTTATAAAGGAGTTTAATCAAGCTTCAATTAAGTTTTAATAACACAAACAAGTTGAATTTGAACATAAAATGAAGCTCGATCCAGGTCCCGAGCCTAACCGAGCTTTAAAACTTGTTCAAGCTCGCTCATTTATCTAAACGAACGAGTCTGAACGAGCTCAAACCGAGCCGAGCCCGAGCCGAGCCCGAGCGGCTTGGTTCGTTTACCAGCCCTAACAGAGAGTGCCCCTGTTTGACTGTTTGCAGCCCTGTCTACGGTTCCAAGACAGTCCCCAGTCAATTATATACTCTACTAGTCGATGTCATATACTGCAATAGTGTATTATACTTCAATTAGTGCTATGTATGCTCTACCAAAAAAAAATTATTTTTTAAAAAATGAAATTATATATTGTTTTATCTTGATATATACTTCATGTTCTATAATAATATAAAGTTGTGTGCTTAAAGAAAAATTAAAACGGTTTGGATTACAAACCGAATTAGACCATTTTTTTAACGAAATTATAGGCATGCATCCATTCCAATAGAAATCACAATAGACAGTCTGATTGGGGATAAAGAGAAGTAGAAAAAAGCATAAAATTGGAAATACATTTTGAGAGAGAGAGGAGGTCACGCACAAGATCTCTGAAGTTTGTCGTAGAAAAGGTTTCTATAAACTCACCATTTCAAGACAAAGTATGCTCTAATCCGCAATATGAATACTACATTCCTCCTCCATAATGATATGCAATGCCCCTCCAAGACCTGTTCCCCATTTGACAATCGATTGACATGTCATTTCTCAAAGATTTTTGAAATAAAACCTCTCATTTTTGAAAATCTTCTCATTTCTCACTCTCCAGCTAGCCCAAGTGCATGCAGGAAACAAGAAGATCAAATAGATCATTTTCCTAAAATGTATGTTCCAGCAAACCAAGAAGATCAAATACAGTGAGTTTAATTAATCAAAATAATCAAATGTTGACCATTAACCAATAAGTTCCATTCAGTTGTGATGGTTTGACTTTGATCTTGGTTTGGATGTGTTTAGTTGCGCGATTGTAAAATTGATTCTACAAGAATTTGAGTTTTAAATTTGATTTTGTAAGAAGTTTACCCCTCCCTTTCAAAGCTTTTGAAAATCACATATTTTGATACTATTTGTTTAAAGGGTTTTTTAGTTTTAAGTCCCTGTAAACATACTCATTTAGGGATCGATCCCTCACTTCTTCATAATTTGGTTTTAGTCCCCCGATTTAAATGATATGTTCAGTTTTAGTCCCTCCCAGGGATTAAAAACAAAACTAATAATTTAGGTATAGGTCCCTCCCAGGGACTAAAACCAAAACCCTAGGGACTAAAACCAAAATATGAAGAAGTGAGAGATCGATCTCTAAATGAGTATGTTTACGGGGACTTAAAAATAAAAAACCTTGTTTAAAATATATCTGTAGAAAGTTGTTATAACAAAACTATTTGATTGTACAATTGAAAAAACAGTCTTATGTAAACGTAAAAACTATCAAATCGTGCACTTAAACAGCTCTCTATTATAAATGTTTGGTCAATAATAAAAAGTAATAATATTTGAATGTATCAAATTTTCTGAAAACCTGTTTTAATAGTTTACTAAAATACGGCACTCAGAAGTCAGAATTAACATAGGGTGACCAGGATTAGGAAAATTAGGCTCCCATGATTCACAATAATACTTTAAATAAACGGGGGTATAAACTCATCCAAATTAGAATTTTTTAAGATAAACTAAGATATAGACATTTACAAAAATATCCCTAAAACCAGAATTAAAACCCCAAATACGTGTAAGGGTGTTTCAGTCATTCTACAGAACCCAAAAGGCACATAACGAAGCCACACGTGTCGTGGTGTCCGTACAGTCCTTCCCCCCCGAAATAAAATCACGGGAGAGATAATGAAACCAACGGTTACGATTCACCCTCCACAACGGTTCCGACTCGTGTAGCCCTCACACGCAATCGTGACCGTTCATTCTCCTCCTCCTCTTCCCTCCCTCCCTCCCTCCCTCCCCTTCCCCTCTCAGAATCTCTCGATCCGATCCCGCCCAAAAAAAAACCCTAGAAAATCCAGGTCCCTCATGAACGAAATCCCTAACCCTAGCATGGACGCGAAGGCGGTCCACGGCCTCTTCGGGAACGGACCCGTCGACGGACAGGGGATGGCGTTCCCGGTCCCCATCGAGGACGCCTCCGGCGGCGGAGCCTCTATCGAAGGGGACTTGCAGGGCCGGCGCGGCCGCCCCCCAGGACAAGTGGCGGAGATGGAGGGGGAACAGGACGACGGGAGCGAGATGGAAACTGGAGTGCCGTCCGATCTGCAGCTCGTGCACCACCGCGACCAGGCGGGGGTCGGGGGGAACCAGCTCACTCTGTCGTTCCAGGGGGAGGTTTATGTTTTTGATTCCGTCTCGCCCGAAAAGGTGAGGTTTTTATGGCAATTTTGGTGGATTTGTGTATAGACTTGAAGTTCATGTACGGACAGTGCGGGAAAGTTTGGATCTTTTATTAATTGGGGGAGTGTAGATGGAGAGATTTCTACTAAGTTTTTGTTCAATCTGATGAATGATATTATGTGGAGAGGTTGTTAAGGGGAAGGCATAGTTGACTGAAAATAGATGGAGAAGATGGAAAAATGTGGATTAGTTTGTGTTTGGAAATGATTTTTGAAAAGTTGATGTATTCAACCAAGATTCTGTTGAATGAGAAGATGAAGGGTGTCTTTCCAAATAGAAATATTTTTGAATTACAAAAGTAGATTCCTCATGAAGTTCACTCTTTTTGGATGAAGGCCAATTAAGAGAGGAAAGTGTTGTGATTTTTAGGAAACTAAAGTGAATTTAATATCTGCTTCATTAATAGAAGTTAATGGCCCTGTCTTCCATAAAAAACAAGGTAACAAAAAACTTGACCAGTTTGGTGACTCGAACCGATGTGGATCCATACAGAAAGTGATAGTGTGACATGTCCTTTTGTGATTGGTCTGTCACTAAATTGGTCAAAAAATATTGTTACTAAATCAGAACTCTAAAAAAAGAGTGAAAACACCTATTTGGAAATGCTTCTTGGCAAAATTGATTTATACATAATCAAAATCTGCTTTGAACCGTTTTAAACTGATTTTTTTTCCCGAAATGCTCCTTAACATTGGCTTTTCCAAAAAAATCAATCTTGAGGGGTTTTTTTTGCACATAAAAATTTCAAAAGATTTTTTAAAAAGAAAAAATCTAAAATCTAAAATCCAGAAACACCAAAATTTTGTTTGAAGCCTTTTTTTGGTGAAAATTAATTACATATTACGAGCAGAATCTACCTAAATAATCTTTTGGAAGAGAGCTGGCCATATCTGTTATTTCTATTACCCAAACTAATAATATGAAAGAAGTCAGAGCAGTTTGTGTGTGGTTCTGTGTCAGAGAGTCATTTTACTCGATCAGTCAAACATTTATTTTATTGATACTTGTACTATTGGAATAATTCGTTATATACATGCTTTGCAGGTTCAAGCGGTGCTTTTATTGCTTGGAGGACGCGAAATACCAACAGGCTTGCCTTCTATTACGTCATCTTCTCATCAAGGTTCGAAGGTATAAATCTGCATTTATGTTAAATAATGATTGTTTTCTCTCGTGGTTCTATAGCATTTAATTAGAGGTCATCTGATGTTTACAGCGCTCAAACTTTCCTCAGAGGGTTGCGTCATTGATCAGGTTCCGCGAGAAGAGAAAAGAGAGGAATTTTGAGAGGAAGGTTCGGTACAATGTTCGTAAAGAGGTTGCCCTCAGGTATGCTTATTCCATAACGTTTTTTTTTAGTACTATTAAATTTGTCAGACAATTGATGTAATTTTGTTGTCATTTTTTTTTAACTATTTATCCCACTAGGTTCAAAATTAAAATTAGATTTATGGAGCAATTCATGTGTGAAGGTTAACAATTCTTGAAAAATAGTTGTTGCTGGATTTACATCATTCAAAGTGGCTTATGTATGTTGTTCGCTTAAAAAAAAATGGCTTATGTTGTTTGGCATGAACTTTGTTTATAATTGCGATTCAGCTCTCTAAATGGTAATAATAACTATAAATCTCCATCTATTTTGTCTGACTATGATATTCACATGAAAATTAGTAGTGCGATGTGTTGTTCTAGTTATTTGAGTTGTCCTGTCTCAGAAGAAAATGCAGATGCAAATGGATAAACCTACAATTTTTCTCATCTGTCAATGGCTGTATGTTTTTTTCCAGTGTATTGTCTCGAATTTATGCTCAATTTCCCCCATTTTTAGCGGGGAATGGCTTTAGTGGATTGAGCAATGTAGTGTTTGTTTATTCTAATTACAATTGACCTTCATGATTATAGGATGCATCGGTACAAGGGCCAGTTTGCATCATCCAAATCAATTATTGAAGAAGCAGCATCCACTATAGCAAATTGGGATGCTACCCAGCGCTGGGGGCAGGAGACTCGGCCAGAAGCATCTGCGTGAGTTTTGAGTACATCCCTTTCATATAGTTAGTTTGGTTCTAGTTTGGGTCTGTCATTTGGTTATCTCCATGGTGTTTTGAGCACCAAGCATTCTTGTTAGATCACAGTTTAATTGATTACTATCTAACATTGCACAACTTTCTATATGTATAATATGGTGATTGATTTAATACTGAAGTTGTCACATATATGATATTACTCCAAGCTCTGCTTGTTAGATCTGATTGACTTACATATCAAGAGGATATTACAAGACAGCTACCATTTGCGTCACAGAACTCCTAGCATGATGCTACATGTGGGTGGCAGTTGCCTGGTCGAACAGTCTTATCTTCAATTTTGCCACAGGCCCGAGCTTCAACCTCATCTTTTTTTTTTCCTGTTATCACAAGGATATATAACACTATAACATAAAATAATTTATTTCTCTAGGTTAAGTTGCTCACTGCCTACATTTGGAGTATCAAATTTAGTTGAAAGGGAAGAAACCTGGAAGGTTTCATGGTCACTTAACCTTCAGATTGAAGCTTGCCCCTTTTACGTGTATTGAATAAAGTAGCCTTGACCAGCTTATGTGGGTTCTGACAATGCTGATTTTGCACAATGGAAAAGACTTGTTAAAGTCACGAAGCTTCATCTTTCTGTAGATTGCTGTCCTCATTAGAATTATTATTTCTCATATAAGGAATCTTTTAAATATACTTTCTTTCAACTTCACCTCTGCAGAACCTACTATACAAGTGCCTCTCATTAATCTCTCATTTATGATGTTGTAAGAATTTTATTACGTCTCTTTTATGAGGATGTCTATTTTCAGTACATTCATAGTCTTCCAAAACATTTCAGGTGCCATCACTGCGGCATCAGTGCAAAGTCTACACCTATGATGCGTCGTGGGCCTGATGGACCAAGAACTTTATGCAATGCTTGTGGACTTATGTGGGCAACCAAGGTGATTTTTTAAACATTCCTGTTTAAACCATTTTGCTAATGTTAAAGTGAATCAATGTTAAAGTGATGAGGGCCTAAAAAGAATGATTGTAGAATAATGTCATCTGTTTTGCATTCCAGTTGTTCTAGGCTAAGATGAACAAAATTATTATCTTCAATCTAGAAGCATTCAAATCGTACTAATTGTAGCTAATATATTGCTATATCCACATACATACCCTATATATTATTTTGAAATTTGATAGAACCTTGTCTTAGTCATCTGTTGGAACTGCATTTAATCTTCATTTCCTTCCGTTTAGAAACCTGTTCTCATTACAGTTTGTATTGGTGTCTGATCCATGCAGTGTGGCCTATTTTACCTTAAAACGGAAATAAATAATAAACCTTGACACACTTGCTGTTAGATGATTGTATCGGTGGATCTTCTTCGATGCTAATTGCATCATTTACTTCTTGTTTCCAATATTATTTTCTATTACAGTAATATGGAAATTTGAAATTACATCCCCAAGATTTTGCTTTCCCAGTTTAAATGAACAAATTTTGTCAAAAAAATAAATAAATCAAGTGGACATATTCTATGTTGGCTGTAACGATCAATCTTGCAAGTAACAAATTTTGTCAAAACAAAGTATAGATTTAAGATGGTAATTTTCTTGGATGCTGTCAATCTTGCTAGTATTTCAATTCAAATTTCAGTTACATCGACATTAAATTGCATACTCAGGCTGTGCGTCGAATCTGTGGGGCATTTTTTTCTTCTACCAATGAACTTCTGAAATGGAAAATCTGACTTTCTGTGCACTTAACTGAAATCTTTTGAGATAAACAGGGAAGCTTGAAGGACCTAACGAAAAACAACACCACCGTGCCATCTGCTTCAAATGCACCATCAAACCACATTGATGGGGTGAGAGTTATTTTTTATGTTATTATTATTCTTATTCTTAATATAATTATTGTTATTCTTACTGTTATTTCATCCCATTTGTCCAACAAATTCTCACATTCAATGCTGGCAATTCCACAACTAACTTTTCCAGCAACGAGGAGTCACTGATCCCAACTTGCATCGGGAGGATGCGGATGCTGTTCTTGCAATCGAAAATGACGATGACTCGTCAGATTGAACACAGGATCGGGTGATTGGGGTTTATTTACTTTGTAATGTGCCATAATATTATAGGGATGGGGTGTGTGTAGTTTTTATATTTTGTGTTTGCATCAATCCTTGAAAGTTTTCAATTTTCCCCCTTGTTATATATAATCTGTGTATTATTGAATCTCACATAACTTTTTTTTATTTATAAAAAGTTGTTCTTTGGCAGGTTGTGAAAATTGTTGCTTATTGTAGAGTATGTTATTTTGCCCTTACATTCATCCTTGTCTAAACATCAAGCACTGACTAATGTTGCACTGAAAACCTTCATAGAAGTGTGTTTTTTTTTTTTTTTTTTTTTTGGGGGGGGGGGGGGGGGGGGGGGGGGCGCTCTTCATTATCAGGATATGTTAGTCAATTTTGGAGAATAAACATCAATTTGTTTCTTATTCACGTTTGAATTTTTAAATATCATTCTAACCTACAAGGAATAAAAAAGAAATCTTCATTTTCAGTTAAAAAATGTGAAATGAATGAATCTGTATGGCTTTTTTTGTTATTTTTTTGACAAACAAATTTTCTCTAACCGTCATTAGTCATACCATGTTTGAAGTTTTTCTAAAAGCATATACATGTTTAATTAAGTACATTAGAAAATGAAGTATTGTCAGTAAATGTATATTTGTATATTTTTGTAGAGAGAACACTGAAGTCCACTTTAAGAATCACTAATCGCAATGTTTGAAACCACCCAAGGCCCGTTTGAATTAGCATTTGGTCAGAAACACATTTTTAGTGAATAATTTTTTAACCCTCATTTTGTTTTTTCAAACTAAAAAATTCGAGTGATTAAAATGTTAATAAAATAACACTTTTCAAATACGGAGTTTGAAACGCATGATTTTAAAAATCTCAGCATTTTAACCTCACATTTAAACGTATATAGATGTGATTCGGTAAACCATTCGAATGGTATTATCATATTATTTCATGATAATGCGTGTTCATTTTCATGGTATGTAAACTCTATACAAAAAGCATTATTGGCTTACCAGTGCTCGTTTACATGAATATTCAAAGCATCACCTCTGTAGAGCAACCAAGAAATCAAACAATTAAAGCTAAAAGTAATGGTTGATGATGAACTATAAGCATCAATAGGTAAGTTGGATTAGCAGTTGTTACACAAATCAAAGCAAGAATTATCTGACACTGCATAAAAATCTATACATAATACTACACTGCATCTGAAATTAAAACCCATATATCATAATATAATATTCATGAACAAGTGGAGAGAGAAATATGCATTTCATTGTTACTCAATGAGAAGTACAATTTCAAATCAGACAAGTCAGTTCAGGCATGACTGAAGCCAGGAGTACACTACACCTGTAGGTTCATCTCAAACAAATAAAAAAACAAATCCTATTATTAAACTAAAAAATTACAGAGGAGAGGAATTAAATATGTACAAATGATCTGTAGGGGGGGGGGGGGGGGGGATGCAAATAAAACCCCACATCGGGGTTGTTCAAAGAATGACTGAAACAGATGAAACACTTACAAGATCAAGAGATAGTGGTGAACACTAGTATACAAAGGGATTGAAACTTCCAATGTTTCTCATCCACCGGTGCTTTCAATTCAGTGTCTCACTATTCTATCTATACTGTGTTCTAAGCCTCCCCTTCTTTACAGTTCTCTCTAAGATACTCCCCCTCCTCCAAACCACTTTGCCCTTCTGAACAACCCTTCATTCAGTTATTGGTGATATTGGCGGTATGTTCATAAAGCTAAATAATCTGCACAGATTGGGTGGGCGCTTTCAACGGATAATGTGCATCCTCTTTTTGTTTCCATTATCGTTTCATGGCTGCAATCAGGCCTATTATGATATTTCTGATGAAGCCTCCAATGGGTCAAGCAAAGGCTTTAGCCTTTTCTCAACCTCTTGAGATTGCAAATTCATCTCTTCAAGTATCATCGACTCTGCGGACTTGCATGATGGCTCGTCCCTGAATGCAAGCGTCCATCTCCCATCAACCAAAGCCTTCGATTTCGCTGACCCAGTGGCATTGGACTTCAAGGGATCCCAAATTGGTAGAGTGGATGGACGGATGCGAAGGTGTAGCCATCTCGGATGTTTTTCATCTATTTGAGGCTGGTTGAGATTAAAAAGATAGTCAGATTTTGTATTTTCACTGAGCCTAATATTTTGTTAGGTAGTCCCAGATCAATCAATTTGCTTTTTCAGGTAGATTTTTAGTTCTAAATTAAAAGTTCACAATTTTATTAGGCAGTGATCTACCCATATAATCAGAACTGCAGAAAAAAAAAAATTGAGATGCCAATGATAAATCTCAACCTCTATGACTTCCAATAATGTAAATCATAAAGCTACTTGATGAAACGGACACTGAAGGAAAGTGGGAATACAACAAGTCAAAACCGAAGATACATACATTTGAGCCGGCCAATGGTGCTGCAACACGAACAACTCCACGATGTTGCTGGATCAATTCCTCTACCAAAAGAACCCATCCAGACATTTCTCTAGAGATTGCCAGGAAACAGAAATGGCGTTCTTTACCCCTCTCGAATGCAATTCTACAGGGAAGTGCATCAACTGCAAGGAAAATATCATAATGATTTTCTTAAGAAACACTGACACAAGATTCAATTTCTATTAATTTAGTAGTGGTAGGAAAAACAAATGCTTCAGCTGACCTGTATTGATTTCTGTGCCGGGCTTGGGAACACATAAATCAAGGCCAGCACATTTTGCTCGAGAATTTATAGAGGGATTTGATGGAGAATGTACAGGGGGCAGATCAGGCAAAGCCAGACCAGATGAGTTGAGTAAAAGTTGTTGGTGAAAAACAAACACCTGTAAATGAAGGCAGAAAAAAATGTAAACGCGCATATCCAGATCATACTCAACTCAATGCACGTGATTTAATAACATTATATGCAACATGTAGATGTGTATGAGCAAAAACATTTCAAATATAAGATATGCAATATGCTACGGTAGAGTTAAAAAATCATCAAGAGTCTTGGATCTCAAAGCGTTTAACTTCTCCACAGATAAAGAACACTAATGAATTTAAATATATGCTTTAACAAAGTAACTAACATTAAAGCGAATAATTGGATCTGACCTTAATTGTCTCAGACATTCTCTCGCCAACGGAAAAAGATGATTCACCTAGAAAATATTCATATATTTCAAGATAAATCCACGGAAAATGGATTTGAGAATTTTTGACATACAAAGGCAAACTTCATTCAACTACCAACCTTCAGATGAATGTCTTCGTGATGGCAAAAGTATTCTCCGTGAATCCCTTTGGGGAGACCAAGCTTCAATCACTATCATCCACAAAAGGCATAGATTGTTTAGTGACCATCAATTACAATGAAACAATTTTGCAGGTACAATATCCACAAGGAATCAGACAAGCACCTCTTTTGCTTCTCTTCCATTCATCTATAACAAGTGCCATAAGCATATCACACCAGATTCCTTTAGTTTCCTTTGCAAGCACATTTTTACAATTCCGGTACGTATCCTGTGCAGATCGTCAATTACTATAAGTTTCCAGAACACGGATTCAATCAAAGGCCAAAAAAAATCCAATAAAATGTATACATACACAATATGCTCCTCATTACAAGGATGTTAAATTAAAAGAAATAGACACATTCAATTAAGGATGGCAAAAAAAGAAAAAAGAACTATAGAAACCAGTCAAAAATTAAACTGATGCAGAATTTTCTAGATGAAATGTTGGGCCACTCAAAATGCAAAAAAGTCCTCGCCTTGCCAACTACTCCAGCTCAATGCAGAAGGGGCAAAACATGAAAGCAACTATAAAAAAAGAGAAGACACTATAACCTTTTTTCTATATTTTATTATCATTCTTTAGAACAAACTCAAAACCAACACTAAGGGTGCGTTTGGTTGCGCAATTGCGTTGCGATTGCGATTACAGGAAGCTGCGTTTGCAATCGCGCAACCAAACAGTTTTGTAATCGCAGTTTTAAACCCAGCGATTGCAGGCAAATAGTGCCCAAAAGCTGCGATTTCAAAAAGCTGAGAAAGTGAGCTTCCTGCGGAATCAGGTTTGCAATCGCAGATTCCTACAGAATCAATTTTGCAATCGCGCAACCAAACGCACCCTAAGGGTGTGTCTGTGCACAAATTTGAAGGGAAAGTGAAAGAAAATGAGGTAATTTAGGTCAAAGAGTGGTGGAAAGTAAAAAAAAAATCCTTTTGACCAACTTTCATAGTATTTGTGCATGTGATGGAAAAATTTTCCATCATTTTCTCTTAAATTCTCACCTATAAGGAAGGAAAAAAATTTACCACTTTTTCTAATAAGACAAAATAGAAGAGGGAAAGTGATGAAAATTTTTTTCCTTTCCATTGTTTGGCACAAATACTAGATTTTTGAATGGTCAAAAGGAAAAATTTTAATTTCCATCACTTTCCCTTTGACACAAACACACCCTAAAAATCACATGTAGAACCCTTCATGTAACAAACAAGTCAAATCAATAACAAAATGATGTCTTCAAACAATAAATTACCTATGAACACATCCTTAAAATTACAAAAAAAAAACTAACTGGACTGAATTTGTCAGTGGCTAACTGCAGAATGCCTTTCATAAAGTCTACAACAGAAAAGTTAATACCTTGAGCATATTCAGATGATCACCATTAAACCCTTCCCCAGAATTTGGAAGCAGCTGGCGGAAAAGCCAACCCCCAGCCCACAATACCTCAGCAGAAACATCTGACCGGCAGAAAAGACTCACCAAAGAGTCGAGCACCTAGAAAAGAATGAAACCAATGATCATTCCATTCTCTGTGTAGATATGCTTTCTGATAAACATAATAGTAATATGTGTTACAGACTGTTTCCTTTATCCTTATTAAAATGACTCCTTACAATGTGTTACAGATTCGCAACTGAAACATATTGGACAACAACCTTCGGCTGACATGGCATGCCAAATTTCCATAACTCATTTACTAAAATATGATTGGTTGGAAAAGTTAAATGAATATATAATGTTAAATAAAGTAACTCTTTCATCAGCAGAGGAGGAGCAGTTCTACTGGAAACTTTGGAACTTATCCGAATGTTATAAAAGTGCTACTTTCTTTTCATGGTATCTAAAAGCTTACTGATACTGTCCAAAAACATATTTTTTTTAAATACCGCCCAATATATTTTAGTCACTCACAAGAAAGAAAATGGTGTTATACTTTATGGGCATCATGAAAATAAATATACTCCAGCAACCTCAGGCATCCCAGCTTATGACTCGTCCAAATTATCAAAGGCATTTAAGCTGATCTGAACCTTGCAGATAAGGTAACATCACATTCTTACATTTAGACAATGTAAGTGCAGTTTACAATAAACAAATCTGGAATAAGTGTATGCAGGTTAACAATAACAAACCTGGTATCTGTGTATTTGAGGGCTTCTTCCTGATTCCCCAGGACAAGGGATCAGTCCATGTTTATCCTGAGAAATAGAGAAAACTAAAACCAATAAATATAAATATAGATTAATGCAGCATCACTATCAACATAGCCTGTTTTACATTATCACAATCCATATAAATATTTGATTGCAGCATAAACCCCTGAGAGATCATTCCCTTGGTAAATTTAGACCATCATGGCTTGTTTGGTCTCCTTCCCCAGCTATTACAATTAGTGTCAATCCTACACTGACCAAGATTTCAGAACATAATCTAATAATATAATATAATACATATATTTACTCGATAGATAAATGCAGAAATACCCAGGTTTACTTGTTCATGAGGATGTATTATTATGATTAAAATGAATTTCAATTAAATATAATAAACATTCAATTGCCAAATAGAGGAATAACTATAAAGATTCTGATGTACGTACTTTTAACTGCTCAACATAAACATCTAGTTCACTGCTAATGCTATTTTGCACCAGACTCTTCTCTGAAGAAAATAGTTGTTCTTCACCTGCCTCTTCACCTACCAAAGCTTGCTGCATGTATACAAGGAAACTATCACTAATTCAAGTCACATACATGTGCGTGCGTGCAACACTAATAAAAGCAATAAGTCGATAGATGCAGTCCCTGTATGATATAGAGTTGAATACATTCTGCATAAAATTGCAACCAGAAAGTCTAGTACTATGCAAATCATTTAAAATTACAATAAAAAGCTAACTCAGATAGGGAAACCATAGGTATAGAATTCAGAGACTTGGAGAGGAGGGTTTCAAACAATCCAAGGAATCCCTTTAACAATCCATAAATGTTTTCAAAGTATGTTGGAGATCAGGATCAAATGAAAAAAAAAATTTAAAAAACTGAAACTTCATTTGGTGAAAAGCATAACAAAATATCATTTGGTGAAAAGCATAACAAACTAACTGATTTTGTGACAATCCAGCTAATCTCTCAACAAGTAGTTCTACAAAACATGTACTATATAACAGCAAATCATCAATAGAAAAAGGCAAGTGATCTTGTAAAATGCACCATTACTACCGATTCCGCTGTACATGAGTGTGCTTGGAACTAGCACAACTACATAACTCAAAAGAATATGATCAAAATAACAATAATCACTCGACATAAAACTAACGCATTTAAAGATAACTGAAAATTGTTGATGCGCAAATTTGGGAATTGGGATTTACTTGCCAAAAAAAAATTGGCATTTCATAAAGCTGACACAAGATATGGTTAAAAATTTACAAAAAGCATGGAAAAACTTAATCCATAAAAATGAATTTTTTCCCTTCCAAAATGCAAGGATTATCATATAGGATCTTCAGATGACAAACATCATACTGTATATAATATATAATATACTTGTATAATACAGCGCTTCAAACTGTATGAATAAAATCTCCATAAAAGCTGCTTCCTAGAAAAAAAAACTAGCTTCATTTCTACAGAACAATTATAGCAAATCCTTATAAAAAAATTATTAAGCACAAAGAAATGTTCAAACTGGAAATCCATCTTAACTGATTTTAAAATCCAAGTTCTCTCTGATCTAAATTCAAAAACTGAATGGAAGGGCTCAAAGCATAGATACTTACAAGTAGAAACTTCTTATGTTGTTTCCTCTGTGGAAGGATTCCAAGACCATCTAACATTGACTCATCAAGTTCTACAAAAACATGGAAAATAATCAATGGGTGGACATGCTGCACATGGCTAAATCCAATTATTCAACCTGTATTACTGTTTACCTTTTGTTTGCAACAATGTGGCCAGCAGACTCAATGAACCAAAAACTTGTACGTCATCGCCGTGAACAATATAAGACAGCAAAATTTCCCTATGCAAAGATGATTTATGTAGGATCACAGAAATGGAAAATTCATTCCGAAAAACCAAAGAAGAAATTCTTTGATGCACAGATATAGATAGGTTAAGCTAGGCCCCTGGGGGAAACAGGAAAGCGAGAGCCATATTTCACCATGTGGGAATGAATATACAACAGGGTCCTATTCTCAAATTAAAATGCAGAAATGGACACAACACGAAAAGCCCAACACAATCCAGAATCGTCCAACAATTAATGTGAAACTAAGCATGAAATATAATTATTGAAGTCGATAATTTGTGAAATTTCATTGTAGTTTAATTGCAAAAGAAACCTTATCCAGATCTATTAAAAAAAGAGAATCAATGAAATTTGTACCGAATCATACAAGCCACATTAGTTTTCATTTCATCCCATCATAAATACAGTATCATATGCACCTCTTCATACTTTTTTTTTTTTTCTTATTTTACTTTTTTTCTTTTTTCCATTCCTAACATACTGTACTCTTGGAAACATAGAAAAGAGTTTTTGGAGGAAAATTCAGATATGTTTCAAGTATCATGCGGCTTTAAAATAGGATCATATAAATAACAATAGAGTGTGGCGATTCTCAATTCATGCATATAATACAAATCCAATTTGGAGCTAGTCAATACAAAACCAATTCTCAATCCCTTAAACCTTCTGTTTTTTGGGAGAGGGGGGACAGGCTTCCCTCCCCAATTTCATTAAAGAAGGGTAAAAGCCCGGATACAAAAAGCAAGACACAACAAAAACAAAGATAACCTGAAAAATAAAAAGAACACTTGTTTCAAGGCTCAAGTAGAAGAGGCATTTACCGGCTCCCAACCCACCACCCAAAACAATACAACACACTACTCCTCAATCATAATACGATGCCCAAGTACAACACACGAGTGCGCCCCCCCCCCCCCCCCCCCAAAAAAAATAATAATAATATACACACACACACATCACCCCCAATCTTTGATTCACCAAATCACCAAATCCCAAATATTTTCCACATAAAGCAATGCTCCCTTAAAAAATAACCACATTGCGTGTGAGCCATAGAGTCCACACCATTGCCGACACAACTAATTGAGATATTTTTGCCTTCACACTCTCATCACCCCTCTATCTCAACATTTTCCCCCGCAAACCACATCCTGTCCAAAGTGGTGAAATCAACCTGTAGCTACCGCTAGCCTCAACCAGATTTGTCAAACCATTGGACACTGAATAAACAGATGCTCTGTGGTTTTTTCCGCTGCAGGACACAAGCTACATGTCCCATTCTAGTCTACACATTGTTTAACAGCTTATTATAATACATGAGTCACAAGAAAGCTTTGACCTTTTACAAGAATTTGAATCCATTGCTAGCCATTTCCCTAAATCTCGGTCTCTCCCTCCACCACTTGTAGCAACTACGGACAGAGAACTCCAACTGCGGCTATGGTTGCCAGTTTTTTTGTTAATACTGTTAACAACTTATTTGTCATAATATTGCCTTCTTGATAAATATGAGATGCCACATGGTGACAAACAAACACATCGATCAAAAATTAACCTCGAGGGTACCCTCCATCCAAAAGGCAAACCCAATCACCTAACAGATAAAACAATGAACTCTGCTATATTATATATTCTGTATAAATACGCAATGAAATCACACATTTCGAGTTAGCCTTCCAAAATAATTGGCTGCATTGATCTAGTTCCAGTAAATTGCTTGGATCTCTACTAAACATGATGTGACAATCTTCAGCAACGATTTGAATTTTAACCCACAAGGAAGCCTGGCCATAACTATCCATGATTCAAAAGATATCGACCTCAAAATTGTTGATTTATATTGGCCTATTTAAAAGAAAATCTACAGTTTCCATAGCATAGTAATGCTATTGGAAGAAAAGAAAAAAAAGCACTGTTCCTTGTCATCCACTCATGTACTTTAGCTCTGTGTTCCGCAATTTTCACCTCCAGCCTTTAACCAATATAGAGATGGACCTGTAACTCTCTCCAATCAACATGCAATTTAGACCTTTTAAATAAGGTAAGTATTGTCTGAAGCCAGTTATTTTATATACGTAAATATTTCAACCAAATAAATTAGCAAAGAAAAATACCTATACAAAGTCATCACAATGATAAAGAAACGAGTGAATTTCCTGTAGCATCAAATTATTACAAGTGAATAATTGTTAGTTTCACACATCACTCAAAGATGAAACGAATGGAAAGTTCCAGTGTATCAGATGAGTACACTAGATGACAAAAATTCTAAGTTGAATGCAAATATCAAGTTGTGGATCACCACTTCATAATCAGAGATGAAAATATTGAGTGATACCTAAATAGGGGGTATACAAATTTCATTATGTATTCAGCAAAGCTTAATAAACGAATTCTTATTTCAGACTAATACAAAATTCTCATGGGAATTACCATGACCTTACCTCAAAGAAAATGAACCATGTGTTATCAGACCAGTAGAGGAATTCAGAGCAAGGGCTCCTGAAGAATCTGCATGTTCTAATGTATCAGGGACTGGATGTTGGTGGTCATTAGAGGCATCATGAATAGAAAGATCGCCATTGGGGCTGTTTCTATATTTCATAAAGACCTCACGAGGGCAGAAGAGAGCTGCAGCAATGCTGCTTGCCAAATCCCTGGTCTTAACTATATGTAATATGCAGCAAAGTAGATATAATGAAGTAGTGGTGCCTATTTGTGTAACCTGCAAACACAAACAAATGGTTTAGAAGTAAATTGGAGCTTTGATTGTGTCATAGAACCAAGAAATGGACTCCACAAATAAAGGGAAAATAAACAGAAATTTCTTACATTATCTTGCTCCTTCAGAGAGGGCAGAAGCAGGGAAAATACCAAAAGCTGTAAAATATTGTCAGTTATCAATCTCCCAAGATCAGGAATTCCAGCAGAAATAACATCACTAATGTAGTACAGAGTGTCTTCAATCTCATCTACTGCAGCAAGAATGGAAGACGAATCAGATTGGTCTTCTTTCCTGTCTCCAAATCAATTACGCTCGTTAGTGAGGCCAATTTGTTATCAGTTAGTAAACAATTTCTAGCATAACAGTCTTTCTTAAGAAAATGCCATGCCATGCCATTCTTACGCAGGTCTCACAACTAAATGCTTTTGTGCTTACTCTGCATGTGAGGAGACCAAACTGTCCAAGTTGATGCACTGCTTTTGAAAATGACTAATCAAATTTGAAAAATAATCTGAGAGAGGGGCGCCTGCCACATATCCGTTCACACATTCATCTCCAACTGAGGAGAAATTTTTAAAAGGAATTAAAAAACAATGCGCTATGTATAGATCTCTAGAAAAAAGACACTAGTTATCAGAGAAATGAGATCTTACCAACTTACCGTGATAGACATTAAGCATCAAAGCTCGTACAGCAATCCGAATCATGCTCTCTTCATGGAAAGCAAATTTTATTGCTTCACTATATAGTGGGAAAGAAACTACTTCATCCTGAAAGGACACAGAACCATAACACATGTTCATAAATCCAAAGAAAATAATGTACGTACTACAATTGGAAGCAACAACAGAAGCAGAGTATGCAGACATTATTAATTTTACATTTTTGATCTTCACAAGCAGTGGGATCGTATTTTTATTCAGCTTTCCACTGACTGCTCTGCAGGTATAAACAAAACTTAATCAGCTGACAGATAACATGGGAATCTAAAAAAGAAAAAGGAAAAGACATCAGAACTTGAGGAAGAAAGAAAAATCCTCAGGACATTCCAAACCTTAAAAAAGAAATGTAATATGAAAGTAGCTCTTCGTTTCGGAAGTCAAAGGAATATGTTATGAGGTAGTTAATATGCTCATTACTGAATATATAATCTGCGCAAGAATAAAAGAATATTCATGAGTCACATATCCATATTGGAAGCAGAAAGGGTGCGGGTGCTCAAATAATTCTCGATACCATATATTTACTTACACATAGCATGTTCACTTTTTAAGTTCTGAATCATAATACTCAAAGTTTGTAGCATCTGAAGAGCCACACTCATGGTTCTACTAATCCTTAGTATGCGGACAAATTCTCCCATGATCTGTTTCTCCATGAAGAACCTAGACATATACACACTTTTGCATGAAAATCACTAGACAAAAACCAAAACGTGAGGGAGCATTGTAGTTAAGACATCTTACTCAAAAAATGATGGATCATGCTGGTCACCGTAAGTTATTAATTCTGCAATTGATCTCAGAGCTTCGATAACAAAATCCTTGAAAAAGAAACACAGAATATGAGAACATGACATTCAATGCATAAAATCAATGGTTAATAATCTAACAAGGATCATTTACCTTGTTAACTTCGTTCACAACTTGAATTTTTTGCAGCTGCTCGGTCAAATATCTACAAGAGATATACGAGAGATATAGTGCACAGCAAGTCATCAACAGAAAACTGATGCATTATAATAGAAATGCAGCAACTTGGTTCCAGGTGATAGATTTTGAAACTTTACACAAGCAGTAGAAAAGAGATATAAAAACTGTAAACAGTAATTAAGCCTGGTTTGAAAAAACCATGGAGATCATATGACAAAGCTACGATCTAGCATCATGTCCTACATAACAAGAATTTTCTAGTGTTTATGATGTACTTCAGCGAAATATTCTTAAGCTTATGATGCACTTAGACATCTCACTCCCCATGTTTCATTTTGACAGACAGATCAAGCTGACTATAATCTTGGTAGAAAACCGAGTAATCGCATATTTTATGGGTGCTTAATGTCGGATAAATGGTGCAGATGAAATACACTAAATCATATACCTATGTACATAAAAATGAGCAAATGAAGGGAGATCTCTCACAGAGGCGGGGGAAAAATTGTTGAATCTACAGAAAAGAGGGTCCTCAACAGAGCGTTGCTCTCAAACAACCGCTTTCTAAAAATTGTTGAATCTCTAGGGAACAGTGTACTTTATGATTTATTATAGTGACTTCTTCTAAATGGCTTTCAAGGTAATACTCATTATTTCGAAAATATTGAGAGTTCATCAAGGTCTGGGCTCTGCACTATTGGGGCAGAAGGGAAACTGGTACTTGAGAAAGTGTCATAGCGGGGCTGTAGGGGGGTTCATGCATGATAGAAAGCTCATCTACTGGGTTTTGTTTTTTCTTGCTTTCCTTTTGTTTTTTGTTCCATGGAGTCGTACCCCGAATTTTATAAATGGAATTTGGTGGTAAGATTCCTACCAGTTTTAAGAAAAAGATTTCTATGAATTTGACTGAGTGAAAATGTAATGGTATTCATCAAAATTTGGGTGTTTATGTGCATTTTAATTGACTTGTCAAGTAACTCACTCAGCTGGAGTTTTTTTTAAATGAAAATGTTGGAGCATTCATATTTGAAAACAAGTGATCTACAACAAAGATGGGATAAGATATCAAGATGGAAGGGGACTCACTCCTTCATAGTTTTTCTTATTCTCTCATTCTCTCTTTTTTATCCTCTTATTTCATAAGGAGATACCTCTTCTCCTCTATGTTTGGGGGCAACTTTAGTAAGATTGCTCTTATCTCTCTCTTTGTTTTAATATCAAAATAGAAAACAAAAGGAAAATCCCTCCCAACATGAGGATACTCTTACAATGTCTCACTCAAGGAGGTTCACAGCCCAATTCACGTGTTGCCCATGATGATAGATAGTGACTCCTCTCCTAGGAAAACAATAACCAATGTTCTAAGGAGAGACGCGATTGACATCCATGTGTTTCCCGCATAGGTCCTTTTTATGTTGGAAGATGCATTCACTACTCGGGAGGAGTCAAATACCTCAACAAACTGCGTGAGGATTTGAGCCCTTGGAAATATTGCTAAACTTGCAAAGATCGCTTCTCTTTCACCTCTTCCGAAACCAGCACCACATGCCCTCCAGGTCATTGAAAGTAGACGATGAGCCAAGGGCCAAACCCACATTTAGCTGGAAGTATATTGAACTGACAGAAACCAATCAACACTAAGAAAACACTGGACAGCTCTGTGCTTTAAAATCTCTCTCCTCCCTCCATCACCCATTCATTCAGGACAGCTGAGGACCCCAAAATCGTAATTCCTACATGTTGCGGTAGCAACCCACTGAGACCAACCCTATGAATCCATTTTTGTTTCCAAAACAAACTTGTATATCAAACCGGCCTGAAGGTTTCCCATTAAACAGAGCTCAAACAGGATGACAGCTTATTTTCAGTACTTACAACTATATCAGGAAACAAAAATAATCTCCGATTGCTCAAACCCTGGTCTCCCAGATTATTCGCATATTATGAATCCAAGGCAACTCAACCATGTTTCGACGTCAGATTCAGATCCAGATTTGGTTCGGAAATATCAAAACAAATACCTTCAAAAAACAAAAACGTACCGGAGTTCATCGATTGAAAAACGATCTCTGGATCGCCAGAAAGAAAACCACATGTTTGGGGGGGAATCAGCGCCCGAGATCGAACATCGCCGGAGAATCACCCCCGACGCCACCGCGGACCACCCACCCCAGTCGCCTGAGGTCGGACACAGATCCAACACAATCTGATCCGATCCGATCTGATCCGGACTACTTCGATTGTCGTCAGAGAATCCTCTGATCACGATCTCTCCTTCTCTTTTGCAGTTCTTATCGACGAACGAACGCTCCTGTTTTCGGACGGGATTTGGGATCTGCGGATCTTTGTATGCCTCGTGTTGGACGGAAACGGAGAACGGGAGAAAGGTAACGCACGAGTTCTAATACGTGGCGGAACATCGGTGTATCTCGCTCATTAAAAGCTTAAGCCAGATCAGATACGGATTATCGGATTTTTTTTTTTAGTATTTTTTCTCTTGATCAAATTTTCCACGATCAGCCAGTGGATGGCGAGACTCGATCTCAATTCTCATTACTAAACAGAGGTACTAATAAAAAAAATTCAAATCAAATATATTAATATTCATGTTCAATATTAATTTTTTGATTCATATCTTTTAATAAGAATTGGATCAGACTTTTTTTTTGTATATTTGACATATTTAATGAATAATAATTTAGATAATTAAATGATATTTTAGAAAAAATATCATATTAAAATTTTAAAGATTATTGTTTATTCTCTTTTTCAAATATCATATATAAAAATTTAATAGTAATATAAAATATCATAATTACGATTAATCATAAAAGATAACAAATATATATAATTTTATAATATACGTTAGATTTAGGTATTTTTTGAATCAAATACACTGATATTCTATACTTTATAAATTCATATTCAGATACGAATTTGAATCGGATGGATTTTTCTTTTATTTGACAAGCTTATTTAAATAAGCGGATAAGATGGGTTTTATTTTTAGGGTGTGGTTACAGTTATTCCCACCTGTTATATGTTGTCTCTACCCTAACTTAGTTTTATAATCTCTAAGCCCACCAACCTCATAAAAGTTTACCCCTTCATTTTTTTAATCAAATACACTGATATTCTATACTCTATAAATTCATATTTAGATACGAACTAGTTTTCTCCCACGCACGATGTGCGTGTAAATAACAAAAAATATTTTTAAAAAATGCTCATAATCAATATACTCCATTTTTTAATTAATTTATATGTGATATAATATATCATGTTATGTATATACAAATGATATAATGAAAATTTTAATAATGATTAAATGAATTTTTTATGTATATAACCCTCCACCAATCACATATTGTAAGATTACTTTATTTGAAACTTTCAAACAACAATATCGCTTAAATGGAATTTAAAAAATAACGTTTATGTACAATTTAAATTTTTTTAGAATTAGGAATGTAATTTGAAAAGATTGAACCCGATCCAACATGAAATTTGGGCAGGTTTGAGTTATGATTTTACCGTTCAGATTCAACTTGGGCCCGAACCCTGAACAACCCGAACTCAATTTGGATTGAAAAAGTTAAAAAGAAATAAGATTAAAAATAAATAATATATTTTTATTTTTCACATGGATAAGTTAAAATAGATTTTAAAATTGTAAGTTAAAAACTGATAAAGTATGAAAAAATAAATTCAACCGGAAAACCCTAAATTCAAACTCAAAAACTCATGCATAAAGGTTGAATAAATTATTCAATGTTAAGAACCCACATAAATAAACTAATAACTTATCATGAAGTCTCCATCCATCACTGGCATCCAAACCATGCAATCTAATTTCATAAGTAAAAACTCATATATTCAAATAACAAATGAATGTAAATTCTTTATAGATAGAAGTAATGCCCATAAATAAGTTTTTTTTTATCCTACAATCATTCATTCAGATTTACCACAAATTTTAATATACACATAATAAAAATGAATAAATATAACCAATCTAACTATAATATCATATAATATTTCAAATAATAATAATAGTTGGAATAACTATTATATAGAATGAAAAAAATATCACCTTCTAGAGGTTCCGTAAGTATAGATGGGAAGGAGGAATGATTTGAATTTATATATATGCCCGAGAGTTTTTTTTTTATGAAAAAATCTGTAAGGATATTTTGTGAGATTTATTAAAAAATAATTTAAGAATAAGAAAAATTGGCATTTGATTAGGATATAAAATAGGGATTTGGTTACGAATGCAATTGATAGTTCATTTACTTAAACCCCAATCTAAATAAATCTATATGTTTTATTAATTTATTTTAATTAATATGCATGTCTAAAAACATAAATATTAAAAAATAAGTTGTTGAAAAGGTTTAAACAACATATAAATAGATTTGAAAAAGCACTTATACGTTAAAATTTAATCTTATAAGTGTAACTTAACTATATGTTTCGATATATTTATTTTTTTGATAAAGCATTTTGTATAAATTCAATAAGATAGATTTTATGAATATTTAATATTATAATTTTAAATATATTGATAATAAATTATGAATATAATATAGATTGATTTATAAAATTTAATGATCTATTTAAAATCCTAAGATAAGATTAAGAGACTAAATATTAGTTTTGGATAAAATAGATTTTAACAAATTTATTATGGATAAAGATGTAAAATTGTGTTTTCTCATATTATCTTTTTCTTTTTTCGTTATTACCATTGATCCAAAAAATAATGATAATAAAAAATTAAGGATAAATTCGAAAATAAAAGTATTACGAAGTTGATAATAGTAATATAGATAGATAGATTTGAATATGATGGATTTTTCTTTTATTTGACAAGCATATTTAAATGAGCGGATAAGATGGGTTTTATTTTTAAGGTGTGGTTACTCCCACTTGTTATATGTTGTCCCCACCCTAACTTAGTTTTATAACCTCTAAGCCCACCAACCTCATAAAAGTATACCCCTTCATTTTAAAAATCCCCCCCCCCCACCCCCTTCAATGGCGTCATCACAATGCGTACTTTCAACCTCGCATGTCTACTTCTGCCCTCGTATGCTCTCCTCGCTATTACTGCATCAATCAAAACATCGTCTACGATTCCACTACCAAAAACTACATCATCACTGCAACCCCCCATCACCACCACCAAAAACTTAAGGCATTTAATAATTTATGGTGGATGAGGATTGAGGAGATTCTTCTAACACTAAATCATTTGAAAATTAAGTTATTTGATTTCTTATTTTATTTGGTAGTCAATAAATATCAATTGTATAATTGCACATGACGTAATATTTTAAGCATGTATAAAATTATTTATAAACTAAGGAGATCATTTGAATTGATTGTGAAAAATATAAAAATAATAAAAATGATAGATAAATTTATTTTCACACCCAAACAAATGAAATATCATATTTCATATTCTACATTGATTTATTCTCACGTTTTCTAATAAAAAATATTATTTTATCACATAATCTATAAATCTCACCTCAATCTTTAAATAACCAATTGTAAATAATTTCTTTTTTAAAGTTAGTTTATGTTTTTTACTTTTATGTTTTTATGTAAAAAAACTCGTTGATGATAACTCTTTGAAAAGAAATTATTTTAGTCAACTTAAAATATTTTTAAAAATTAGTTTCAAACACAACCTTATTTTGTTGGCGATGATTATATTTACCCCTCTTTACTGCTATTACATCCCATTTTCTAACTCATCCCATCTAAATTTTATAAATTACAACCTCACCCCATCAGATTTTTCATCTCACTCCTTCAGAATTTCTCTCTTTCTCTCCCTTTCATGGTCAAAATCTCATAAATTCACTCTCTCTCTCCGTTGGTCCCTCCCGCTATAGCCTCCTTCGGTCATCTCCTCCCCTTCCTTGTACACACCCCCAAGGCCCCAATGCCTTCAAGAAGTATTCATCTATCTCCTTCACAATCCCACCAAGCTCATCCTCTTGCTCCCCCCTGTGCCACTGCTGCCGCCTTATATAAGCTCACCATCGGCAAACTGTCATCCACCACCATGCCCCTCTCCGCCAGCACCAACAACGGCAACTTCAACACAACATCCCCATCGATTTCCATGACTCCACCGTCCCCAAAATTCATGTTTGCCTGACCCCTTGGCCTCCACAGTCTTTCCTAACTTTCTTCATTATAATAGGTGTGGAAGAAGATCCTTTATGCAAATCAAGTGTCTATAGATGGAAATCTATTTTATGAAAATTTTCAAAATTGGACATTTTAGGTCCTCTGTCTTCTTAAAGAAAATAAACAAGAAAGATTTTTCTTCCTCAACAGGAAGGAATGAAAAAGGATGAATGGGTCCAAGAAATTCCCAATCAACTGACATTGGAGACAGCGATGGTAACAACGCTACAACAATCAATCTCGTCGTGGGTGAGACTGAATGGAAGTGGGAGTGATGGAAGAGGAGACTAGAGAGAGAGATTTCCAACATGATGGGTTCCTATTCTTAAAAAAACCGTGATTTTTATTTGTGAAGAAGGTGGGTTGAGTAACTGACATGGTGAAAAAAAAACTGTCTATTTTGGTCCAAATCAATCTAGTCTGTTTATATCAATACGTATCAATAGAAATTCTATTAGTACATGTTTGAATGGGCAATATATGTTTATTAGAAAATTTAAAATAATTTATTAATTGAAATAAATAAATCATTTATATAAATTTCATCATTGTATTTTAATGAATACATATTAACCATTCGACACATACAAATAGAAATCTCGTACTAATACGAGAATTTTCCCATTTAAGCTGTGTCAACTGTCAATCACTCAATCCGACCCGACGCCGACTCTAGTCAAACTCAATCACGTGGCTCCCCGAGTGAACCCCATCCATCAGACGGTTTACAGCCACTCATTCGATGAGCCACCCTCGATGGTCCCCAAACACGGTCACGGAACGTCGGTGTCGAATCTCACAATTTAAACACGCCCCCGTACGATTTCGTTAATCAAACCCAACATCGTTAAAAATACCTTATTTTCACCGCAGTATTGAACATACCCATAATTATTTTTTAAGTCCCTGATTGATAAGGCAGCGAGTCATAAAACGAAGAAAAAATAAAACCCTCATTTACGAAGAATTTTTTTTATTTATGATTTACGCTCCTCGCTTCGACTTCCAGGGTTAGGGTTTCCACCGCATTCGATCCGAGTCTCGCACATCTTCCAGAGATTCTCCGATGGCGGAGGTGATGGACATCCCGGTGGACTCATCGTCCCTCGACCACCGCCAAGACCGTCCGTCGAACGACAAGGATCCGTCCGATGGATCTCCTCCCCCGCCGCCTCCGGCGCAGACCAAGCGGAAAGACAGGGAGTACTCGAGGGAGCGGAGGGACGACAGAGACCGTCGCGACGATCCGACCGCCGGAGGTCCTTCGAGGGTGGATAGGGAACGGGACTATCACCGGAGGAGCAGCGCAAGCCCTCCCCCTCCGTACCACCGCGGCGATCGCCGCCACTCACCTCCCCAGCGGTCTCCGCCCCCGCCGTATTATAAACGGGCCAGGAGGGATGACGGGGGATATGACAGGCGCCGCGGGAGCCCTAGAGGGGGTCCTGGAGGTTTTGATGATCGGAGGTGTGTGTTAGGGTTTTATTTTTCTGTATTGATGAATTAGAAAGTTGTATTTGCTTATTTTTTTTTTGCTTTTTTAATGATGCAGGTTTGGGTATGATTATGGCGGGGGATATGATCGTGGCAGAGGATATGGAGATGAAAGGGGTCGATACATGAATCGCTCATCAGGTGGGTGTCGGTCTGGGCCATTTGATTTATTGTAAAATATTGGAGATATTTGATTTGGTTTTCAATCTGTTCTACTAATTTTGCCTGTGGGTTTCCAGTGTAATTTTTTAGTTGTAGTTTAGAGGAGAAAGCCACTGATATATATTTAAAGTATTATTATGTGATATAATACCGTATATTATTCATCTTTCTGATACTAGGGCTCAGTTGACTATATCAGCCGACAGCCATGAAACTAGTCTATTGTGGTGCACTATACTAGATTATGTTTAAAATTCTTTCTTTTGAAGACCTGTGGTATTATCACATTATTGTTGATCTTTATTTTCCTGGTTCATTATGTCAGTCAGTTCTGCTGTTTGATTAGTAAATTTTATAACCCATTGTACATATATGTTCTTTTGAATGCAATCCACTGGATCATCCTAGTATGTCAGCACTTAAAAGAAAAAGAGTTTACTCTAAAAAACTGTTTGTTAAGCTTTCAATGTTATGATCTTTTCTAGCCAACAAGTATTGATTAACTAAATAAAACTGGGGTTAAACTTTCCCAAAAACACATGTTATCCTGGTAAAATTTACTTTCAGTATAGAGCCCTCTCCAAACTTGTTTCCCAAAAGAAACCAAAATAACTGATCCAGGTTTTTCTCTTTCTGGGTTTTGGGTCTGTTTTATTTCTCTCGTTATTTGTCTTGTTCAAGATTGGCAGTATGCCTACCTATGTTGAAGGGAAAGAGATTGGGTCAGTAGTGTATGTACAAGGTATGTAATACAAAATTTATAACAAAAGAAAGGCGAAGGAAAAAGACATCAAGAATTCATAGTCCCCCTTTCACAAATGAGTTTCAGTCAATCGAAAATGGTCCATCCACTGGTGTGGAGATCTTGTCTGCCTACAGAATGAGAGTACTCCAGGAGGTATACAAGAGATGTCCCCATGTTTTCTATATTGCAATTTTTCCAATTGGAAACATTTTTATTTATTGTAACAGTACATACCGAACATTGCTTATGGAATGGAATCATGGATATAATTTTGCTCTTTTTGCGTCTATCTTTCATTTTTGAACACCGTAACACATCCCTGAGTTCCTGACAGATTTTGCCTGATATGTTTTCGAAAGCCTTCTTGACCATCTTTCAGATAGCCTTTCTGAAGGGGCATCTGACAAACAAGCGGTCAGTGGATTCAAACTGCAATCCACAGCAGCTTACAGGTTATTGAAGCATCCACATTTCAAACAGCCATGTCTAATCTCATAATGATTTCGTGTAGACACATTAGACAAAACCTTAACTTTCAGTTGTATGAACACACTCCAGCACCTCCTGATGATCTTTGAATCCCCTCCTCTTGCCCAATGAGAAGTTGTCTAAAAGCTCAGGGAGAAAACTTTATTGAAAGAATTCACTTTGAACTCTTTAACTGACTTTTTTTGCCTGTATATCTTCATCTTTTACATTTGGGTTTGAAATTGACACTCTGAATCTGCTGCAGTGGAACAACAACTTGTAGAATGTCGTGCTATATACACAATTTGTGAATTGTGTAGTTATGCTGATATGGTAGTAAGCTAGATTAGACATTTCTTTCTTGGTTGGCTTATTAACTACTTATATATAATAATCGCCTGATTTTTCTTTTCCTTTCTTTATTCTCTCCCCCTGTCCCCTCTATCCATCTCTTGTTATTTTAAGCTCACCACTTTTGTGTTTTTTACAGATTGGTCAGATTCAGGGCGTGCTGGTTATGGGGATGTCTCGAATGCAGGGGTCTCTCAAAGGTGATATTGGTTAGGGGATTTTTTGTAGCCTCTTCTTTCTTTTTGGTTACTGATTAGCTTTTTTAATTTGGGTGAGTCCACTTCCTGATGGGTGCTAATTTAATCATCCATCTTGCTTCAATTAAGTTTTCCTAATTATTGTTTTGCTCTATACTCGATACATTTTGTTTGTCTGGTTTTCTTCATTGGTTGAAGAGGTCGCTTGCACTTTTTGTGCCTCAGTTTGAGTAGCTGCTGTTTTTTGGTAATTGTGTTGCTAATTATTCAATGTATCCCAAAACTTTAATTACTCACAACAATGCAAAATATTTTTCATGGAATGATCCTGCTCCAACTCTACATCCAAGGAATTAAATTGTTTTTCCCCTTTATTTTAGTGCTTTCAATAAGGAAATTGTACTGGCAATCGCTAGATGTTGGTGGGACTATGAACATAAGAAAGTAATTTTACCAAATTAGGATGAAGGTGTTTCTCTGTCTTGAAGTATTGAAATAGTTTATGTTGTGGTGCATAAAATGTAAAATGATCGTATTTAGTCTCTCATCTTGGTGTTGTATAAATCATTGTGGTGCATGTCTGGGAGTTTTGGGGTTCCTGGTTTGCCAGGTACACATGAACAGATTGCTGGTATGTCCTCTGTCTTTCCCAGACACTTCCTTTGTTTTAATTTCCTAGCTTCTGTTTCCATTGTGGTCTTGCTTGCTTGCCTTTTGTTTTCTTGTTGTGAACTGATCCTATGATTATTCAAGAGGAGGGTGTATGTGGAATGCTTGGTTTTATAACTTTTACTTCCTTAGGGGGGTGTGGGGGGGGGGGGGGGGGGGTAAAAGCATAGTGGACCCATAGTTTTACTAAAAAGAGATGTAAAAAGGAAAAAAAACACTTGGAGATGTAAGTGGGTGCAGGATGCGTGGAAATTGTCCATGGCTACACAGCTGTGCCACTAAATTTATGGAGTACCAATGCTTATGGATGATGAAACAGTTAATATTAGTCGTAGTGGTAATGCTAGTTACGTATGTAGACATGCTTCAACCACTTTTCGAGATGAGACTCACTGATCTTATAAGTTGTAATCTCTATATTAAAGATTGATGTTGTCTGCTGAAAGTTATATAAATCATGTGCAGGGAAGGCTTAATGTCATACAAGCAGTTCATTCAGGAGCTAGAAGATGATATACTTCCAGCTGAAGCTGAACGAAGGTTCTGATCAGATAACAGTTATTCATCTTGCAGAATTTAGAGATACCACATTGTAGAATTTTCTCCATTATATCTTGTGTTTAGCTTTAGCTTGTCTTTTTATGCAGGTATGAGGAATACAGGTCGGAGTACATTAAAACTATGAAACGTGGGTTTTTCGATGCTCATAAAGACGAAGAATGGTACTGTATATTGTATTTATTCTTGCTTATTTTTTAAAATTTTCAATGGGGACTTGTCATGTACCACAGATTATAATTGAATTGTTTCCTATGCAGGTTGAAGGATAAGTATCATCCAACTAACCTGGTGGCAGTTATAGAAAGGTTGGTTGTACCGAGTTATGTGTATGAACTAAAATATGTCAAATAAACTGATATGATTTGTGTATTTGGGGAAATAGTTCCGTGAAATTGACAGTTTTCTGTGATTTCCCTCTATGATGGTGAAGGGCACTGAAGATCATTCATCCTTTTTGTTCTTTTTTTGTTTTTTGTTTTTTTGAATGTTAATTTTTTTGTATTCATATATCTCTCACATTCATGATGTACTTTTGTTAGGCGGAATGAGCATGCACGGACAGTTGCAAAAGAATTTTTTCTTGATTTGCAGAGTGGAACATTGGACCTGTAAGTTTTTTTAACCATTTCTTTTTGCGTCAATTAACCTTCTTGGTATCAACTTCTTTCCATTTTGTGATGCAGTGGTCCAGGAGTTACTGCATCTTCCACAAATAAACCTGGACAAGGCAGCGATCCAAATTCTGAGGATGATGCGGACAATGGTGGTAAAAGAAGACGTCATGGTAGGGGTCCGGCAAAAGAAAATGACCTCCATTCTGCAGCTCCCAAGGCTAACCCTGTGTGTTCTGAACCAAGAAGAGTCCAAATTGACATTGAACAAGCACAGGCACTTGTACGTAAACTTGACACAGAAAAAGGCATTGAGGAAAATGTATTGGGTAGCAGTGAGCGAGATAAATTGGAGGGGGAGAAATCTCATGGTGGGTCCATGGGGCCGATTATAATTATACGTGGTCTGACCTCTGTCAAGGGCCTGGAAGGTGTTGAGCTATTGGATACACTAATTACTTATCTGTGGCGTGTTCATGGTGTTGATTATTACGGCATGATTGAGACGAATGAAGCTAAGGGTCTTAGGCATGTGAGGGTTGACAGTAAAAACCATGAAGGACCACATGCAAATTGGGCTGAATGGGAGAAGAAGTTGGACACATTTTGGAATGAAAGGTTTCATGGTCAGGATCCCTTGGAAAAGATGACAGCGAAGGAGAAGATTGATAAAGCTGCCTCTGAGATTTTAGATCCATATGTTAGAAAAATAAGGGATGAGAAATATGGGTGGAAGTATGGATGTGGGGCAAAAGGCTGCACAAAGCTCTTCCATGCGGCTGAATTTGTGCACAAGCATCTGAGACTTAAACACGTAGACCTTGTGATGGAGTTGACCTCTAAGCTACGCGATGACCTGTGTTTTGAGAATTATATGAAGTAAGTGTTTCACTATTCCGTTCAAATTGTAGTACCTGGTATTGTATAATGAATTACTAAAATAAAATTGTCATTGATGTATTAAGCAATTGTTTTCTTCTGTTTTCCTTTCTGTGATCCAAATTTCTTCTTTTATCTTTTCAGTGATCCAAATGCACCTGGTGGAACACCTGTGATGCAGCAGTCAGCTCCGGTAATATCTGTTTCATTGATGGCATCCATATTATACATCCATACAAAATCATGCTAGTTGCAAGTAGGAATCTATGAACCAAAGTTTTTTTTTTAATAATTTATGAGGATGCATATTTTATTCCAGTTTTGGGTGCTTCTAAAAAGTGTGACATTAGCTGTGTTGCATCCAAAATGCTGGATAATTGGCAGCTCAGTGCCAAAATGATACTGGGGCTCTCCTAGGAGCACAGTTCAGCAGGCCTTTTTTTTTCATTAAATAAATTTCTTAATCTTCGTTATCTAAGGGACTATTATATGGTACTTTCTGCTACATTAAACAACTTTTAGATCAATATTTTTGACCTGCATTTCATATTATAATAGCTATGCATATGTTTTTACCCTCCAATTCTTACCAACCTTTTCTGTGTAAGGGTGCGTTTGGTTGCGCGATTGCAAAACTGATTCTGCAGGAATCTGCGATTGCAAACCTGATTCTGCAGGAAGCTCACTTTCTCAGCTTTTTGAAATCGCAGCTTTTGGGCACTATTTGCCTGCAATCGCTGGGTTTAAAACTGCGATTACAAAACTGTTTGGTTGCGCGATTGCAAACGCAGCTTCCTGTAATTGCAATCGCGCAACCAAACGCACCCTAAATCTCCTAATATCTATCTTCTCTTTCCACATTGTCACGGGCCTTAATTTCCTTGGCTTTTCTTACTGTATAGTCATTAGCAACTGTTTCACTTATATTGCACTTGTTTTTAGTGGTCATGTTTAATTCTGTATCTATTTATCATCCTCATTTCTTCTACATTTAAGTGATCTTCACATTGATTTTCAACTTTCCAACTTTCTGTCAATATAATCCTCTTTCTTGGTTCAAAAAAATCTCCTCTCAGTTCCTTTGGTTCACTGATCACATGACCAGATGCAAGCAGCTTTTGATCTGTTAGAAATATCATCAGCCCCTATCAACTGATATTATTAAAATTCTTGGAAGTATATCTTTTCTTTCAATTGCTTTATAGCCATTGATGGCCTCATGACATTGCCCGTACCAAATTCACGTTAAGCTGGGAGATTTTTGACAGGTATACAAGTAACATCCAACCTGTAATTAATCATGATCTTCATGCAATCAATATGTATTCCTAGTTTTTTTTTCTTGGAAGAAAAAAGAAGAAGACTTAAAGATAGTTTTTGCCCCACAATATTTCCAAACTGGGATTTTATAGAAGTCATATTAGATTATATATCTATGTTGCTAGTTTGCAAGCATACAATGGTATGGTTGCTGATAAAAAAACTTGGTAAATAGATGAAGAACTTGTTCTGCGATTGGTCCAACTGTCCAAACTGTGTGCAATTTGTTACCAGAGGAAGTTTTTTGTTTACATTTTGTCAGATATTTTTGAAAAATAAAAGTTCGGCCATTTAGAGTGTCTTGATGATTCTGAGCTCTTTTCTAGTTTTCAATCCACGCAGAATGATTATTTGGAAATTTGGACCTGGAACTGCATACTCTCAAGTGTTGCTTGGAATCTGTCTTGTTAATTTTTGAAAACATGGAAAATGCATTGTTGTGTGTGCCTAATTGTAATTGCCAATCAAGGAATCAGTGGCATGATTTGTGCCTTAATCAATGTGTTGCTTGGCAGTGCATGTTTTTTCTTGGCAAATGGAAGGATTTGGTAGATTCACTATTGTACATAAGAGTATGTCGATATGAATATAAATATATCCTTGTTGGGAGATTGCAAGTGATCGAATGACTTGATTTGGGTAGATTCACTATAGTGCATAAGAGTATGCCGATATGAATATAAATATATCCTTGTTGGGAGATTGCAATTGATCAAATGGGAGTTTTTTATCCCGGTGTTGGGGACATGGGGTGTGTTCCCGACGGGTTGGTATGTAGCCTATCTGCTGATTTAACCCTTGTGGGTAGTGCCCCAGTTAATGCATCATATTTTCTTTTATACCTTTTCATTTGTTGTCTTTTCTTTACCCAGGATCCTATATTCTGTTCAGGCAAATTGTTTTTTGAAGTTCGGATCTGTTCTTGTTCTTATTTCATTCAAATGGAAATAGTAGGGTTCCTCCCTCTTTTTTCTTCTTTTCTTTGAGAGTGGTTTGCACTGTTATGCCTCACCTTATGATGCTTTCAAACTTTGTGCAAATTGCGTTTAACCATACACTTGTGGTACTGTATATTATGTAGTTGTATGAGTAAAGTATGGTTCGTAATATCTAAATAATTTATATAAAATAATCATCTTTGAACAGCATTGTCACCATGCTCCGTATTATTTTCATTATTTGAGTACATAGGTTGTATTTGTCCAATTACAAGTTTATTTCGAGCTTGTCTTCGTTTCTTCTTGTTAGGTGGGCGGTTCTATTGTAATTGTTGATAAAAGATCATAGGGTACCAAAGGAAGTATTGGTAGGGTAACCCCAGGTGTGTTTTGAACATACAATGTCTTCAATAGATTTAGGGTTCCAAGAACATGAGCTTTAATGGCTCAAAGCACTGGACATTCTTGATGAGATAGTTCTCTGCCCATCATATATTTGTGTGCGTTTGTGTTTGTGGAGAACACTGTCTGTGTAGTTTTGGACATGCTGAGTTTCATCTGGACATCATTGTGAGGTGAGGAGTGTTGATGTGGCTCTATAGCCTTACAAATTTGAAGTGGCAGAGAGCTTTCTAGTCAAGACTGTTAGAGTGTTTTGTGTTCTCTCGGACTCGTGCAGAATCCTGGGACATTCAGAGACGTGATCATAGTGGCCGGTTGTTTTGGGATTTACTATTAATAACAATAGCTACCTTTTGTTGCATCCAACAGTTCAAGTTTGAGAGATAATGAAGAGGCACATCTTCTTGTGGAATAATTTGGCATTGTTGGCAGTCTGATTCTAGAAGTTATATTTTTCTTGTTAAGCAGAAAAGAATCTCAACCTTTTTTTTCTTCTGACATTGGTGCCCCCTGTGCACATTTGGCACAGTGGGGTACTGGGGTTTGATCCCCTGATCTCCTTTTTGGAGACGGGTGCTAACCCTTACAGCCTACCAGCTGTCGACATTGGTTGTATGAACTAAAAGGGTCGTTTATTTGTTTCTTTTCCTTCCCTTTTTTTTCTAATGAGTGAGATCATGGGCCATCACTGTGGTGAATTATTCTTATTTTTGTGTGATTAGACTAGGAATATCAATTGGCTATCTTGATCTCATTGGTCCTATTGAGTATGTCAGCAATATTTTCTGATCCCTATGAAATTATTTCATGGAACTTGTATATTTTTCAAGCTGTTATTATTTGCACACTTCTTATTCATACATGATAGACTACCAAGCAAAGGGTGAAAAAAAACACCCCTAGTCCCCTACCAACACACCCAACCTCTCACCCATCAATTGTATCATAGATGCCCTTTCTTAAGGGTAATTGGATACATATAGATATCTCTTGTACCCATTCTTCCTGCTGTGTTTTGTAGTTCTGCTTAGGACTGGATCTTTTTGGATAATAAATTCAAGGCTGAATGCTTACCTTTCATAAAAAGACGGGGTAATTGGATACTTGTGTTTTCTTCTTTTCTTTTTATAATTTAGATCTCACAAATCATATCATTGAACTTCCGCAAACTTCACTGCAAGTCCACACATATTGTTGTTACTTATATCCCAACTCTATTCTTACCAGAGGGATAGACAGCAGCGTCGCAGACCTGGTCTAGATAGTCGCCTGAGAGATGATCGTGGCGGCCGCAGAGAGCATATCAGATCTGATAAAGGAAATGATGAAGAAAAGTATGATAAGATTGAAAACTCTCCATCTCGTGATTTTGTCTCCAGCAATGGTGGGCCAGAGGGGGGAAATTCTGATGAGGCAATGTATGATGCATTTGGTGCGCAAGGTCTGCGAGGTGCTCCTCCCTTTGCATCTGATATACCCCCTCCACCAATATTGATGCCTGTACCTGGTGCTGGGTATGTCTATTTGTCCAATTCATTCCATTGATTGGTCCTACGTGTGGTGATTTTTTTTTGTCATACTTGTGGCTTATTTCTGGTATAATTTTGCAGCCCGCTTGGTCCTTTTGTTCCAGCACCCCCTGAGGTTGCGATGCGCATGCTTAGGGAGCAGGGGGGCCCATCCCCTTTTGAAGGAAATGGAGGTCCACGTGGTAGGAAAAACAGGCTTGGTCCGCCCATTGGGGGTCCAGCGCCCATTATAGCTCCACCATTTCGTCAGGATCCTCGTGGTATAAGAAGGTAACTCCTAATGTGGAAAATAATTGATGTTATTTTTTATTGATATGTACAACTGTGCAAAATGTAGCAATCATTCTCCTTATGATATGAGCATGTCCAATAACTGATTACGCCAGATTTTGTAGTATTAAAAGACTTCCTCCCGATAAAGACAATTCAACAATGTTCATCATACACTTGGTTCTTGTTTTCCCAAATTGTAATTTTTATACATTGTGTTCTGTTGCAACTTGTTTTGTGAAATATGATAGTGAATTTTTATGCAGTTCTTTGATTAACTGAGGTTCTTTGATTAATTGATCTTCAAGTGTTGTCAAGAGAAAGAGGACAGGGGGAGTATAGAAAATAGAGCAACTAAGCATGCGTTTTAAGTACAATATTTTGCATTGACCCTCTAAGTTTGGGATAAGATTAGCCATTTTTTACTAAAACTTGCCTCCTGTTCAGACACATTCCTGCATCTTTTTTCCTTGTAAAATATAATTATCTTTTTATGGTGAATATTTCTTAGCGTTTTCTATTATTCAATGTTGTTCTTATATGTTGCCTGGTCTGTAAATAAACTGATGGTGGATGATCTATCTAGTTTTGAAATGTCATCATCAAAATGATGCAGTGAGCCAGTGATTACTCTTATTAAATGCTTTTGAGATTTTTATCATTTAACAACTTGTTTACTCCAATGTATCAGTAGCTGATGTCCATTTGTTTGCAGTTACCAAGACCTGGATGCTCCTGAAGACGAAGTCACAGTTATCGATTACAGGAGTTTGTAACTTTAACGTTACTTTCCAGCTCTGGCTGCTGGAGTTATGCTTTTGGAGTGATATCGCCGAACATCGGATCATTGGAGTATGTATTTTTTATGTTTCTTTGAGACACACAAAACCCATCCAGTGATAGATAGGGCGTTTCTTCCAACTTGGGCATGAAGAACTTGTGCAGGTTGCAGATGCTATAAAACTTGTTCTACTAGATGTATGTTTATTGAAATGGATCACTAGTTTCATTGGAGAGCTGTGTTTGATTTACTGTGGACCGGGCGGAATTGGATGATTATTTTTCTTGTTAAAACTCCAGATATCTAATTGTTTCTGTTTGTTATAAACTAGCAATTCTGGAAGAATATTGCTTCTCTATTCATGGATCAATGCCTGAAAACTGCAGATTTGATTATCTGAACATTCATTTTGCGAAAACTGCACCATCTTTCACCTGGCCTTTTGTTTCCATCATGTTGTGCCATTGTTGCTTGGTGGCCTTGCATTTTTTTTATATTAGAGGGACCCCTTATTGTTGACCTTACGGATTATGGTGAAGTTGGAATGATTATCTCTGCCTATTTACCTTGGTTTCATGGAAAATTCTTTGGAACAATTGTCAACAAATAAGCGGGTAAATCAACGTTAAGACTCGAACTCAAACCAGATAAGTTTTGAACCGTTGTGTTATGGCCACTAGGAACTGACCTTGCATATTGATATCTAATGTTTATACATATGAATGATTTTAGGACCTCCACACGCGGTGACAAGTATGTTATTAAATGAATTGTATATATTTTTATAATGAATATGGAATACTTTTTAATTGGAGGTACATGTATTTAAGAGGATAAATATGATAATATCAAAAATTGGTTAAAACTCTATCACAAGGAAAGTGTATATGAGGAGTGATTAGGTGCGGGTCGTGCGGCGTCGACCACGGGCCGTCGATCACGGGTCCATCGCATCAGACGGTCGGGGGTGATTCATCTCGACCGTTGGATGCGATGGACCCGCGATCGGACGACTCACGTCGGACCCGCACGACCCGCACGCTATCACTCGCGTATATATATATACAATTCATTTAATAACAGATAGACTCTCCGTGGTTGATCTTATAGTCAAGCTGGAAAAGCTACTTAACAAACATGAGGTATAACTCAACGTCAAGACTCGAATTGAAGACCTATCTTTAACACAGATAAATCCTGAACTCTGCTATGACAATCGAGGACAGAAGTGTTTATACCCTTAACAAAGAAAAGTGTTTATACTTAATTTTTTTTTTAGTTGAAGACATTTTAATATATTTTAAAGATACATCGTTGTCTAAAATTACATACTTTTACAAAAACTGAAACAATAATCTATTCATACAATTTATTTATTTTTGATAGTTTTTAAAAACTGAAAAAAAAAAAAAAGTTTTCAATTTTTTAATTAATTTTCCAAAGAGAACCTCGGGCGCTTATCCTAATTCCAAAACCATGTATAAAGACGGGCAAAACCCTCGCATCGGAAGATGTTGGAAACATAAGACCATCGCTTTTGATTGGGATCTCTTTCTTATCTTCCACTCTCCCTCTCACGAATATAATGGAACGCCGGATATTCCACCTAAACATCAACCGCATCAATTGACAGAGAGAGAGAGAGAGACGAAGAGGAATTCCAACCCATCCGCATTGGTGTACGCACGCATGTATGTGTGTGTGATGAGAACAGCTCGTCTCCTCAGTCGTTCCCGTCAATCCCTTCTGTCAAACCCCCACCTTCGATTCCTCTCCCCCTTCACCTCTTCATCTCCTTCTCTTCACCATCTCCGACGATCCGAAGACGACAAACTCCAACAACAACAACAGAGCCTTCCGAGTCCACCTCACCCTCAATGGATATGGACATCCCCTCCGTCTCGGCCCTTCTCGCCTTCTCCGATCGCTCCCGGCCTCTCTCATCTTTTTCGGAGCGGCTCTTCGTCTTTCATCACTCGCTGTGAGTCTTCCGCACCCTCTCTGTTGCTGTTTGATTGGTGGGTTTTTTATTCGTTGTCTTTGCAGGTTATTCGACTAGGGTTTTAGTCGTGCAGAAGAAGACGGAAGTTGATGACCACAGGTTCTTCTTTTATTGCTTCAATGCCTTTATGAAACTTGAATTTTTTAGTTTATCCTTGTTGTTTTTGCGTTCGATACAGCCAGCGAGCGGTGACCACGGCTCTGTGGTGCAACTTCCTCGTGTTCTCCCTTAAATTTGGGGTCTGGTTGACCACCTCCAGCCATGTCATGCTCGCTGAGGTCGTCCACTCGGTTGCCGACTTCGCAAACCAGGTTGGTCTCCGTCGAACACTCGTTTTGACTGTGTTTGGAAACGAGTTTGGAAAATAGTTTTTGAAAACAGCTTTCTAGAAAGCATACTTTTTTCAAATTCCTAAAAAGCTGTCTTTTAATAATTAAAATTGTTTTTGATCACTGGGAGAGTTTGGAAATGAGTTCGCATTAAGTATGCTTCATGTGAAAGCAGAATCTCCAAAAGATGTCTAAAATGTTTTCAAATGCTACCTAACTTGATGACTTGATGTGTTCTTGAAATTCGTTGAGTACAAGAATGTGAACGGATTTACAGGTGCTCCTCGCTTATGGGTTGAGTAGTTCGAGGCGTGGCCCAGATGCTATCCACCCGTGAGTTTCTCTTTGTGAACCGTAAGCTATTCGAGGCTTCGATCAAGGCTTCGTTTTTTTATGTCTGTTTGGTTACATTGTTGGCAAGAGTGCCTTTGATCATGTCTAGTGTATTCATGTAGTTATGGCTACTCGAAGGAAAGATTCGTCTGGTCTTTGATTTCTGCTGTGGGTATCTTTTGCCTTGGTTCTGGTGCCACTATCGTGCATGGAATCCAAAATTTGTGGAGTTCACAGGTGATTTTTACGCTTTTTTCTTGTTGGGTTGTTGATTCATGATCCTATCTTGTATCTGGGTTAATGCGAGCTAATTTTTATTTGAGTGCTTGATATTTCAACAGCCCCCTGAAAATATTGAATATGCAGCTTTGGTGATTGGTGGATCATTCCTTATTGAAGGTATCGGTTTGCTTTTGTTTCTGATCGTTTGAGGTGTTTTTTACTCCTTGATAACATGTGCTATTTTAAACTTACTTCTCTTGATCCATCATCCTTTCTAGGTGCATCTCTTCTTGTTGCTATAAAGGCTGTTAGAAAAGGTGCAGCTGCAGAAGGAATGACAGTGCGTGACTACATTTGGCGTGGTCATGACCCAACAGCTGTCGCTGTTATGACAGAGGTACTCTTGTTTTTCTTTTGTTTTCCTTTATATTTTGATTTCATGTTGCCTCTTCATTATGTTATTCCACTAGATGACTTGTTAATTCTTCTTTATGTTCCTTTGATGGTTTGATGACCTTGTGATTTTGTATTGTGTTCATAATTTCCATGTTACTCCTTGCAGGATGGTGCTGCAGTTACTGGTCTTGCTATAGCTGCAGCATCACTCGTTGCAGTCAACACAACAGGAAATTCAATTTTTGACCCAATTGGGTCCATTATAGTTGGCAATCTCCTTGGAATGGTATGCTTCACTTTCAATTTCTTGAACACAGGTTTCATTGATAAACTTTAATAATTAATTAATGCCTTGAGTGAATTTATGAATGAGTCTGATGCGCTCAAAACATTTTTATAATCATTATGGTGAAACTGTGGTCAGCGTGGCTGTCTGCACTGAGGTTGGCCCCTCGTGATAGGCAATTGTGAGTTCTTGAGAGATCTGCCTTTGGTCTAGTCTAACCTCCTCCTCGTGAGTCTGCTAAATGTCTCTGACACTCTGAGACTTCTGTTCGGAATTTTCATGGTTATTCTGTTGTTTTAATTTGGCAAATATTGGCCCAAATGATTCCCAATATGACTGTTGAGACTTGAGATGGAGCATGGAAAACATAAACACGTGCACAAAGTTTCCCTTTGCCCTTGAGTGTAGTGCAAGTCAATTCTGTAAAATAGTTAGTTAATGAGCAAATATATGATAATTAGGCAATGTGAACACATCTATACTTCAATTCTAGCATTGTAACTTGTGTCAAGTTACTTTTTATCATTATATATTCTGGAACCTTAACTGTGAAGCAATCCGTTTTGTAATTAGACAAGGTCCAGATATGTGTATTGGTATGCTTTATCATTTGTCTTGGAATGGTTCCTAAGAGGATCTACACCTTGCCTCTTCCTATATGGTTTGGGTAGGATCAAGCCACAGTCATGACTCAGCTGATATTCGCTGATCAGCCAAGAGTTTAGATTGGTGGTTATATGGATTATAAGAGTATGTATTTTGTGAGAGACCCAACTTCAGATTTATCCAAAACATTGGTGGGCCTTGTCATATTGAATTTTATACAAGATCCACACCGATATATGAAAAAATGGATGTATTGTATTTTGAGTCAAACCAGAGTTACTTTGTCTAATTATGCCATCACGTCTCAACTTGAATCTCACTATATCCATAATACTTCATGTTGCCTAAATATTTTACAATATTACATTCCGACTTTTGATGCAAATTTTTCTATCATGTTCTTCTTCTCCTGAAAAGTTTTGAGGTTTTGCAACTAGATTTGAATTGTATTTTGCAGGTTGCTATTTTTCTTATACAGAGAAACAGACATGCTCTTATTGGAAGGGCAATTGATGACCATGACATGGAAAGAGTACTTCAGTTTCTAAAATCTGATCCGGTGAAGACCGTCTTATTGTGCTGAGGACTATTATGTTATGCACTGCCTTTCTAACTTTTTTAGTCTTCATTTTTAATGTACAATACTTTTTGGTGTCTCAGGTAGTAGATGCTCTCTATGATTGCAAAAGTGAAGTGATTGGACCTGGATTCTTTAGATTCAAAGCAGAAATAGGTGAAATTTTGTTCCCGTATCATATAGTAAATGATCAGAAGGTTGCTATAGTAGATGTCATTTAAATGTATTAGTTTATTAAAAAAATCATTAATTTATTGTCTTTGATATGACAATGACTCCCTAGTTTGTGATACAATAGGTCTTGGTGCTCAAAATCATGCCTTGATGTTTGAAAAAACTTAATCTTCGCAGGCGAACCTGCATTTCAGCTTTTACGTAGCACATGCATCTTATCGGTGTGTTCCTGTGACCTCTGAGTCTCAAATAATAAGTGAAAAATACAAAAGCATTTAATGATCTAATCTTTAAGATTGGGCAGCGTGCAAGTAATCAATAAAGCTTTTCCCCAAGGTTACATTAATTTCTCCCAAATTATAACCATCCCAGATCTCTGTTGAAATTGCAACTTGAATTTTCTGTTATATAATTATGTTTTTGAGGAAACAGTAGACAAATGCTACCTCAAGTTATATATCAAACAAGTCGAAGTACACAGGTCTGAATGAAGTAGAAAAGCATGGGAGAGGTAGCAAGAAACAAAAAGGAAACAAAACCAAAAGAAACACGGCCCAACTCTGCCAAGATGCAAGCAGCAACCATCACCCTCTACATCCCAGTAGAAGAGAGATCTACTTAGAAGCATTGAGGCCAGACATTCCCGCAAGCCTGTTATAAAATTATGTTAATTTTCCTATTCCTAGGATTCTTAAAAACTGCTCGATGATTAGGGGATGCCTTATCATTCTTTGAAAACTTGAAATGAAGGCTGATCATGCAAAATTATCATGAATAACTTGTGTTTTGAGAATCTTTTAATATTTTTAACCGTTTTTTCATCTTTATTACAATGCAATTTCATGAATTAAATGTGACAGATTTCAATGGCATGGTGGTGGTGCAAAATTATCTAGAAAGGACTGGACGTGGGGAATGGGCAAAACAGGTATGCCTTATTAATGTGTATCTTGTGCACTTGTATTCTAGTTGTATACCAATACTACATGCTATCTTTCTGTGATAAAATTTCAAAAGAAAGAAAACAAACATGTACCACCAACTCATGAATGAACCTGTAGCTGCCAGTATCCATATTCACCTTACAGGGTGTGAGTATGTTGAGTTTGGCCGATTGGCTGAGTGCATATCACTGTTAAGTGCCAGGGGGGTTATTTGTTTGGTAATTCAATGAAGACCATTGTTGGCACATTCTCCAAAATTAAGCATCCTAGTATTAAGTTCTTTTGTGGAGATCCCTCGTCTCCATCGGGGGCATCTTTATTTAATAAGAAGCTGCAAAACTCTCTTCAAATTTTAAAAAAAAGTTTTGCAGAATGATTGAGAATCTCTTTCTTCATTGTAGAGAATGAATTCTAATTTCATAATTTCATTTTGTCCCCATAAATTTTCAGTAATGACCAAAATATCCTCATAAAAGACAGAAGTTAACCCAAAATATCTCTCTGGTCTTTTTCATCAACTTTCTAGGTGCTAACATGCATTCTGCTCTAAGCAACGTCTTTAAAAATTGCGGGTGTTAAAATACGTCCTGCACCAGGTAGCAAACATATCACCTAATTCGTTCTCAAAACAGTTTTTTGTGAACTTATTACTGCAGGAAAAATTCTGTTTAGAATGCATTCTATAAATGGGACCAGCAAAAAACTGGTTGAGGCAGGCTGCTTATGCAATAGAAAAAGAGCCCATGTTATGGTGAAATTACATTTAAATAGAAGATTATGATATGGACTGAAAAATTTAAACCATAAATTGTTTTAAAGAAGGCTATGGTAACATTTCGTTTATGAGGATAATGACTTGTTTCAATTACCAAAAAAAAAAAGATGATGACTTGTTTCTATCAGTCACCAACTGTCCTATGAGTTTATAAGACATTGCTGTAGAGTAACAGTTCTCTAGCCTTTGTGTACAACACACCAATTCGCGTCTACCAGTTTACGGTCAGTCGGTCACCATATGGAGGTATTGGTCAAAAAATGCTATATGCAACTGAAACTTCCAATTATGGAAAATGGTTGATGGGAGAGTAAACAGTAACCTATGTATGAGCAATGGGTGCAATATTATATGCAACTGAGAATCACAGGAACAGGCAAATAAAAAATAGAGAAGAGTTGAAAAGAGTTATGTCAAGCAAAGGAAATGGTGAGTGACAGCAGGTCATCACGCGAAGAAGGAATAGGGAATTCAATGGGAGTGGCCCCTCATGAGGTAGGAGGTTGGAGGGAGATGCTTTAAATGTCTTGGTTTCAACAACTGGAAAGTGGAGTGCCATGACCGTGGAAAGTATATTACTACTTCATAAACTTTTCTGTATAGTTATTCCCAGTATCAACATAGCAAATCCATTTGGGTAACATTTCTATGTTTCGTTTCAGTATGATGTGTATCCTCCTATGAAAGCAAAACCTCTAGCATGTTTTATAAATGTATTTAAGCATTTCATTACATGCAGTCCTGTAAGATTAGTTGGTGCAAATTTGGGGAAGTCAGTATAAATTCTGGGTAGTCTGTTTAGCTGCTCGGTTTATTTTGCACCTGAAGACCTTGATAGCATCAATTGATAGAGAATCAGAACCAAGAGCTTCTTTGTGACATGCTGGCACAGTCTTTGGCATACAAGCACTTACTAACAGCTGATTCATTGTAATGGCAGTTTCGAGAGTCTTCACAGTCGAAAGATGATGCTGCACTACTCAAAACCATGGCGGGTTACGGTGTGCCCAATGTTCATACCTTTTTTTTTAATTTATACAAGGACTTTGTTTCTCTTTTTTTTCTTGTGAACAAATTCTCTTATTGCTCTGGCAGGTGAGGAAGTTGTTGAAGCCCTGGGCAGTGAAGTGGATAGGCTAGAAAAGGAGATTCAGAAACTTGTGCCCGGAATCCGACATGTGGATATTGAGGCTCACAATCCAAAAGAGCCATTGCCATGATCCAATGGCTTTCAATTTTCGGCGGTGAGCCTGATTGACATTTTTATTAAATATATATTGAGTTATTGACAGTTATCAAGCTGTCGTTGCAGTTGCTCAAATGGAGGATATCTCTTCTGCAATTCAAGGCAGTGGTGCATTTGAGATTACTCAAAACCAAACGATGATGAAGCAGACACTTGATGTGTGTTCACCATCTTAATTTGCCTGAGTTTAAGAGGTTGGCCCTTCCTCGACATATCTTGGAGTTTTTTTTTCAAAGGAAAATTAATTTATTTTCATTCCAGACTATATAGATTATCTCATGTCTGCCACCCCCAAAAGGAGAGGGGAGAAGTTCCATTTAGCCTTGAATACTTGCATACATCATGTAGATCTTTCAATGTCCGTTTATTTTGCCACACAAATAATGCTAGATGGGTAGCAAATTGAATGGAAATACTCTCATGAAACCCTTTAATAGGTAATTTTTTTTTCTTGGTTAAATCTTATTATATATCAGCAGGGGTAAAGGGGTGCATCTACCAACCTGAGGTGGTCTGGTATCTATTGTAGGTTTTTTTAGATGCACTGTTGAATATTTGAATGTGTCAGTACAAATATGCTATGATAAACACACTGATGCGCTAAGGAGAGACTATGATGGCCCTTTGCACAGTTTGAAATCTGTTAAATGTGTTACTTGTTTTTAATGTTTTCAGTGGAGATCATATCAGCAAGAAATGAGCCACCCCTACCTATATAATCCTTTCATTGGGATCCTTATTAGGATCCTTGGCTGACCGACTGCTTATTCATGTTATAAATCAGGCCAAGGTTAATTCAACATCCCTCTTAGCAAAATATAACTACACTAGTCAATCATCATTCTTTCTAACCTAGTATATACTAGGTTAAATTAGTAAATACTAGATTAGGATAATGTATTCAATTTATTTGAACACATATTTTTTATAAAGATATGAATGCAGTAGAGGCAAGTATAACCTAATAAACTACACTAGTCAATCATCATTCTTTCTAACCTAATATATACTAGTTTAAATTAGTAAATACTAGATTAGGATAATGTATTCAATTTATTTGAACATATATATATTTTTTATAAAGATACGAATTCAGTAGACAAGTATAACCTAATAAAAGAGAGGAAAATTGAAACATGTTAGGGCTCCAAAAGTGACCGCAGGTCCCTAATGATTCTCTGTTACAGTATAAGTGTATAACACTGGTAGGAACCAAAAATCCCTCATTGTCCTCTGATAAGTTTGTAATTACTGAATGATGACAGTTTGGGCGGGAAGGGGGTGTGCCGGTAGTCGGTAGATAGCCCATTTACTGATTCACCTTTTTTTCATCTTATGTGGCTCATTTGCTGCTGGTTGTTTTTTTCTTTATTTTATTTTGTTTTATCACTTCTCTTCTATTTCCATCCCCCATTCAGACTGTAACATTTATTTTGAAATATAAATGCTGAAGCAATATCTACCTTGTTTTAAAAAAAATCATAGCATAATTAAGAAATATATAAAATTAAGGGATTTTTAGTTTTAAGTCCATGTAAACATGTCTATTTAGGGATTGATTCTTCCCTTCTTCATATTTCTTTTTGAGTTCTCATTTTTAATCGCCTTTTTAGTTTTTAGTCAATTCGTCAAACGTTTGTTCATACACTGTTAATTTGTGAAACGTCCGCTCATTTACAGGGACTTAAAAATAAAATCATATTTCATAAATTAACGGTGCATGGACGGATGTTTGATAGAATGACTAAAAATTAAATAGACGGTTGAATATAAGGACTTAAAAAATAAATATGAAAAATGGAGGGATCGATTATTAAATAGGCATGTTTACATGAATTAAAAATCTCAACAAATTAAATACATCAGTGAACAGTATTAAGTTATGTCTTGGGTTAGTGACCTCTCATGTTCCATTAGCTTTTTTGTTGACCCATTAAATTAGACCCTCACAAATCACGTTTTGGATTGCCTATCAAAATTGACCCAATAAATGGTCCCTTTTTTTTATATTGAAATTATTGTTAAATAAAATAATAATAAATATATACCAGTCATCCTCTGTGGAGTGGTCATACAAAGTTGGCCGAGCGCAAATTAAAAGTGACAAAAAAAAAAAAACTGTACACCCATTCAGTGGATCAGCAGTCCAGTTTTTCGTACCTGAATAAGCCCACTCAGTATCTCGTGACTTTATTTTCATCTTTCTCAAATTCGGTTCATAAACAGAGAAGGGAACCCTATCTATACCAATATACCATACATGTTATTACATATTAAACTTCTATCCGGCTCCTCTCCAGTCATCAGTCATCACCCCTTGTATATATAATAGGAAAAATCCATATAACCACATGAATTTTTTTTAAGTCCCTGTAATCTCTTGAAAATACTTATGCAAATTCAAATAAGTTATACTTTGGTTGACGGATGAATAATATTTTGTGAATATTTCGTTTGTTTAACCCTGAGTGAAAGTACATTATATCAAAAATCTTTTACAATTTGTTAAAAATGCAAAAATTATCTGTAAATGACGATTTTATCCCTTAAGATAGATTATAAAACTTTATTTGAAGGATATTTTTGTATTTTTAACACATTTGAGGGGTTTTTTTTTTATATTATGTTTTCATCAGGGTTAACTAGATAAATATTTGTAGAAAATTTCTAATATGTCAATGAAAATTTAACTCTAGGGACTATATGGATTTTTAAAAAAGTCAAATGATTATATGGATTTTGAACAGTTTACAAGGGGTTAATGGATTTTTTCCATTATAAAAATATGATGTTCAATTTTGGGTAAGCCTCTGTACTTTTCAGATACATGTATCAGTATTCAAATTTCAGATATTTTTTTGATACGTATTCTTTTTTAAATATTTGACATGTCTATACATGTATGTTAGTTTAATTGATCGTTGTATACTAATGATGAGAGAAGGGTCAAATAAAGATTTTAAAATTCCACATTTTTCAGGAGACCGGATCCAGTTAGGACTGGCTTCAATCAATTTTGTCAGTAACGAACTACACAGCCCATTAATCGAACTACATTGCACATTTGACCCGCACAACCAATTGTTGGGTACATGTTCCACTCTCTTATTCGATCCGATCAGTTATTGGATAAAACATGAATTCTTAAGTATCATCAGTATTTAATAGAAGAGTAAATATGTAAACTGTGTAGTTTAATTTATAGAGAAATATAGTTCAATTAATGAATTATTCACTTAGGTACTGAGAGAACTAATCGAAGACGGTCCTAACTCCGTACTTCTTTTTCAGTGATCATGTAAAATAACATATAATATTAATTTAAAATTTTAAAATTGTGCTTGATAACGTAAGATAATTATATTTGAATAAACTATAACATATATAATTTTATACTATATGTGAGATTGATATTGGTTTTAGTCCAAGAGTAATTTTTTATTCTTTAGATACATATTCATAATTTTCGGATAAGGCATCGTGGTGTAGATAATTCAGTGATATTTGGGTCAGTTTTTTTGACTTGTGCAGACGTTCCATCATTTTTACGTTTGGTCAGCGACGTAGCTCTAAATGAAACGGGTCTTACTTTGGCATCAAATATTACGTTATCATTTCTTGAAGTTCAAATATTACGTAATCATTGATTACGTACATGTTAGTCACTTTTAAGCTTTAAAAACACATTTAAAAAATAAGATTTTAAATCAAATAGTTTAAATAAACTTGATTTCAGAAAATCATATTTTTTGCGTTTTTAAAAATAATATTTTTGTACTAAAATATGCAAGTAATTTTTTAATTGAATCTGTTTTTAAATTGTGTTTAGCAACATTTTTCAACTTTCTTTTTAATTAAAAACATAATCACTTTATTTAAAGTGTAAAGAAAGAATCCGGATATAGTCAAGATTGATCAGTATCAAATTATATAATTTATGAATCAAACTAAATAATCAATTGTTTTGGATACTGACTAAACTTATGTTTGATTGAGTATATGAATGCCCATTTTTTTTATTGTATATGTGGGAGTGATCACTCCCATTATAATATATACTTTGGCTATTTAGAAAAATAAAAATGTAGAAAGTCCAAAAACACATCCCACATATATTTTAATTTTTTTAAAAAAATAATAACATCATCTAACTATGTATATATTTTAATTAAAAAAATGTATATCACTAAATTTCAAATTGAATGAACTATTTTTTAATAAATGTAAAAAAGAACTAACAATGCATGTATCTCGTCTAATAATGTATATGTTTCACTGAATTTTCATGCCTATAATTTAGACGGTAGAAAAAGATTGAATGTCACAGCACCACAAGAAAAACACTAATAAAAATAAGGGTAAAATGTATTTGAATCCCCTGAAGTTTTTAAAATATACAAAAACACATGATGAAGTTAAAAAATATGCAGTTACACCACCAACCATTAGATTTTCTGTTAAGATGAGACATAATTATTTTAAATTACTTTTTAGCTTTTAATTAATTTTCTAAATATATATAAAAAAATCAATGAATTAGCTTTGGATATGCTTTGTGAATACTTATTAATACAATAATCGACTTTTCAAATACATATAGATGCATTTTTTTATAAAAATTAACTCACACGACAGTTAATGAAAAAGTGAAAACATAATAATGATTTAATCAAAAGAGTAAAATCATACTTCTGTTATATCTTAATAAAAAAAATCTAACGACAGATAATGTAAATGCATGTTTTAGAACAGATAATGTAAGTGTATGTTTTAGAACTTTAGAGGGTATTTCTGCAGTTTTGAAATACTTCAGGTGTCCAACAGACATTTTACCCTTAAAATTAAAATAGCCGTGTCCCTGTATGCCAGTACTGAAATTCCAAATCTAAAAGTTTTGTTTTTTCAAAAAAAAAAAAAAAAAAAAAAAAACCACCCCATTTAGCCGGCACGTGTGAACCACCTGAGGCATCTCTTCATAAAAAGGGGGAGAGAGAGTCGGTGATCGCTTGAAATCGCCGCCATTAGAACAATCGAGAGAGAAATAGAGATCGATCGAAGAGAGATGTGTTTGGTGTTCTTGTGCGACGAAGAGGAGAGGGTGGTGGATCGAGAGAAGGCGCCGGGGAACTGCCCGTACTGCGGAGGAATGGTGGAATCGATGGAGGTGGAGACCCAATGGAGGCTCTGTTTCCTTCCCCTCTTCTTCAAACATCGTCGCAGGTTCTTCTGCACTTTCTGCTCTCGCCAACTCGTCCTCTATCCCTAGCTATCTCTGCCTCTTCATTTTCTAATCCATATTTTTATTTTTTTTATTTTTTCTTTCTTGTGATGTAAATCATCGATCGTCTGATGTAATCAAACAATAACAGACTTTGATGATGGTGTGTGTGTTTTCAGAAATCATGTTCAGTGACCCCTCCCCTTTCATCAGTTCTTGTTCATTTGTAACTTTTTTTTTTGTTGTGAAATCACGTTTTTGAGGGGGTATTTTGGTATTTTTTCTGTTTGGGTTAAGAGAACTCATGTGAGAGGCAACCTCTGTGTAATAAGTGTGATTTGATTATTTGATAAATACGATTTTGAATAAAATATTTTAATATGTATTAAAAATTGTAATTAATTTTTTAATTAAATTTGTACACGTTTGTTTTTTAATTAAGAAAGCAAAAGCACGTTTTTTTCCAAACATTAGCGTAGGCAAATTTTGTGCATTATGCAACTATAAAGGCATCACTGTCTGAAAGGTTTGCATTTTGTTTTTAAACTATAGATCTATTTTTCGTGATGTCATTTTTTATGGGTTTTGTTTTTTCGTGGAAAATATTTTATTCAGATTGTTTTGTTATGAGATCTTGATAGATTGTCTCTGCTGGTGCTATTTTTGATGGGATGAATGGGGGAGTTTTGATTTTCATTGCTCTTTTATCTTCTTTTGTGATTTTAATTTCAGGGAACTTAAATATAATTTGTCTGAAATATTTATTATTTACCAATTGGTCATTTGGGAATAATATTATTCAGGGATTCAACTTTTTTTTGTTTGTGTTTAGTGCATCCAATAAAATTAAGGAAGATGAGAGAGAACTTTTTTCAAATTCATTCGCTTTTTTTTTCCACATATTTTGTGTGAAAAATTTCTTCTCGAGTGAACGTGAGGCAAAATATGCATCTTCAACAAAAGATTGTTGATGGTAGTGTTGGAAGATGATGAATGGAACTGAAAAGAACAATTTAAGACTTTGAGGTGTGTAATGAATAATACACTTTTTTAAGTAATATTCGCTCCACTTCTAAATGAAGTAGTTGTAAAAATTCTCTGCAAACTCACTCTCACTCTCGAATACAATAAAGCTTTATTGAAATGCAGTTAGCAAAATAAAAGTCTAAGTCGATTTTCTCGAATGTTGTGTTAATGGCAGATACAAACGCAAATCTAACAGGTTTTGAAAAAAGAAGTTTTGGTGAGTTTTTGAGAATACACATGTAATACATTAATGCAAACTCATATACACTTGTACTTATTACTTATCAATAACATGTTACCAAACCCTTCTTTATATGTTACTCACACTAAAATTTTTTAATCAATGTGTGACCATGTGATAACTTCATTTATAAACCCAAAAGTTACGACACAGAGAAAAATAAAACCACATGATATTTTGATTATATTAAAACAAAATAAACTCAACAAGTGGTGTGGGTTGCATATTGTCCCTGATGTTATCCCAAATTTAATGATAAAAAGGATTAAGGACTTTCCTATGTAATTAGAATTGATGCACAAACACACCCTCATCTTCCCTTCAAATTTGTACCAAATAATGGACAACCTTTCACTGAAATAAAACAATTTAGATGAAATTTGATTTGTTGTCACGAGCAACATGCACATGGAAGTGCATTGTAGTATTTCAATATCAATATAAATGGTAAACAAGTTATTAACCGACCATTAGAACTGATGGTAAAATCAGTGTAGTGTTGGATCTCATAAATGCTTATAAATCACTGGTGACAAAGTGTCCACTCACATGGTTTATATGTGAGATCCGAGAATAATTTTGAACACTTAATAGCCCCTTATCAGGGATTGATTAGATCCCATCTCAAAATTTCTGTAGCTAATGCCTTTCAATCATCTTAAGATGTGTTATCCAACTAATTAAATCATTCTCAAAGAAAAAAACATTAATGTTGGGTGTGAAAGTAGCTAGATATCGGCTCTTCTCGTTTGGCAAAACGTTTAGGGACGTTGCGTCAGTGAAAGTGGGGTGTAACGTGAGAATCGATTTTTTGATACATCGGGGAGGCGAGTAAAAATTAACTTGAAATGCCGAATGAAGAAATCAAATGTGAAAACTTGTTTTTCTATTTGGTTGGGCGCCAACGTCCGCCACCACCAATGCGAGTGAGACACGGATCCAAACGGAGTCGTCATCTATGAGAGTGATGTGTTGCATGTATCCTTTTATTGGTGGCATGTTACATGTAAAAGATGTAACACTCAAATTATTTCTGGACCCAAATGCACCAAATGCATATTTCATACGTAGACATAACATTCAAATTATATATGGATCCAAATGCACCAAATGCATATTTCACACTATAATGTATATCTGGACCCAAATACGTGATGGATACCTCCTCCCCCATGCATAGATCTAAGTTCGAGTCTGATCACCTGCAAGACTGCAAAAAAAATTGTCGCACCTTCCGTACAAGTTTTGTGCACTTAAGCCACAAAATTTATAATCCTAGTTTTTTTTAGTACCAATAGTGATAATCTAATACACAGATGAGTCACTTTTAATACTTGAGTGGTGGATTCGCGGGCCATCCAATAATCCAATAATGAGAAGATTATGTTTTCATCGTGAACATAGCTGTAAAGAAGTCTTGTGACATAATAAGACAGAAGAATCCAAAAGAGCCCGTTGTGCTATCATTAGTGTGACATGTCATTCAGGTGAGACAAACTTACAAACTAACGTTTTTAAAGATGCAATGAAAGGCTACATGTGCAAGATCCGCGTGGGATGCTTGGTCGGCACATCACATGAAAGGCCTTACAAGTGGATGTGTGTGTAGGATCATATAATGAATACATACATTGAAATAAAAACGAAAATTTTATTTTTTTATTTTTTTGGGTACACACGGCTCTGATGAGACAGTGAGCAGAGCTCGCAAACACACAGTCCAATGACTTTTTCTCTTTGTTTTTTTTTTTCTTCTATCACCGACTGGTGTTAGAACTCGCATCACCTAGTGAACAAGGGTGTCCTTCATCGCTGTGCTAAGCACGAGCTGAACAAAAATTATAGTTTGTTAGAACATTGTTGCATCCAATCGACTAAATGTATGTATATTTATTGGTTAATTTATAGGGAGGGATATCTTTTTTTAAACTCACCACCCAAAATAACAAAATAAGAAAGGGTGTGGAATAGAGACCGACCTAGAGAAATGAACATGACAAGATCCACCGAAATCATGTTACCTCACCTAATTAATTCTATTAACATAAAGTGATTTATATGTCCAATCATATATAATTATTTTTTATAAATGGTTTATATATTAAATTATTTTTTTTAGTTTATAAATTTCATCTTCATCTTATTCATCATTTTTCTATATTTGATATATAATCAGCTAAAAAATAAAAAATTTATTATTTTTTTTCAACGTGAATAACTAAAAACACAATCACACAAAAAATAATTCATTCTTTATCTTATATATTTATACAAACACAGCTTCCCTTCCTTCCCAAGTACAAAAAAAAAAAAAAAATTGCATATGTTACAAACTCTCGTACTGTGATCTTTATTATTTATCATATAATAATATCACTGGCCATGTGAACTTTCACTCGAGAGCAGAGTCAACTTTATGAACCGACCTTGTGAAGACGAGGATGTCGTCCGGTTCACTCGCCGCCGCCGACTCTCCGCCTCCATGTGATGCGATTGAGTCGCGTATGATGGTCTTGGCCGTCGGATCGAGGGAGGACGGATGATCCTGGCCCTTCATCACTTCCACCTCGCTCTTCCTCAACCGCCGCTGCTCCTGTTCCTTTCGCTCTTCCATGGTTTCCATCTTTTTCACTTTTCAAGATAAGCTTCAAAGACAACGCGTCTATTCATTCTTATTTTGACTGTCCATCAAAACACGTGTCTAGACCAACAATGTTTTTGGAGACATATATCGACGTGGCTTTAGGATTATCAGATTCGGATCCGAAATCATAATTTTTTTAAAAAAATAGAAGAACAACTTATATTAATTAAAAATAAATAATTAAATGAATAAAAAAGTGATAAATGTCTTTGAACTCCACGGCGGCAGATGGCGAACAACGAGAGGGGTTGCGTGATCGGGGCGGGGTTTTAAGTATAAAAATATAATGTTTATTAGATAATACAGTAACTTGGATAATTTGAATGTTTTAAGTATAATACATCAAAACATTAACAAATTAAAATAGTGAAGAACTATATATAATACACTAGACTATTAAAAAAAAATAAAGTCATTGTAGGTCTTTAAAAGTCTCTCGACTTCACTTGGTCTGACATAGGCCTTTTAATGGATCGATCCAATCTGAGACCTGACCCGTTAACAGATCTAATTTTCTTTAAAACTCCATTGTAAATTATCATATTATCATAGAAATAATATGTATTTGATTTCCATTTAATTTCCATATCAATATTTTTATCTCATTCCAAATTTTGCGCTATTCCAATATCTTAGAATTCCTATTAGAATTATCATTTACATGACCACAAAGGCAACAAATAAAAAAGTAAAGTACAAAGATTTACGTTGCCGGGACTTGAACCCGGGTCTCTCGGGTGAGAGCCGAGTATCCTAACCAACTAGACTACAACGGATTTGATGTAAACTGGATATTCGGTTATATATTTAAAACATATAATATATATATTTATATATATATTTTACTATCCCATATTCACGTCTCTGTCAGATCTTATTAAAAAAAAAGGAGATAAAAAGAATAATACAGTAGGGATGTTTCAGCTCTTATCCATATTCTATTTTTAAAAATGATATACTCACTTTTTTTTTTTTACAATAATCGCATGTTTTGTTTTAAAATCATATAACTTATTTAATGACATATGTATGATAAAAAAAAGTATGTGTTTCAATAAACTAAATTGTATCATTTTAAAAAAAACTAAAAATGTTTAAAAAAGTATATATTTTGTTACAATGAGTATAATATAGTTGCCTGAAAAAAAGTGTACATTGTCAAGGGTTTTCATGGGCTTTTGATCCACAATCTATTATGAGCCTCGTTGTTCTAAGCCTTTTAAATAGTCCAGTAAATTTGAGCAGAAAATAAAACAGATCATGAAAAAAGGATTTGCACAACAGAACCATTAACCCCCACCCCATCCACCCCCAAAATAATAACAATAAAAAGTTGGGGAATTGACCAGGAATAAGAATAAGGATGATATGCATCTTTATTCCAGTTAGTGGTATAAAAGTGACTGGAATATGATCCCTATTCATTCCTATATGCTACCATGGATAAATCCAAAATCTTTATTAACCACCTATCCTGGTTTTTTATACATGGAATAACCAAAGAGAAGTAGCTAGGGATATCTATTTCGGTTCCCATTATATATACTAGAATAACTCTTCCAATTCTGGGGCCAAACACAGACTGAAATATAATTATCTTAGGGCCCGTTTGGGGTGCGACATAAGGTTATTCGCCCTTGATAGCTATACTGGGATAGATAACAATCCATGTTGAATAGGTAAATTTTTGTTTGGTTGTCTTTTCTGTTATTCTCATTGGGAAACGTAAAATTGATCTTTTTGTTGTTTGGTTCACCTTGAATAAAGTAAGGATAAGTGGTAGATAAGAGATGGATAAGAGTTTATGATTTTTAAATGACAATTATACCCATGCATAAATTATTTGTGTTTGGGAATAAATATAAGATATATGAGTGTGATATGATAGATGTGACAGTTTTGGAATGTGTGCACAGAGTGTTAGGTGAGATAAATATTTTAAAATGACAGAGAAGGGTATTTTTATCCATTGGCATAGATAAACCCTGATAAACAATTCCACCATTTTCTTAGAATAGTTATCAGGCCTTATCCTAGCTTATCCAGACATAGCTATCAAGGTTTATTCTTGTCAAACAAACAGCTGTTTGGGGCTTATTCTACTGTATTCTCCCCAATTCTTGGTTTATTCCTCACCCCAAACGGGGGTTATGAAATATATATTTTTATAATAAAAAATAAAATACAAACTTGATGTATTGAATGCATCGTTTAATTTTTTTTTTTTTGTAACGTAGATATATATATTTGCTTAGGTTACGTGATGCCTACAGAAATGATCATGACTGCATTATAGCTTTATAGCACCTACAAAATTGAAACTACAAAATGATCTGTGGGCTGTAAGTACAATATGTTAGAAATTATGTTATTTTATTTTATGGGAGAGGTAAATTAAAATTTTTGCATGGATGTGAAATTCATGAGTTCACTGTTTTTTAATATTGTTTTGGTTAACATTCGTTTTTTCTCTAATGGGTGCCTGTACACCTCTTGGTTTTTATTTTGAAATGATTTTCAAAGTGACTTTGGTTTTGGTAACTGCTTTTGGTTATTAACTGTTGAAAACCGTTTTGTTTTGGCGGATGCTTTAGCACCGTTTATTAATCACTAGTTGTTGTGTATGTGCAAAAGCACATAGATAAAGTCTAACATATGTTTTGATTAATAATCATGTCAAATACTTTAGTTACAACAACATTTTTACAATAATAACTTCAAATATAAGAAATTTGATGTCTATAGTTTACCCATTAAAATAATAGTGTCAAACATGAAAAAAAATCATATATTCATAGTAGACAATGTCTCATACGCGTTTTTCCAAAATAAAAAATATAAAAAAATTAAGAAGAAAAGCTACCAAGAAAGCACACCCTTAATTGTTAAATACATTAATCCCCAAAAAAATGATCTAAGCAAATAAAGTCAATGCTTATACATAATTATAATCGATTCAAAAGAACTAAATAATCCAAAAATTTTAATGAGAAATATTCAAACTAAAATAAAACGATTGTCTCATGTAAAAAATGAATCAATTTGGAGTATTACAACTTCAGATAACAAGAGAATTGAAAGAACCGAACAATAGAAAAATAAAAACAATATGATAAAGAAATTTAAATAAATTATATGAAGGAAAACTTTCCAAAAAAATATTGTAAATATATTTTTTACACTCTCATTTAATTGAAAAATAATATTAATATGAAATAATTTTATTTGAGAGTGGTTTACTTGTTTTAAATATACATTTTGAAACAATATAAATTTTATATTTGAAACACATATAAATTTATTTTTTAACACACACCAGAAAAAGGATAATACCAAATGGTAATGAGAATCTAACTAACACAAGTAAAAAAAAAGTATTTGAAAATGTAATTTTTTTGTTTGAGATAATTTTGGACAATAGATTAGATATCGTTTGATAAAAACAGAACACAAAAAAAAAATTACATATTGTTAGAACAAAGTGAAATACACGTGTAATATTATCCTTTATATTTTTTTTAATCTATATATAACAACATATATAGAGAATCGATCAATTGATAAGCACATTAAAATGACACATCAGAAGTTGTATATATTAATATTTCATAATTATAATTTATTTTTATAGCTTTCACATATATATTAATTTTTTAATATTATTTAAGTTTTATTATTTAATTTTTTCTACTTATGTTTTCACACTTACGGAATACTTGGTTTGATTATATTTATTTATTTATTTTCTTACGAATAAATTTTTATTTATTTATGGATTTACTGGTCTGACATAAATAATAGTTACATTGAAAAATTAATTTTTTAAAAGATTTTGTTGTAAGTATTAACATATCATTTTTAAACCAAATTTTCTACTAAATTACATGTAAAGGAAAAAAAATTAAAAAACACAATCTGTTTGAAATAAACCTTACTTAAATAGAATCAAAACAATGAACCATACAAATAGAAAGAGATGGAAAATGAGTGAAGTCAATTCTAACCATTTTTTGATTTGTTGTTCATTGGATTGGACCACTGCCTCGCCTTAGAAGTTGTGATAGAAGGAAAAGTTTTGATGAATAACTAGATTATCGATGTCTTATTAAAAAACCTACATGAAAATAATTTAATAGAAAAAATCATATATCATATAAATGAATCATATAATCATATAAATCAGATGATGATTCATGTACTCTGCAAGAACTGTTAAATCATATAAATCAATTGAAGAGAACAAACAAGAAAAATAGAGAGATTGTAAAAAAATGGATTGAAAAGATAAAACAATCAATATTATGTAATTAACAAAACGGAAAGAATAAATTTAATGCATTACAATTAATACATTTACATATTTTGTGATGACTAAGAAAAAGAAATGAATGGCAGAAGATGAAAAACAAATGTTTAATAAGAAGGTGGGGAGGTGATCCAAGTCCATTTGATGCGTAGATGGATGTGATCACAAGGGAAAACGAATCAATTGAATGCATTGCAATTAAATACATTCATAATTTTTGTGATGAATGGTAGAAGAGGAAAATATGCAAACATTTAATAAGAAGTTGAGAGGTTATCCAAAGCCATTGCACGTGTAAATTTTAACAAATGAAGGGGATTGAAGATTAGTGAATGGATTGTTATTGTTAAAATATTAATAATTTTAAAATTTAAATTTTTGGCCATTTGAAGACGTGATTTGGATTATATTAAAAAGAAATTCAAACTAATATGCAATTAAAAATAAAATTTAAACAGATTTCATTATATCTTTTATATATATCCTAAAATCTTATGAATAAAATCATATTATAAATTTATAATCCTAATTTAAAATTGTCATATTAACATTAAAAAATAGTGAAGAGGGAAATAAAATGCATTTTTCTTAATATAAAGCTTAAATACTAACATTAAAAAAACATATTAAATTTCCTAATTTAAAGGAAAAAATGAAATAAATAGCAGAATTTACAATATTAATTACGTCTATTTATTGTTCAAGTCATATTTTAATTATAAGTTAATAAATATATTGATCTAATTTTAATTGGTTACAATGAATTATATTTTGAATATCCTTTCATTTTATAAGCATCAGGATAATATTATAATATCTAAATTTAATTATAAGTTAATAAATATACTAATATAATTTAAGTTGGTTACAGTGAATTATATTTTGAATAATATAGATAAGTATTAAAAATGGTAAAATGGTCAAATGACATATTTTTAGTTTAAGAGATTTTTATATAGTAATATAAATAAATATCTCTTTATCCTGATAATATTATGATATTCAATTTTAATGATAAGTAAATATGTTATATGATGAATTGTATGTATTAGAATAAACTATTAATGTGATTAAAATGATGTAAATAGATTTTGACGGGATTGAATAGAAGTGTAGGGGTAAAATGGTAAAATGATTGTGATTAAAATAGTGTGAATGGATTGTAATGGGATTGAATGGATTGACAAGGGTAAAATGGTCAAATGGCAGGTTTTTGGTTTAAGAGACTTTTATATAGTAATATAGATTAAAAGGGGGTTGTGTGTTTGGTACAGTAGCATGCAGAGACACAAAAACTCAAAATAGCCAATACTCACCATATACATCCAAGTCACTTAAATTAAAGGGAAGTCTCCTATTCTTAAAGACTTAGAGCATCTTCAATGGACATGTTAACTCACTAGTTAGTGTCATATGTTTACAAAACATGTAAAAATGGTGCTCCAATGGAAATGTTAAGAGAATGCTAAATATGGGTCCCACCTGTCATTTGTTATCTTACATGCTAACTTTAGCTAGTGCTTTAGCCAGTCAAATGTGGGCCCCACCATTCAAAATATTCAAAAAAATATTATTTTGGGTGTGTGGAGAGATTTGAGTGGGTGGAGAGGTGGACCCACTATTATCTTGGCTAGTTATTTAGCTAGTCCATTGGAGCAACAACAACTAATTAAATGAGAATGTAGTAAATGAGGGACTAGTGGAGGGTTAAAGTACTGACATGGCATTTTAACATCTTGATTAGTTAACATATCCATTGAAGATGCTCTTACAAGGTGTTCATTAAAACTTTCTCACTTGGAGTGCATCTTGAGAAGGGTCAGGATCGTCGTATCTTCGGAGTGGACCGTCAGTGATGAACCATTGCACAATAATGGGGCGGAATCTGTTTTTCGGAAAACGCATTTGTATGCTTTGATCCACCACATCTGTCAGATTTTTCTAATTCTCTATTTAATTCTATTTTATTATGGTTTTCAAAATTAGAAAACTTAGTGTTGTTTCCTATACAATAGCTTTAATTTATAGCACCTAGAAACAATTATTGTAAGTGCAGTCTTTACATGTATGCCCATGCATATACAATCTCATTTAATTTATCAGATGAAGCATTGTATTGTTGTTGCATATATAGCACTTGATTATGCAACAACAATACATTATATAAAATTATACATTAAAAAAAAACCAAAACACGTTACTACATGTGAAGCTGCACGTGGGTTTGTTCTTAATTAACATTATACCAATATATAATTAAGATCACAAGTACAATTTGGCTTAAATAGTAAAAGAACAAAAAAAGAAAAGTAGAGCAACCGCTCATAGTTTATTTTATGTGATCACATCTCATACTCATTATATTGTAGTTTAAGATGATATATTGATACACTCAATTGACCAGTTTGATTACCTTCTTGTTCTTTATATTGGAACATCCAAAATAACTTTAAAATTCTTCATTTCTGTCATCATTCTTAAATGGATTAATAAACAAAATTTTGTTGATTCGTTTTGTTTTCAATGAATCTTTCAGAACTAACTTCCTAGTATAACATGCATCTTTCAATGAAACACCTCCTATTACTAGACAACAATATAATGCCCAACAGACAAAAAGTTAGGGTTGAAGTTGACACATACAGATGAGTTAGATGACCGGACTATAACATGCATGCATGCAGAACATGACACAGCCTAACACGTAAGTCTCGTTTTGTTATTAGAGGAGTGGTTGAGAGAGAGAAAGAAAGAGAGAGATTGAGATCACCTAATGTGTCACATTTGAGAGTTGTTAAGAAAAGTTAAAAGAGCAGTGAGTCTTTCTATATCCTTTAATTATCAGAAAACAAATATGAGATTGAAATACACCGATTCATGAAAGTTCAGTGGGATGAAGAATGATATCAAGTTGTTATAAAGTAATAAATATATATATATATATATATATATACACGGGAGCGATGGATCGCAGATTCATCGCATCCAACGGTCGACGTGATTCGCACCCGACCGTCCGATGCGATGGACCCGTGATCGCGGCCGCACTGACCGCACGACCGCACCTAATCACGTCCCATATACAGGGCGATGGGGTTTTTTCAAAGATGAGATTAGATAAGTATGTTTTTTCAAAAGTACTTCACAAGGAAGATTGGAACCATGCATCATGACGACGACCATCTTTTGCAAAGGCAAATGCTTTGTGAAGGTTCTATCCTTGTTTTTGAAGGAAATGATGCACGCATATCTTCTTTTACATGTTGAAGAGAGCTTCCAAAACATAGGATGATATATATAGGAAAGCATAGAAGCCCTATCAGCAATAAAGAATGGTTTAAAATTTATGTGACGTCCATCACTTGCAAGTTGAAAGATGGCTTTATGGGTTCCTCTTTTGGAGTTCATATGCAATGTTTGGATGAGCCAAGTTAAGACAATTAACATGAGTTATATCGTGTTCGTGTGACATATATACACCAAAAAACTTTCTCACTCATGTGATTTGTATAGGAACATATATAGTGATGGATATATGTGGGATAATGAGAACGATTACCTAACTAGCTTTCAAGTTCTTTGGTTGTTTGTATCTTTTTCATGGATGGATTCAGAGTGATCACACTCTAATTTGGATGGTTTTCATTTTTCAATAGCTTAATTCACACCAGCTCTTTAAATTTTTTTTTTTTTAAGTTTCATTCTTTGCTTATGCTCACACTGGAATAATATAATCGGTCATCTTTAATTTGTTGAACAATAATGGATTATCATATAAATGATGACACAACAGACTTTACAATGTGCATGTATTGATTTTTGGTAAATAACATAAAAAATGATAGCATCTTCATAGATTTTTTTATACTACCTATACTGTTCAGTGTACAGTATGTATAGCGTACAATACATAATTCTAGAAAAATGTATTATTTATGTTCATCCATACAAACTATAGCTATCTGAATCATGATAAGATGAGACAAACACAAAATATAGACATTATGTATGTTAAACAAAGAAAAGCATAATAGTCAAACATTTATATTTTTTTTATTGTGGTATAATTTATGATTTAAAATAAATGCTCATATGGTAAAAAATAAAACCCATGTCACAGTTTAAACCTGCAGCTCAGTGCATATTGGAAAGATTTAAAAAATATATTGAAACACACATTGCTTGATAACTCAAGCTGACAAGCCATTATACAAAAGCCATTATTATAAGACTATCTTTAATTTCCATGGAAACCTTGTTTATAAATCACATGCCTTTTTTTTTTTTGGTGTCAAGTTTATAAATCACATGCTGGGAAACGTATTGGACACTGCACCCCAACCACCCCCATGACATTTAGAGAGATCATTTGGAAGGGAAAGACAAAACATATATATATCTAATTTTTTGCTAGAAGACTCCAGTCTAGTCAAAATGCCATACACAAGCTTAAGAAAAACAAGCTAGTTTTTCCCTTATGACTTCCACCTCAAAAGTCACTGATCAAATAAGTCATGCAAAACCTCCAAGAGGAGAAAAAATGGGACATTTGGGGGTAGGGTTTAGTTGAGCTTTGATATGTTTAAGCTCTTCTCATTTTAGCATGGCTCGGGCTCAGGGCCGAACTTAATTTTGTATTCAAACTCGACTCATTTGTGTAATAAAAATCTCGGTTGAAGTTCAGTTTGACTCATTTGTAAAAGCTAATCAATACATGGTTATACTCATGAGCTTGACTCATTTAAGTTAAAATTTTATGTTCAACCCCTAATTAAAAACCCTAAAATGAAGAAGAACACTAAGCTCGTTTAGCCTCATAAGCTCAGTTTGTCTCGTTTTAACTGAGCTTTAAAAATTGTTCAAACTCGATTCATTTGTTTAATTGAATATGCTCGAATGAGCTCCAACCGAGCCGAGCCGAATCCGAGCAGCTCAGCTCGTGTACCTCCCTGCCAAAGGCCAAACAGAGACTTCAAAATAAAAAGAAAAATATTTATAAAAGATATTATCCATGTGTACAAATTAAATAACAATATATGTATGAAATTTAATCACATTCCTATATGCATAACAATCTATAAGACATAACAATGTATAATATATACATAATGCATAAAATGTAGAAACGGAAACCAAATGGATTAAACAACTAAAAAGGATAGAATCATAGAAGTGCCTAAAAAATGTACGTAACTGCTAATGGGGGGTGTTTTCTGGAACATTAACAAAAGAAATACCTTTTTTAAAAAGAACAACAAAAAATACTTGAAATCAATTTCTCTATTGTTTATTAATTTTTCTTTTGACTAATTTAATAGTTTGTATGACATTTTTTTTTGTGAGAACTGAAAATGATCATAATTTCAAGGATTATACTAACCATTGTTCAAAAGTACTATGAACCTAACAAATTTGTCATTTTATGATCACGTAGTGCATCTGCATGAGATTACATGTTTTCTTTTTTAACTTTTTTTTTTCAGACATGGTGATGAGCCATTATATCATCAGAGCTGTTACCTAGACCCCAGAAATTAATCCTCATTTGTGAGCCCCAATAGGTGGCACTCTTATATTAGTTCCTTATTTGATTTTTTCAAACCACAAAAATGACAATAACAAGACTACCCTAAATGTTTTCAAAAAAATTGAATTTTTTGAATCTGAAACACCATCACTGCCTGGTGAAAAAAAAGGACATCAACCACATGTTATTAATTAAGATACAATAATGTATCTGAAAATCCAAATGAACAAATATGGTCTACATGCTATTGAGAACTGCATAGCAAATTCATAAAAGATCTTCAAAATGTCAACAATAAGCAATTAAATATTAATCAGCTATACATTATTCAAATCCATAAAAATAAAAATAACAACCTTAAAAAATGGCTGAAATTCAAATTCAAATTCAAATGTATCTGGAATTTGAATTAACAAATACATTAAAAAAATGGATTGGAATTCAAATTCAGATATAGGTGTATCTGAAATTTGAATTAACAAATACACATTCCATACAAGTGAATGTGCAATGTATTTGAAAATCTTGAATCTGAATGAGTCGAATAATGCTGATACAAAGCTAAAAAATATGATGAATGACACATTATGCATAATTATACACAAAACACACAATCATAAACGATTGTATATATCATACTTGGTACACAACAATGTATGTAAATCAAGATACAAGCCATGTATCTGAATTTAAAATGAAATTCAGATTCAATACATGTTAAACAAAGCAAAAGAATATAATCAAAATCAAAAAATCAAGAGAGTCAAAACGGAATAAGAAGAACCAAAACCTAATACATTTTATTTTGAAAAAAAAAACTGTCAAACAAAACTTTTCATTAGAACTCCAAAAACAAAATCCAATTTTTTTTACCTATCAAGATCATAAAATATGTCTTTCCAAATTCACCGTCAATTGATCTTCATTCACAGAATTTCTAAAACCCATAACACAAGAAAAATTTGATCATCAATTGATTTTTTCAAACCCACCATCAATTGATCTTCAATTGAAAGGGATCACACAAGAAAAAATTTAAAGATGAAATGGAATCGATGCAATAATTCTAAATTGTAACCACCTCCTCAAAACATGGGGAGCAATAATAGCAAAAATACAATACAAATGTATAATGAGTATTGTACATGTGCCAACTCATGGAGCTTTTGATGGGGCTAAAATTTGGGACGCAAAAATACAATACAAATGTATAATGAGTATTGTATATGTGCCAACTCATGGAGCTTTTGATGGGGTCTAAAATTTGGGACTTAAAAATTATTATTGTTATATCATATTATCATGTATTTTGCTTGGGGGGGGGGGGGGGGGGGGGCTGGCCCCCTTTAGGTCCACCCTGGCCACTGGCACTACATTTTAATTTGTTTATTGGATTGACATGGACTCTCTCTCTCTCTTTTTAACATGAAGAATCTCAGTGTTATGTACAGCGAAAAGATTATCTTGTGAAGTTGTATTTTTAAATACAAAAGAAGTCCTAAAAAATTGGATTGAAAAAATTACTTAAAATTAATTCCCCCACAAAAAACGAAAAGAAAATCAAAGTTGAAAAAAAACACCTTGCTTCATTCGGAGGCAAAGGTGAAATTAAAGCAAGTGGGTCATTCATCATTCTACATTTATATAATTATATCATACAATTGATTTTATAGAAGGGAGCCAGAGATAAAAAGAATGTCAGGGATTAGGACACATATTCTTACCTTAGTTAACAAGCGATGATGATCACATAAATATAATTAAATCAAGTTGTTTCAACTTTGATTATGCTTAGGGTTGTATAAATCTATGCTCATCTGTATTATAACAGATTAAATTAGCTAATTTTTTTTTTGAAGAATGCATTCTCGAGTCCACCAAAAATTAAAATTAAATGGACGACTCCGCAATGATTTTTAAAATCTGGTTGTATTAGTCGAATCAGAAATTGAAAAAGCAAAACTTAGCTAATTCAAAGCAGAAAAAATTAGATTATTATCATATGTTCTTATATCTTTATATGGCTAATTTTGATATCACTATTGTTTAAATTTAAATGTGTGTTGTTAGTTCTTGGTTAGCGCAAAAGCTAATACACCTTTGAAAAATTCTACAACAAGGATGAAAACATTGTTGTTTTGAGAATTTTCTGTGGGAACGGATAAACAAACAAAATAGTTTTTTCAACTCGATCATAAAGTTATCCACGGGTCTCTCTGATATTAAAAAAAAAAACATTGCTGTTATGAGAAGCTCCACACAGTATTAAAAAAAAGATGATAAAGACTTGCGTACATGGTGCTGTCAAAGTTTCTCTCTGATGCTCAAATATGAGAAGTCTAGAATGCTCTACTCAAACTGAATTATGGACTAAAAATATAGTCTTTCTTTCTTAAGAATGCGCGCTATATATTGTATACTCTCTCTCTCTCACACACACACACACACTGATTTATATTTCTTTGGCTATTTCACATCACTCAAGATCGTGTGCATTAATAAGTTCACCTTATAATTATGTTTTCTAATTTAGTTGGAAAGGCTGGCTTGGTTGTGTAGTCAGGTGTGGATATAGTTGAGATTATTATTTATTCAATCAGTGAAAGAATGTTATCTTTTTTATTTAATGGAGATCTATATTGAATTGATCGTGGTTTCAATAGGTGAAGATCTGTATAATCAAATATCAAATGAACGTGATTAGTGTATCATTCTGTCTAATTTTGTATTTGATGTCCTTATTTATATGTCATCACTTAATTACCATTTATGATATATAATTGGTGTGTTTTTATTAGCAGGGGTTTAATTTTTTATCAATTGTTAAAAGAGTTTTGTTAACGAGTGTCCTAAGGACACTTGTTAACCCATATTTATTGCTACTTTTTAAGGCAACCCAACAAATCTACTTATGATATGAATTAATAAATTAAAATATTTTTTAAATACCAATAATACCCCTAATAAATTCACCAACTTTTTTTCTTTCCTCCCATACACAATTTTTTTCTCTCATATCCAATTTTTTTATTAATCAGCATTTTTTTTACATGTATTTCTTATAATTTATATTTTATTAATATATTTTTCAATGCACAATCTACAATACCTACCCACTATAATGAAAGACATAAAATTTAAATTTAGCATATGCTTTATAAACAAAATTAAAAAGCACATCTCTTTCTTCATTTATCATGAATCCACCAATACTGATTTGATGTAAAACACCGGTCAGAGGAAGAAGCATGCAAGACCATTTATTTCTAATATATTGAAACAAATTCAAATGATAAAAAAAACCAATAAAGAATGGAGGTGCATATAAAAAATTAAAAATAAAAGATTAAATCAAATAAAGAATAAAAATAAAATATCTTATATACCGCACAAAAAATATCTTTACATAAGCAACACTAAAAATCGAGTATCACAATCATATGAGATATGATAAGAATAAACATAAAAGGTGATGTACATTTTTACATTTTCGAATAAAACTTTTGTGGGATAAGAAGAAAAAATTTAGTTATGTGAGGGAAAATTTGGATATGGTGAATTAATTAAGGGTATTGTCGGTATTTTAAAAAATATTTCAATTTATTGATTTTTGTCATAATTAGATTTGTCATAACTAAATGCAGGTTAATAAGTGCCCTAAGGGCACTCGTTAACAATACCCTTGTTAAAAATATAGTATCATCTTTAATCTCATATTTAATGAGATGTTAGTGTAGAGTTATGTTGGATAAACTAATATATTCCAGGGATGTGTGCTGGCAAATTTTTTATATCAATAGGTTAGAAATCCTATCAACACGATATTTTGATGAACACTTGTTCATCAATAATGCGCTGATAAAATTTTATTAATAGATTTTTAATTGATAAAAGATTTTTAATTTTTATGGACATGTGTCATCATCAAAATATATATTGATACAATTTCCATTAATAAGTATTAATATAATTTTTTTTGATAAGATATAACTCAATGATGTCAATAAGTCAAGAGTGTTGATACACTCAATTCATTTTGCAGTCCTGCAAGGGCGGACGTAATAATTGGCTGGGTCAGGCTGAAGCCTAGTCCAAATTTTGTTAGAAAAATTTCAAAATACCAGCTCAATTCAATTATTTTATAAAAATCTCAATACAGTTCAACCCAGATTTTATTAGAAAAACCTCAAAATACCAGTTCAGCTCAGATTTTTGTTAGAAAAATATCAAAATATCATTGTTTTGTAAATCTAAATTTATCCCATAAAGAAAACTGTTCGACTCAGTCATTTTTACCAACTAAAATTTAGACTGCACTTTTTTTTGAAATAGTAAACATCATCTAATAATGTCCATGATTTGATAAAAATTGTATATCACTCTATTTCAAGTTGTATGAACCAACTTTTAGTAAGTGTAAGAATGTATTTAATGATGTATGTACATTATCTAACGATGTATATGTTTCATGGAATTTCAAATGAACTATATAGGAATGTATTTTAGACTGTAAAAAAAACTGAATGTAACAATGCCCCCCAGAAAACCTCTCTTGTTAGTTCAGCCCACCCCAAAAAAACGTTCTAGATCTGCCCCTGTAGTCCTGTTTGTAGCCTCATACATTGCGATACACTAATTCTTTTCTTTTAAAAAAAATTATACACCATTCAATTGAAGTATTATACAAAATAATATATATTGAAATACATTAATATACTTTTTTTTATTTTAAGTTAAAAAAAAATAACATATTCCTTTAAGAATGCAATCGGTTCTATAAGAGCAACTCAATGACTCCAACCGAACGCCAAAATGAAGATTGCATATCTTCAATTTCAAAATGAGCTCTATATTTGAAGACCCACTATTTGGGTCTCCATGTATCACATCAATATTAAATAATACCATAAATGACCTTGTTAACTTTAAACAACTTTTAATAAATGACATTTAACTCCTACAAAATTATAAATTTCTAATTTTCCATTTGTATTTAATAAAAATATGGAATTTTGAAAAAAAAAGTATAAAAAAATTTGATGTATTGGATCAAAAATAATATTTCAAAATCAAACCATTCATTGAACCGGAAAAACAAAAATGCCTTATATCATGTCAGACAACTGAATTAGATATAAGTCTACTTGCAATTTTACATACATGTATTAAATTTTTTTATATGTAAATATAGAGTTAATACAATTTGATTAATTACATTAAAATTAGGACATAACAAATGATAGAAAAAGAATTTTAACAAATTAAAATTGTGATTTAAAGACCTTTAAAAAGAAATGAAGATCCACCCAACATTGAAGTTGATGAATCTTCAAAATAACAAAATCTTCAAAATAAAAACACCATTATAATTGAAGGGTCTTCATTTGTCTAATATCTTCATAATGAAAGACCATTGGAGATGCTATAAGCATCATCATTTTTTGATCCCTATACAGCGAGATCCAAACCTGAAATTCTTTTCTTCATGACTCAGCTAGGCATCTCCCAAAATTTTCTCCACGCACAAATTATTATATGACCAACCATTGAAAACAATACAACACATTAAAAATAATCAAGCCGAGCATATTTTCTTCGAAGAATAAAAAGGAAACTCATAAATCCGAGCTCTCGTTCGAAAACGAAGGATCCGCGAAACTTCATCTCCCCTTCTCCACGAAAAGCTTCTGTTACCTGAAAAGGAAAGCCGATTCGCCTCGGTAACTCGGTCTATACATAGCCGGAAGAGGAGGAGGAGGAGGAGGAGGAGAAGGAGGAGGTCACTGTTTCATTGTTCAGGATCTGCTGGTGTCATCTCTCCCGCGACAGAGCCTCGCTCGGCGCGATGAGTAACGGCGGCGGTCTTGCGGCTGGGATGTCCCCCAACCGCGGCGGCGGTCTTGCGGCTAGGATGTCCCCCAACCGCTACCACCGGAGGTACGACGAGGAGTCCGCCGGTGTTCCTGGGGACCGCGACGAGGATGGCTCCGGCGGCGGGGATGAGATCCGGCCGTCGGATCCGTTCGAGATCCCTCCGAAGAACGCTTCGGTCGAGCGGCTTAGACGGTGGAGGGTGCGTGTTTTTATGTCGGTGAAATGATGCGTGTGTGGGGAATGGATGCTAGTGTTATCGAGTGGATGCATTATCACCTGCATTGTTGTGTTTTGACGATTTTTCATGGATTGCTAATTCTAGTTGATCATATGATTTTTTTTTTTTTTTTTTTGGGTGGTGGGGGCGATGAATTTTTATATCAATGCCGGTTGATTTAATTTTATTCGTTTTAAAATTTTATAAATCATGTTTATGGAGATTGTGAGATCATTGAAAATTCCATCCTTTCAGAATTAGATACCATATGGTAATAAATTCAGACTCGCGATGAGATATATGTTGTTTCACACTTTCGCTAGACTGGTCATGAAGACCACAAATTGTGTCAATGGAATTTACTTCAGATTTAAACTACCTATGCTATTGATTTCATTCACATTATATATATTCTCCCTGTAGTTTTCCAAGCTTTTTTTTTTTTGGTTGCATGACTTTGATTTTATTGCTTAGGCTAAGGTGGTTATTTATATTTTGGCAGCAAGCAGCGCTTGTGCTAAATGCTTCCCGTCGATTTCGGTATACTTTGGACTTGAAGAAGGAGGAGGAGAGGGAGAGGATAAGGAAAAAATTAGGACCCATGCACAAGTTATACGGGTAATTTGATAGCTCTATTCTGAAAACGTAACACTTTTTTTTCTCAGTTCAAGCTGATTTTCATGCTTATGATGCTGCTTTTCTTTTATCAGGCAGCATATTTGTTTAAAGAGGCCGGGGAAAGAGAGGCACCTCCAGGTACATTGCTGTTTCCTAGCTTGTGCACGGCTACTTTGTTTTAGTTCATTTATGTGAATAATGTATTAGGACATAACCTTCTCTTTCCCTTTCATGCTAGGAATGATTATTGTGCGTGATCTAGACTTTTGTTGTCTGAAATGTTTACCTAATGTGTGCTTTTGCCTGTTACGATATGCTTACACATTATCTTATTATGCAAGTCATGTTGCTTGAGTGAAATTTACCATACATGTCAACCTGTGTAGTCTGACATGTTGCATCCTGTAGCCCATGTGGAGTTACCAATGCCTCTGACTGGCAGTTATGGGATTGGACAAGAGCAGCTTACCACAATGACCAGGGATCACAATTTCTCCAGGCTACAAGAATACGGAGGGGCAAGTCCATATCACATCGATGATCTACATTGTTTTATATTCCAACCCTTTTATTCATTGCTTAATTGAACATATGCTTTGTATTGATGCATTAGGTTAAAGGGCTATCAAATCTGCTAAAAACAAGTCTGGAGAAAGGAATTAACGGAGATGATAATGACATGGTTCTCAGGAGAACTGCGTTTGGAGCGAATCAATATCCCCGGAAAAAGGGGAGGAGCTTTTGGGTATCTTTTTATCCCCCTTTTTATTTTTTTCATTTTCTTTTTCCATTTAAACCAAGTTTATCATAATATCCGTCAGTAAATTTTGATAACACATGAATCTTCCATTCTACATAAGAAAAATGTTTTTATTCACATGTTTTATGCTTGTAGGTTTTCCTTTGGGAAGCTTGGCAAGATTTGACGCTTATCATACTAATGATAGCAGCTACAGTATCTCTGGTGTTGGGCATAAAGACAGAGGTGATTATGGCCTTAAGATGATATTCTTTTCACCAATTGCCTTGTGTCTTCTTAATCTTCAATTGGTTTTCACACCATCGGTTGAAATGCAATACCACAGTTCAGTTAACCAAGTTTTATCAAAACTCATCAACTAGGATGTATCTTTTGATTATGGAAGCTTTTATAAAGTCATTATTTTTATAAGAACTGCAGGAAAATAAAAGGCATGAAATTAAACCAGTATCATAATAATGTCTTTAATGATGATGAACATGCATATTGACAACTTATTAAAGTGTAGTGAAAATGACAATTTAATTGTGGTTCCATGAAATGTGAATTTCTTACTCTTTCTTTCATTTATCTGTTTATTAAAACAAAAACCCTCCTTTTCACTCCTAAGCTAAGTGGTGATATGAAGCCTGAAGCTCTCTCTCTCTCATAAAAAAATTGCAAGTTTTCAAGGTGTGAACATTACCATCCAGCCATCCAACTCTTCTCATATCGATTCAATGTTGTGTGTATCAATTTTCTTTCTTTTACATGTCTCAATCATCTCCATTCCCATTACTTGCTTCTTGTGTCCATTGGCCTTACAAGTTTTTTTGGGGGTTACCTATATTCATCGTGGTACAACTTGCCTTTGTGCTTTTATGTGATGGTAGTTTTACTGTCCAAATTGGTTTAGGGTATTAAAGAAGGGTGGTACGATGGTGGGAGCATTGCCCTTGCTGTGGCTCTTGTCATAGCTGTCACAGGTATAAACTATGTCTTAAATCTTTCATCTGCTTTTTTCAGTTTTCATATTTATGTTCAATATAATGTAGGGAGTAAATTTTAATACAGTGTGTTGGGTAGTATATTCGTTTTGAATTTGGTTTTCATCCAAACCATTTAGTTTGATGAATTTTGCTATATGCTAGCTTTCATGTGAAATTTTTCATATTTGTCGGATGAAGGTTTCTTGACTATGATGACAATTCAACTGAAAACGTGATGCATGATGATGCAAAAGGATGGTTTTCACATTTGATCGTGCTTGCTGAAGCTTGTGGAGACACATCAATGCATAGTCCATAAAACATTATTATAGACATGCCTAGAACACTGGAAGTTTTTTGTATGCATGAGAAACCTTCACTTCCATATTTTCATAGTGGGATATGTAATTTATAGCTTGATCTTACTTTCTTTTTTTGAATTTCTGAAAAACATCTTTTCACGAAGTTAGACATTTTAGCAATTTAATAGCTCCATGTTTAAAATAGTTGATGTGAGTGGAAATCTAGAAGTAAAATGACTCATATTCCAAGTCCATGATGTCCATGCTGTTCCATGTCACATTGTTCCCCATTTTAAAGCAGTATCGTGACATCATAGCCATCAAATAGACTTTGTCAAGAATTTTGAAAGTTCCATAGGTTCTGTTGGAGTAAAACTAATGGTCACATCTAAACGCAGTTCACCCCTATTGTCAAACCTTCTTAGAATGCATTCATTTCCAATCCAATGTCGATGAACTAAAGTTTGTTGTTATGGCTGAGTAAAAGTATATCTAAAGGTAAATATCACCATGCCATTTGTCTGATGTACCATCGCTATGTAAATGAAAATAGATTCAGTATAATGGAACATGCAGATTATTTCTGTATCTTAACCTTTTGCTTTCAATTCTTTTATTGGAATATAAATTTTTTGCATTTTGTAAGTACCATTTGAAAAGTGATTATAATCAGTGAAATCATGCCAAAGAAGGCCATGCCATTATTAATTACTATAAGTTTCCCGTTTGGTGCATGCCAATGCCATTGGAAAATTGAATCATGATATATAGCTGTACTAACATACTAGCATTTCTTGGTGTTCTGTTTTCCCTAGCCATCAGCGATTATAGACAATCTCTTCAGTTTCAAAATTTAAATGAGGAGAAACGCAATATTCACTTGGAGGTGTGTGCTAAGATAACATGGGAGTGCTTTTGTTGAAATTTCTCTATTATTACTGGGCATTTATAGTCAGTGAAGTTCTATTGGTGTTTAGGTCATTAGAGGTGGTAGAAGAACTGAGGTTTCAATATTTGATCTCGTGGTTGGTGATGTTGTGCCTCTCAATATTGGTGATCAGGTTGGTAAATGCAGCATAATTGATTTATTTTATGTCTGGGAAAACTCTTTATTCTATTTATGTACTCAGGTTGAATTATTGACATGTAGTTTTCGTGCAGGTTCCTGCTGATGGAATTTTTATTTCTGGCCACTCTCTGTCTATTGATGAATCCAGTATGACTGGCGAGAGCAAAATTGTAGGAATGCCTTTCTTTATTTACCAAGTATGGGGAAAAAAGCAAAGGTCTTCTGACACATGGTGAAATTCTTGCAGGTCCACAAGGATCATAAGGCACCATTTTTAATGTCGGGATGCAAGGTGGCTGATGGTTATGGGAATATGTTGGTAAGTACAATCATAGCTGGTCTTTTCTGCAAAATTCTTAATTGTAACCCTTCGTGATAACTGATGGTGGGAAATCAAGAAGTGATGACATTTTCTTGATGAGTTAACCTCCAAACTGACATAAAATACATAAAAGTTCTTATCCTTTAAAAAAAAGACACTATTGACAGAATGACATGAGAAAATATATGTACTTGCAATTTTGATTGTTGCTTATGTGGTTGGAAGTTATGAGACATTAGACTGATTAGAACTAGGGTTCATGCAATAATTGGGGGGTGGGGGTGGGTTGGTGGGTGAAATTGTTGTTTTGGTGATATTGATTGATTGAATATCCTTTTGAGATCTCTTTATCCCTTTTCTTTTTAATTTTCTTATTTTTTCGGTGAAGCGTCTGATTTGCAAGTTATTTGGGACTTTTCTAGTTATATCTAATTGATATTCTATGTTTATCAATCTAGCTATCATTTTTCTCCTCCATCTCTCCTCCTCTACTATTCTCTCTCATCTTTGCAATCGTTGCAAAAGCTAGGCTTTCAGGCTGATACCATGAGCTTTTTATTATTAACTTTTTGCTCTTTTTTTTCCTTTATGTATCCTTATTTCAACAATCTTTTCTCTGATGTTCTCTATCTTGTGCAGTGAAGTAGGGGATAGCAGAGATTATTCATGTAGAAAGTTTAAAAGTGAAAATGATCATATGAACTTGCTTAAGAACCAAAATAATAAACCTTCATGAATGTTCTCATGATTTGAAATTCAGAATGCGTATAACTGGTGTTGACATATTTTTTTGATGACAGATTGTAATTACTTAGTTCGAGAGATTACAAATGGGTATTATTTTATCATACAGAATGCTGTAGGCAGTTAAGATGCAATTCATATTCCAATAAGACACATATGTGCATGCTAGTGTGATGCGGAATCGAAGGGCGTTCTCGGTGTTGAGCTAATATCATGTGGTGAGGGAACCATTTATGGTTTTATTTTTTTGGGAGGCTCACTTGACCACTCCTGTTACTAAAGGAAAACGGAAAAATAAAATAAAATAGGACCTATAATGTTTTATATTGGCCCTTTGATAACTTCTTTTGGTTCTTTCTTAATACTTCGATGTCCAAGTTCAAAATTCTTATGGTGCAACTGTTTCTTCCTTGATTGGTTGGCCTTCTAACCCTTTTGTTAATCTTTCTTATGCTGTAAATTTCAATAGGAAAACCATGAATATGATAATCTAAATGTCCCTATAGTATGTATTAGACAGTCTAGTTGTTACTCATTGTAACTTATCCAGGTAACTGGTGTGGGAATTAATACAGAGTGGGGATTGCTGATGGCAAGTATTTCGGATGAAAATGGGGAAGAAACTCCTTTGCAGGCATGTAATCTGGGACATGGTATTTTCAACTATATCTTTTGGTAAAAGTATAAATCTTGATTTTCATGGTCGGCTGGTCGCTGATTAAGTGCCTTTTTTTTTCTGGAAAAGGTGCGCTTGAATGGGGTTGCCACTCTTATTGGGATTGTGGGCCTCTCTGTTGCTTTCCTTGTTCTGCTTGTTCTTATTGCCAGGTAAGGTGGAGCGTGCTCACATTTTTATCCAACATCTTCAGTTCCCCTCTAATTTTAATTTGCTCAGATATTTCACCGGGCATACCCAAAACGCTGATGGGACAATTCAGTATATCAAAGGACAAACAAGTGTTAAAGCTACAATAAATGGGGTGGTTAAAATAATAACAATTGCGGTATGATTTATAATCTTTTCCCATACTTTGCCTTATAGTCTCTCTGTCTTGGTTCGGTTGAATAACCATGTGGCTCAAACTTAGGTCACTATTGTCGTTGTTGCGGTGCCTGAAGGTCTGCCTTTGGCGGTGACGTTGACGTATGTTCATTTTAATTTTTCTGATGTCTTGGTACTGTGTGGCTGCTGTTGCTTCCTCTTCTGATATTTACATATATGTTGGCCGAACTTGCTTGTTCTCTTTGAATTTGTTGCAGGCTTGCATACTCGATGCGAAAAATGATGGTTGACAAGGCTCTGGCAAGTATTTTTCTCATTTGAATTATGACATCACAAATGTAGGCTAATGCAATCTAATGTATCTCTCGGGTGTTGAATCACAGGTTCGAAGGCTTTCAGCATGTGAAACTATGGGATCTGCCACAACGATTTGCAGTGATAAGACTGGAACTCTTACTTTGAATCAGGTTACTCATGATTTTTATTTTTTATTTTTGGTTCCTTTTCACCTTTCACATTTAGTTATTATGTCGGGTAATCTTTCACAAGACTGAGTTGATCTGTGGTTTCTCCTACATGTCATTTGGATTTATAGAAACTCCATTTTGTCTCAGATGACTGTAGTCAAAGTTTATGTTGCGACAACATATATAGAATCAGAGAAGGTGGAAGTAGTATCTCCAGTTGTATCATCTCTTTTAGTTGAAGGCATTGCTCAAAATACAACAGGAAGTGTTTTCATGTCGGAGGTAAAATTGGCTTTTCTTTTCCAGTTCTTGTTTCCTTCACTTAACATAGATTTTTTAGAGTTATGACCTATTATCATGTTGACATAATGGAACTTTTCCATAATTCAGATGCTCATTCATCTGCAATACATCAAATGTTTTTTTAAAGTCGTCATTTTGATCTAGTGTTACTTGTCAGAATTCTTGTCAAATAATTTTGTTAAAAACTAATGATGGTGAGAGTGTGTGCGCTTTTATATAATGCAACCTCAAGCTTGAAAGCAGACACTAGTAATTAATTGGTCTTTTAATTTTTCTTTTATCAAATAAAAGGAGTCTTTTTTATTTTCATTTGTTGAAAAGCAAACTGGAACAAATGTGCTACATAGAAGTGTGAACTTATGGATACCTCTTTGAAAAAGAAATACCATAGTGAAAAATGCTCTTCATCTAATGTTACCTGTGATTATTCAACATGGGGGCTGAGAGGAGAAGCAAAATCGAAAATTGCATCCTCATGGCTGAAGCTAGCCGTGATGACTTGGGGTGCAGTATCTAATGGTCTCTTATCACAAGATTTGTCAAGTTTGAAGATGCTGTTCCTATTTGGAGGTGGATCTAGTTCATATCTTGAATATGTTAATTAAAATAAGTAATTTCCAGTGTGGGTCACTATTCTTCTTGGAATGGATGCGCCTTGTAGTATTATGGGACTTAATTCGGAAGGGCTGTAATTTTGGATCTTTGGGGTTAATTGGGAGGCTTCTCTTCTATTTTGGAGTCTTCCTTCTTGTTCTCTTTAATCCTTTGTTTGGGGATCCCTCATCATCTTCTTGTTCGAGGGACAACATTTTATGATATGATTGCTTCTCTCCTTTTTTTTCCCAAAAAAATAAAAAAATGGTAGTTTTGACTGATTTGTGTGGGATCGATGTACAAAAGCAAATCTGGTTGGTTTTTAAGTTAGTGGCGCCTCTTGGCCGTGTTTCTATGGAACCTTTTGTTCTTTTAGGTTACTATGTGTTGGATATGGAATGTTTATCAGTGCATTAACTTTCATTATGTGTTCTTTCTGGATGTTCCCATGAAGGTTTTCTTTTGGTATTTTGGATCAAGATATAACTTTATTATGATTTTTGTTGTCCTTGTGCAGTATCATCTTTTTTGTTTTGATTGAGTGATATGATACTATATATATGACAGGATGGTAAAGCTGTTGAGGTTACAGGCTCACCAACTGAAAAGGCTATTCTTTCTTGGGGTGTTAAGGTATAACCATAGAGAGCCTCTGGTACAGTTTTTTCTATTGTTTTCTCACTGATCCTGGAAATTTTTTGCCGTCCAGCTGGGAATGAAATTTGATGATGTGAGATCCAGATCCTCAGTTCTTCATGTTTTTCCATTCAATTCTGAGAAGAAGCGTGGAGGTGTTGCATTGCGACTGGTACTCTAATTTCATAATCCTTTGCAAAATGAGTGGTCACATTTAATTTGGATGATTTCATGATGTCTAATCTTTTTCTCGCTCATAAATTGCATTGATGAGATTTTGAATGGCATGTCTTTCCAAGCTTGTTTTGTGGTATTTTCGTCTAAAGGGTGTCCTTGAGACTTGCAGAACTGCTTTTTCTGTTGTTTTTGTTTTTGTACTGCTTGAATTTATGGTTGTAGCCTGGTTCTTTATCTGCTCTTGTTGTGTGTTATTATCTGCTTTCATTGTTTTCTATACCCATTTGTATGAACAAAACAATTGATTATAACTTGTTCTCTTTTTTTTATGATATGTATTTCCCAGTTGTGTATTGCATTTCTGGTGACCTGTTGGGATATTGATCTTCTGAATTTGAGTTAATTGACCTTAAGTTATTGATCTCCTTGCTAGATTATCAGTTCAAATTATTCCGTTTGCAATGATTTCCCTGGAAGTTCAACTTCCTAATAATTTTATTTTAAAATGTATAAAACACTTCAAACCTTTTATTCTGGTGAAGTTATAAGAATATTTATTTTTTAGGCTAATCACATTAATTTTTCAAATGTATGTACACATAATTGCAGGAAGATTCTGTGGTACACATACATTGGAAGGGGGCTGCCGAGTTAGTTCTAGCCTCTTGTAAAAGCTGGCTTGACATCGATGGTACGCCGAAATCACTGGATCAAGACAAGGTATTATTTTCCCAGTTTATCTCTTCATTTTGTATTATGTGTATTTATTTGTTTCTAGTTACGGTGTTTTGCCAGGTAGATGAATTAAAAAAGGTAATTGAGGGCATGGCTGCAAGGAGCTTGCGGTGTATCGCCCTTGCATATAGATTGTATGACATGGACAATGTACCAGATGAAGAGCAAAGAGAACAGTGGGTTTTACCTGATGATGAGCTTGTTTTTCTTGCTATCGTGGGATTACAGGTATGGATTAAAAAATGCATTGGTGATGCTTTTTTAAAGTGAGTGTTGATTGTTGACTGAATATAATGTTGTGTTTACTGTTGCGAGTTACTTTCTGTCCACAGTTATCATTATCAATTTTTTTTATGGCTTCGTGGCTTTTCTCGATTGATTTTGTAGGATCCATGCCGACCTGGGGTCCAAGAAGCTGTACGATTATGCATCCATGCTGGTATTAAGGTACACACAATTACTTATATTCAATTTTCACAGTTGCAAGTTGTTTGTTGTGAAAAAAAGGTTGTCAAGATGTTCTTCAATGTGAATTTTGGATCTGGTTCTTGGTTTTTAGTATGCTTAATATTATTAGATATTTATTCTTAAAAAAATGAGAGTTTGCAATGTTCTCCAAACACGTTTTTTTAATCGCCCACAGGCCTTGCTTGTCAGCTCTTGCAAGATTTGTAGGATTTTTTTTGTGGTAAATAAGGTCAAAATTGTATTAACGAGCTCAACAAGTACAGTGTTTTCCCTCTATCTAAAGAGCTAAAGAGAGAAAATGAATAGACACCTATTCGGATGCATCCTCTAGACCGTATTCTGAACACATGCTTAAATTTTTGTCAGCTGGATTTGTTCCTGAGGTTTGATGAAGATTTATATTCAGATTACCAAACATTTTCTATGTATGCATTCTAGAAAGACTTAACACTTGCAAATAGTGTACTTGTAACCATATCATATTAGCAATTTCATTGTTAAATTTTTTTCCCATTTCAGAGACCATTGTAATGTGCAAGGGTGTGTCATAGTGTGCCAGACATTGACATTTTCCCTTGAAAGTTTCTGATTTTTTAAAAATATTATAAGTTTATTTGGAAAATTCATGGGAAGGAGATGTTTGGATTAGTTGGGTTAGACTAGAGAGAAAATAACGGATGAATTAGCACATCATGACTTTCAGCTGTTACCAGATTTTATTTGAAAATATAGAATTCTCCTCCACAAAACAAGATTCTGCATATCATCTTACACAGAATCTGTTTGAAAAAGTATTCACTCGTACCCCGTTTGGATAGCTGAATAAATGAGTATAAGGGTAGTATAAGGGTGATATAAAAATGGACAGGGAAAATGGTTGTTTGTTTGCAGCGTATAACTTGGTATTACTAAGCCAGTTTAAATTAGTATAAGAGAGTATAACAATTCTAAGTAACCCCTAGGATAAGTTATAGTCACTTTATCTATTCTCATGGGCCCACATGTCAAATCAACTTTTTACACCTTATCACATCAAATCACCTATCAACACCTCTTACACATCAAATGGTCCACATGTCAAATCAACTTTTTTACACTTTATATATATTTTATTCTTTATCAACCAAACAACTCAACCTTTATTCTTACGTTTCCCAATGAGAAAAAAAAGACACAACCAAACATAAAATCTCTTATTTTTGTAGATTTATTATCTATACTGGCATAGTTATCTATCCAGAATAACCAGGATCTACCATTATGGTCCTGGTTATGATCATCAGATATTTGATTATTGATTTACCGGTAAGATGTGCACTCAGATTTTGTTAAACTATTAATAGATAGGCTATAAGTTTAAGGTTGACTTTGTCCACTCCCAGTCCCATGGAGCAAAAAGGACATTTTCCAATACTTTAAAGTAAGGTACTTCAAGTGGCAAGGCATTAAATGAAACAGTATAGATTACAGGACTTGGATATTGAAAGTAAAACTTACATGGTACCAAATACTAAAGTTAACTAACTGCCAAACTAATTATGTTATGCAAACTCAATTCTAGATAGTCTTGTGTATGCCACTGACTGGGCTGGTCTGTCGAGCAGTAGCCTGAACAAGCCCATTAATGGGTTTGGCCCTCATGGGGATGTTGTGGGTCATATGTAGGACGAATCCTCTTGCACCAGTGAGAAAGGTGTACAAATTTTAAATGACTTTTCCTTTCAAAAAAACAAAAGAGTTCAAATAAAGTGAAAATTTTAAAGTTCAATAGTGTCTAATTAACATAAACTATTCCAATTTTGATTTAACATGCTCTATACGTGAAATTACCATGCAGGCACCAAAGTCATGCCCTGTGTTGGGCATAATGTAATATCTCATTAATTTATTACAGTTTTAGAACATTGAGAAAAAAAGTATAGCATATGAAAATCCTATCTAAATGCAGAATCGATTGAAAGTACCCTAGCTTTGAAGGTAAGGCATCTGTGACAATGCAACAGCTAATAATATTTCCTTAGGTGATGAGATTGTTCATCGTATGGCTGTTGGATTTCGCAGCATACCATTGTTTATGCAGAAGTTGCCTACAAGTGGAATTTTGGAACTCCTGAAAGATATGAATCTATGTTGGTCCTTTATACATGAACTTCCATGTGTGCTTTTTATGTATGATCCAGCAGCAATCTATTTAAGACCACGACTATCTGCGTTGAATTTTCTAGATGCATGTTCAATTTTTATATTGGCCTTTCTGTTTTCTTGTTATTTCGCCCTATATATCAAAAATTGATTTACAATGGAAACCAGCAATCTGCTAGTTGATTAAAATTGTCTATTACAGATGATATTTCAGGTAACATTCTTCATATAGGGAAATTGTCAGTTAAATTTGATTTATATTGAAATAAGTTTCTTACTTGTAGGATATAGCTGGTGCATTGGATTTTGCATTTATATATGTTACATGTTATGCAGTTTATGCAATTGAGAATATCAACTCTCATTTGCTTTGGAGGATTTGGTGATAGAATTTATAGTCATTGATATGCATTCATTCATCTGGGATCAGAGTCATGCTTTTGATGCTTCCATCTATGTTTTAATAGGTTCGAATGGTGACTGGAGACAATATTCAGACGGCTAAGGCAATCGCTTTGGAGTGTGGCATACTGGATTCGGAAGCTGCAGCCACAGAGCCGACTCTTATTGAGGGAAGATCATTCCGTGCATTGTCTGAGAAAGATAGAGAAGAAACCGCGGAAAAAATATCGGTATGATCATTATCAATGTTTTAAAATTCTTTTATATGTTTTTGAAATAACAAGGTGGTAAAAATTTTAATTATTAAAATAAGGTGGTAAACTTTGGCTTGTCAAGTTTGAGACTCTTAAGGCATCTATACAGTAATGGAAAGAAATGGATAGTCCTGTGAACCACGTTTTAGTTTTTTTGAGAAAAAGTGATATAAGCATAGTTACATATACAAGTTCTGGTGACTGTTCATATTAGTAAAATCCGATTTACCCTGCAAAAACAGGAAAAATCTGGTAAGCAGAACATCAGAGCTTTTGAAGTTTCAACAAATTTTATATTGTATAATCGATAAATTAGAACATCACATATCATCAAGACAAAGTCATAATTTGACTTTGGATTCCTGGCATGCAGTGTTACATTCTGAGTGCCATTCAAAGGTTCTTTATTTTAGCTACATTACATCATATCTCTAAAGTTTTGCACTTGAGGTATCCTTTGGTCAGATTTTGGCGGGAAGACATCTGTACTTATATTTGCATAGCTAAATGTCAGCATTCAGACCAGGGATTGTTACCTGATCTGTTGTAGATTGTGTTGTAGGTTATGGGAAGATCATCTCCAAATGACAAGCTTTTACTTGTCCAAGCACTGCGGAAAAAAGGTCATGTTGTTGCTGTTACTGGAGATGGCACCAATGATGCTCCTGCATTGCATGAGGTTAGATATCATCTAGCCATTTTATTTTTTGTCATTGATTTCAAGTGTGATAAAAAAAAAGTGCATATCCGGTGTAGGATCACTTCTGCATCCAGTAATTTTGTTTTTTGTTTTAGGCTGATATAGGTCTTGCAATGGGAATTCAAGGAACAGAGGTTGCAAAAGAAAGTTCAGACATCATTATCCTTGATGACAATTTTGCCTCAGTAGTAAAGGTTTGATTAAATCTATTTCTTATTGTAATAATTTTAATGTGATAAAACGATCACGCTGATGTTGACTACATATTGTATATTATAGGTTGTTCGCTGGGGGCGTTCAGTGTACGCCAACATACAGAAGTTCATTCAGTTTCAACTCACGGTTAATGTTGCAGCCCTTGTGATAAATGTTGTTGCTGCAATATCTTCTGGCGAAGTTCCATTGAATGCTGTGCAGGTTAGGAATATTTTCCAATTTTGTTTCTTCATTGGAACTTGAGTTTAAATTATCTACGGCCTGCTGGTACAAATCTTTCTAAATTCAATTTATGTATATTATGTATCATACTGCTATAAAGAAAAGATTGTATTAGATGTATGCCTACTTGGATTTCATGACTGGATTATAGTTATGTTGAAAAGAAGTCTATGCCCATAAACCAAGAATCATATGGTTGGTCTTTTGATGGTCATGTTTGTTGCAGCTTAAATTTATAGATTGTAGATTATAAATTATAACTTTTCTGATAAGTTGTAGACATGTTTGTTGTACCTGTTTAAAAGCAGTAAATAAACAACAGTAGATGTTTGTACAATAAGTTGTAAAACAGCTTTTGCTATACAATTGTCAAAAATAGCCTCACACTATAGAAGTAAAAAAATTGATTTATGTTTGATTAAATAAGTTGATTTTTACATATAAAATTAATTTTATAAATATTTAAAAGAAAATTAAACTAACAGAAATAATATTTCAAAATCACTACAATAGTTTTTGAATATTACATTGTAGAATTTTAATAAATTGAGTGACAAATGAAATTATAAAAAAAATTGATAATGTATTTTTTGTAATAGTAAAAAAATTGATAAAATAAAAGGTGGTTTAGTGTTTTTTTGGTGTAATAGGAAAAAAATAGATACACATATTATTAGTAAAAAATATTAAGGGCATGAATGTCCAAAATAAAAAAAATTAATGCATTTTATAAGCTATAATCTCAAAAGCATCCATTTCCCAGCTTAGAGATTATGACTTTTAAAGCTGTTTTAAACTTAAATAAGTTCTAATAAGTTTAAACAAACATACAACAATTGCTTATTTTAAAGCTATAATCTACAACTTATAAGTTTTAACAAACATGTATGATGTCATCATCTTCTCTCCAGCTTCTCTGGGTCAATCTCATCATGGATACTCTTGGAGCACTTGCCTTGGCAACAGAACCACCAACTGATCACCTTATGGACAGGACTCCAGTCGGTCGAAGGTTAGGAGATTTCCAGTTTGGATTTCAGACTAACCTAGTTACATTAGTTCATGTTCAATGTTCTGTGCTTGACCTGATATAGCTCCCTATATTTTGGTCTGTTAACTAGTGAGATCTGATAATTTGTCTTTCCTTTTTGCTCTTTGTTCTCCAGGGAACCTCTGGTGACAAATATCATGTGGAGGAACTTGCTTGTACAGGTACGTGCTACTTCAAATTTTGCTATATCATGTGGCATCATATTTCTGTTCATATGTTGAAGATTTTGTGATTGCAGGCCATGTACCAAGTGATCGTTCTCCTGATACTCAATTTTGGGGGCAGGAGCATTCTTCATTTGACTCATGAGAGCCGGGCTCATGCGGATAAAGTGAGGAACACTTTTATCTTCAATACATTTGTCCTATGCCAAGTAAGTTCAACCATCGACCAGTTCATAACTGTCATTATTTTTCGTTCAGGTTCATGTTGGAAGAGACTAAGATTACAAAATACTTTGCAAGACTCCACTATATGATTTTCTCATAATGAATTGTTTTCTTCTGTTGAACCGATGTTTGAAACTGATAGGTTTTTAATGAGTTCAACGCTCGAAAGCCAGATGAATTCAACGTGTTTAGTGGTGTGACTAGGAACCGTCTCTTCATGGGAATAATTGGAGTGACTGTCCTGCTTCAGGTGAAACTAGTTTTTGCTCTTGTTTTTGTTTCTAGTTTGTTTTTATTCCTTAACATAATACCAAAATGTAATTTTACAATGCAGGTCTTGATAATTGAGTTTCTTGGGAAATTCACATCAACGGTCAAGCTAAACTGGAAGTTGTGGCTGGTATCAATAGCTATTGCATTTTTTAGGTATATTTCAGAAAGTTGATTTTATTTTATGCATTTGACTAGGCATTTTAGCCCTTTAAGGGAGGAGATGGTGTATCATCAACTTCTTGAAATGCTTATGAACATTTCATTTCAAGAGATTTTTTTAATTTATTTTTTCATTCTAACCGAGGTGACATTTTCTCTTACTCCAATTCTCCAGTTGGCCATTGGCTGTGCTTGGCAAACTATTACCGGTGCCTAAAACTCCACTTGGTGATTTCTTCAAGAAATCAAGGTGCATGCCATGATCTCGGCATTGTAAGCCTACCACTATCTATGTCCCTTCCCACAAGGGCAAACATTTCTCAATTATCAATAATTATTGCAATATCAAACATGCTGATTTTTTTTCTTCGTTATGTATAAATATATATTTCAATTTTCAGGTGAATCAAGTGACAGGCAACAAGATGGAAACTGAGTATCTAATCACATCAGATCTGTACATGTGGATTGGGTTATTAAGGGTTGGTAAAGTTTTTTTTTTCCTTTTTTTGTGATATTGCCTTTGGGTTGTTTTATGCTGTGAAATATATGGCATGATGGGTTTCGTTCAAATGTTATCTGAGGACAGTTTTTTCTTCTGATTAAACCACAGAAATTATGCTGAAAATATCTCTTCTGAGACATCTGTCTAATAAAAACCATGGAAATCTGTAATTTTATATAATTGATTGTCTAGGTGCATCTCTGATGGATGAAGTGATGTACTGATTTTTAAACCCCATGAAGTTGGGAGTTTAAAGAGTTTCAAAAAGTTGTGTTCAATTTAGGGTTTTAGTACAGATTTGTTACATTGGTCATTTCAAAATTCAAATTGTAATATTTTTTTTTGTCTTAACAATCTCTCTTTGTAATGCACTTTATGAAATGATGTGTAATTTGGATATGGTGTTTCATTTGATCCATGAATGAAAGAGGTTATATGATTCCGAATTTAATGCACTATTTCAAAACCCTCCTATATCTAAAATGATCATCCTAATTCATTTGAGTTTACAATATATTTTGTGCTGTGTAAGATTTCACAAGAACACAAGATCTGATTCATTGTGGCATGAAATCACCTTGGTAGCAACCCTTTATTGTGTAGGAGGAGAGAATAGAATTTTGAAGAAAGTGAAACAATTAATAGAGTAAAGAAAATGATAGTATTACACTGTTCCAGTGCTCATTTCATCATTCTTGTACATCCACCTCGACAAATGATTTGTTGGGTGTATTTGTTAACCCTGTAAATAACACATTAATTTAAATTATTATTAATAGTCCAATAGTATACCTATTTTATTCTTTTCAATCTCAGTTGTGGATGAAGGTACACTTGGTCTTTTAAATGGCCCATGTCAGCACTGACCAGATTTCTTCTCCAATGAAACTAGTCTTTATTCCAAACAATAATTTCATCTTCTTCTTTTTTAACCAAAATAAAATAATAGCTTCAGCAAACAATCATATCTTGCCATCAAATGATTTCTCAATGTTTTTTGAGTGTGACCCTTATTTCCCCAACCCCCTAATCCTGTCTAAAAACTCTCAGTAGAACTCTGGTACTTGTTGATGAAGTTCTAACAAAGCTAAGGATTGATGTGGGAGCAGGTGTTCCTGCTCTTGATGGGCATACAAAAATGCTGGAGCAACCTCTGCTGGTTGGTTCAATTCCGCAGTTCGACGAGCTCCGTGGATGGCGAGCTGAGCCTGTGTTTTGGAGAGCTCGCATTCTGCTGTGTATATCTGTTGATGCAGATGAGATATGATAGCCACGCATCCGTAGACAGGGTCCCGTATGCGCCAACACGCCTCGAAAGATATCGAATTTGCTGCGTCCCTGCGTTGTTCCACCGGCAATTGCTGCTCTCAAAAATTTAAAACAAAAGTTAGGTTTTAACGAGTATCGAGGAATAAGAGAAACTATCAAGACATGTTTTATGATGAAGCCTCATTTTGATTTTTTAAACATAACATAATTCATGTAATGAGGTAAGATGAAGTATATATATTCTAATAAATTCTATGATTTTATATATATATATATATTGTAAAAAATTTCTAAAGGGATTGAAAAAGGATTGTGTATGTAACAATGCTTTATGACTAAAATCTAAACCACCCATCCAAATCATAAAATAGATTTAGGGTTAGGGAGGATTAGATGATTTTTTGTTTGTTTGTTATTCTTTCATCAGTTTGTGTAAATCTTTATCTTATCATTTTTGTGAATACAATTATAGTTTTGGATACATAATCAAGAATAAACTATACACATCTCTCCTAAGTATACTCATCATATTTATTCTAATATATCAAAACATAACTATCACAATTTAGTATAAATATGTTTTTTTTAAAGAATAAGTATATTCTTCCCTTTTCCTCTCGCTTATTCACGAAACAAAAGGTTTAATGGAAAGCAAGTGTAAAGATTTTTGTAATCTTCATCAAGAATTTGTATAACGAGCTTCACTAATCAATAGCTTATTCAAACATAACGTTTGTCTTTTCTAATAGTATTACCAACCGATCGAAAGATTTCATGCATTAATGTTAATATATAACACCAATCTCCCAATCTCCATTAAAGATATCAGATTAATGTAAGAGTCTGTTAGTTTTAATCTAAATATATGAATAATTGAATATGTAACACAACCATATATCTAAATAGATTACCTGTAACATTTTTGCAACATTAGTGGCACCAAAGATCTTGTGAACACAAGCAAATCTCTGAGGATCCTTTGAAGGAAAATAAGGAGCCAAAACACAATCTTCAGAGCATCTCCTCCTAAGATACTTGCAAGCTGCACAACGTGTAGGGGCTGACATCATTGATCCCTCTTTTTTTTAAATCTAATAGTGTGAGATCTCAAGATATTTCACTCACTGTGTTTGTGTGAGAAAATAAAATAAAAATCTCTGTCAGAATTCTTTGGAAGATTTTGTGAGATATGATGTATAAGAAGGGTGGTTCTCTATAATTGGAAGGGGCAACGGCTAGTAGAAATTCAAATAATTGGGTTTGTGAGAGATGGAAGGTTTTCCTTATTTAGGAAATGGTGGGTGGTGAAAATGATTGTGTTTGCATGTTTATTTGTTTTTATATCACTATAAATAGATATATCATTAGAAATTAGGAAAATTGATTTTAAGTATTTTTTTAATTTGTTATTTTTAGATCTATCATCTTTTTAGCATGTGAAATCACCTGTTACACAATTCAAGGGAAAACCTAGAATACCAATACTGGTTTATTCTCATCTATTCTGAAATAACTAGTCTTCTATTACTTACAAACAAATAGGTTTTTGGATTTATTCACCTCTTCCCCCTATTCCCCCTTATTCCACTGTCAACCTAATCCACGTATTCCATTGAGTGACAAATTTTAATAATATTAACATTTGTTATAGAATAACTAGAAAATTTAAAATTAAGTAAAACACTCAAATAAAAATTATTATTTTTACATTGCTATTGTTTTTCAATTAGATGGTGTGAAACATTTTAAATAAGGTGAGGGAGAGTTTACAAATTATATAAGATGTCATTTGCGCTATTCAAGTTAAAAAATTGTTAAAGGAGATTTTTTTGGAAAAAATTAAAACATAGTTGTTTTGGATATGAAACATTTTTAGAAGATCTTTTTTGTTTCTTTCTCTTTTTTTATATCTACTCATAAATATTTATATGTTTTTTATACACTATAATGTATATCATTAAAAATAAAAAAATTAGTTTTAAGTATTTTTTAATTCTTTATTTTTAGATCTCTCCATTTTGTAGCATGGGAAAACACTTCCAATTTACCTGTTATATACTTTTTAATGATCCTTCTAGCCAGCAATGCACAGGGATAGATAACAGCATACCAACCATGCCTTTCGTTTTTACACGTCAAATTTTTAAGAAGCATTGGCTCGAGTACCAAATGTATAATGACACAAATCCTTTTATTCTCAATGCATAAATATGGAAACATAAGCAGCCACAAACAATTCATGTTATAAACACCTACATACAAGTTTCTGTCTATGAATTTGTTTTTATGTTTCAAAACATCTCTGTTTTTCATTCATTCACTTAAACCATCCACTTCTATTACAATGAAAAGAAGGAAAAACAAAAAAGAAACTCAGAATTCAACAGTAACAAGAGTACGCCATGTGATTCTTCTGAGTTACATAAGTGGAGACGAAGTCCGAAGCTGAGGCGGAATTCGAGTTCACTTGCTTGGGCACCAGAATCTGAGTCTTCCCGAAGGCGATTCTCCTCCCAGCAACATTTCCATAGAAGAGACCGGATATGGCGGGAACGAACGCATCGCTCTGAGAGCATATGTGGAAGTCGAGCGACTTCTCGAGGTCTGAGTTCCCCGACTGGAGGAACTTCTGCTTCTTTTCTGCCAGAATTATGTCTTCCTGCGCAGCATGAAACAAAACCAATACCCACACATCAATTCGAGCTCTCTTTATCATTAGGGCGCAGATACACCTTAGTCATTCCTGAACTCCCTAACTCAATATATAAAATCTATATAGATAGATTGGAGACTGATAAGCACTGACTAAAGAAACTGTAAAATGACATGCAATCAATCATTGAGTATGCACTTTATATTTGTAAATGTATGCACTTTAAATATATTATCTAAGTACATACTTCAAGTGTTTTGAGTGTACCATATTCCTTATCATTAAGAGGGTGCATGATTGAAGTACTTTCTTTTACCTTTGTATAAGTCTTCGGAAAGAGTGCTTTCAATGGATTCAAGCTCTCATGCCACCAAGTCTGAGTCAAATAAATGGTGGTCTCATCGCCGAACCCGACCTTCCTCAAAAATACTCCAACTTCCTGTGCATTATAACAAGTCTTCCTTCCTTCAGCACCAATGCATCCCTTCTTGTCCAACAAGTCCAACCTCAAATCCACCGCGATGAACCTCCCACCCGATTTTCGACCAAGTGTTCTTAGCCTCTCCATCATCAATCCGACCACTTCATAGATCTCTGGTTGCAATTCAAGAGCACCGAACATACCCAAACAAGCGACTGAATGTGACTCACCTTTCTGATTTTCCATTGTTTTCATGTTCGCTGAAGAGAAGGAACTGACGATACGTAGGTGACGCTTTGTTTTGTAGATTGGTTCTACGTTCTTTGTGATGTAGTCCTCGGTGACCCTGTTATGGACTTTCATCACTGAAAGCTTTCCCTCTGCAATCTCGGGTGGTTGGTTTGTGGAGATCTTGACAACACCATCAAGACTTTTTACAAATTTCGTCAAATCATAAAGATCTTGAAAACTCCTGCAAAGGGTTGTTACATCAATCCAAATTATTAAAATTCTGTTGTAGAGATGAAATACGTATTATGCATTTATTATGTATTCAATTCGTATAATAGAGGAATTATTGAATAAGACATTATTATTAATGAAACATGATTGAAACGGGGATTAAACTTTATCAAAATTACACATCCAATACGTGAAGTAATCAATAATTTACACCAATTAAATAACAAAGCTCTCTTTAGACATTTCAATGAAATACCACTAATGCCACTTCAACTTGATAATAAATTCAGAGTCCCTCTCTCAAAACCAGTAGCTTCTTATTCTATGTGATTCTGACATGGTGCATAAAAGATGAAATGAAATAAATATTGCATATTTGCTTCTTACTCTTTTGACATAAAAATAACTTGCATAGATAATGCAGTGTTAAATTTAAATACTTACATCTTCTCACCCACTCTGCTTCCCCTAATGTCTGGTAGCACAAGAGTGGCACCCAGATACCTAGCAATCACAACCGCATCGGCAACCTATATCGATAAAAATTTTGTTTACTTATTAATAAAATTAACTTTCATGCAGGATTTAATGAAATCAAGATGAACTGATTTACCTGCGATACATGATACTCGGGTCCGTGCATCAAAGAGAAGGTGATAAAACCTTCTGACTGCTCAACCTCTATTTTATACCCACCAAGAGAAACAAAAATTATAATAGATAGAAATATAAGAAACAATAAACAGACAGTGAAATTATTTCTTTGAAGCAAAACTCCAAGAAAACTCACTTGGACTCAGCTTAGTCCAGCAAGGTTTTAGCTCTTGTCCGGCCTTGTCCCATGGTCCATTACTTGGGATGGTATCCATGTCGGGTCCCTGATCTTCAACCTTTTCAACTTTGATGACATCGAAGTGACCACTTGACGCCCCTGGTAGTGTCACCTGAATGTACAAGAGGAAAGACTTGGCTAAGAATTTTTGAGTTATAGCTTGAGATGAGAATACACACAATCATCATCAGATGTGCTATTATGGTATCAAAGCATCAGCATAAACAAGCACATCTGGCACAGAAATTTTGAAATGCCATCTCTTAAGAACAAATGTTGTACATCTCTGACACTAAAATCACAAGAACTGGGGCTTATTTGTTGAAGAAAGGAGAATATATGATTGGAAATCTCTCAAGGACCCTCAAACAGGGTTGGGGATTGCATCACCATCACATCCAAAGCTGATTCTGTCAGACACATAAATGTTCTGTAATGACTTCGTTTGAATTTTTTTTTTCAAGGATCAATAAACTAGTGAAATAAGGAAATAGAGGACTCCAGTCCCTTCAATGGACACGATATTGAGACATGCAACTAGAAAAGAAACTTACAATATACTATAAAAAGCAATCCAAATCAATTTCATTCCACACAAATTCTCCCACTAAATAGTGAGATCATATGTTTATTGATTCGAGAATTGCAATAACAACATTCATGATCAGCTAGCAAATCAAGAAAAGTAATCAAATACTACGAAAGATGACCCAGATCAATTTCATGCTCACAAACTATACTCTGTCAACTGAATTGGTATCTCAAATAAATGACACACTCTTATTGATCAATAACTACCATAATGAGGAAAAACAATATAACTATGAAATCATCAACCCAATCAAGAAAATCAATAAAAGTGTATATCAGATGATCTATATATATTTTGATCATACAAATTACTTGAGGAGCTGATTAGCTATCAAACACATAAAGAAAACTCTTCTTTTATAAATATAACCAAAATAACACCAAAAAGAACTATGTAATCATCACCCCTGATCAAGAAAATTAATTGAAAAGACATACAAGATGACCCAAATCAATTTTGTCCTTACAAACTAACTCGAACCACTGAATTAGAACAGATGACAAAACACGCTCATAAATCAAACAATTACAATAACAACGAAATAAAAAAATACTAAAAATTATAAACCCAATCAATCGAGAATCCATATAAGACAACAAATAAAAGTAAATTCCTCCAAAGATGGTCCTTGCAATCAATTCTGTCTTCACAAGCAAAGTCAACCAACTGAAATAGTATGTTTACTAATCAAACAATTAAAATACCAACAAAAAAAGAACAGCAATATAAAATCACCCAAATTGGTTTAATCCCTTATAAGCTCAGTTAAAAAAAAGAAGTAGGAAAGCATCATCAATCAAAACAATAACAATAGCATCGCATTCGTCTACCCAATCAAGCAAATCGAAGCAACAAAAAAAAATTTAAAAAAAAAGATCCAAATCAATGCTGCCCATCAAAGACACATTCAGTAATCTACTGAATCAGTATCTCCAATCAATGACATACAATTACAACAAAAAGGCGATCCGGATCAAATTCACCCCACACAAACTAACTCAATTAACACTACTAATCAACAAAACAAAATTAGCTCAAATTCAGCTAAAACAACCAGACAGAGATCCCAATTGATTCTCACATACCTCCAGAGAATCAAAATGATCCTTCTTAACCATGTTACCGAGCATCGCGAACATCGAAAGCGTCAAGAACGCTCCGACGATCTGCCTCGGATCCACTGCCATCTTTTCCAAGATCTCCCTAAAGTGTGTCTCCTCCCCCTTATAAAACAAAATAATAAAAAGACACCACCTTTGAAAAACCCAAATTGGAAAAGAAGACACTAGAGACCTCAGTCACACAAATCTTCCAAAACCCATGTAACAGAACCCCCCAAATCAAGCTGATTTTTGTTCCCTCTTCAGTACAAACAAATGCAGACCCTCGAATGGGAGTTCAACAGGTCGAGCTGCTGCTCTCGTCGGCTGTTCTCTCTCACTGACACATCAATAAATTCACTTCTACTTGTAAGAACTGTTTTTACTCTCTCAGTTGAAGTGTTTCAGTCAAAGAAGGAAAAAAAAACACAAAGAGGGGAAGTTGTGGTGTAGGCATCAGTGTGAATACTGAATACAAATGATTCACAAGGAAGTGACTGCTCAACTGTACTGGGCTGTACTGTCGGTGGGTGCTTATTCTATTTTTGTTTTTTATTCATGTTTGGTGGATGTAAATGATGCCGTTTTTAGTTTTTACGGTTCCCTGAAGCAACAACGTATGTGATCATGGAATAAAGAGTTATTCGATATGTAATTTATTATTTAATTAATCATGAATAATACATGAATAAAAATTTATAAAAATAATTTGATTGAGTGTGCTTATTTGCTTATAAAAATTAATGACATGTAATTTGCTGCATAAACTTTCGTCATTATAATAATAAAATAAAGGGAAAAAATCTAAATAGCTCTTTGTAAACTGTTTGAAATTTATATAACTCTTTCACTTTTCATAAAGTCCATATAACTTTTTGAAAATACTTGTGTAAATTCGAATAACCTCCTGAGCTAATTTTTCATTGATAGATGAAGAATATTCTTCGAGCATTTCATTTGGTTAACACTCATTGAAAACACAACACACGAAAACCCTTTTATAATGAGTTAAAAATTCAAAAAATTATCTATAAATAATTATTTGTTTATCTGAATAGATTATAAAATATTGTCCGAATGAATAAAATTATTATTTATATAAGATTTTCTGTATTTTGACATATTGTAAGGGTTTTTTTATATATTAATAAGATTAATCAAACTGAATAGTCTTCATCTCTGAACGAAAGGGGGGGGGGTTTTGTTGTTTGGGGTTTACATAGATTTTATTTATAATTAGGGCTGGTAAACGAACCAAGCTGCTCGGGCTCGGCTCGGGCTCGGCTCGGTTTGAGCTCGTTCAGGCTCGTTCGTTTAGATAAATGAGCGAGCTTGAACAAATTTTAAAGCTCGGTTAGGCTCGGGATCTGGATCGAGCTTCATTTTATGTTCAAATTCGACTCGTTTATGTTATTAAAACTTAGTTGAAGCTTAACTACACTCATTTATAAAATCAGAATATTAAATTAATACAAAGTTATGCTCGTTTAAGCTCATGAACTTGACTCTTTTAGGCTAAAATTTTGTTTTCAATTCCTAAAAATCTTAAAATGAAGAAGAACGCTAGACTCGTTGAAGCTCGTGAGCTCGGCTCAGCTCGGCTCGGCTCGACTCGTTTATAAACGAGCTGAGCTTGAACATGTCAAAGCTCGGCTCGTTCGGCTCGTTTGCCACCCCTATTTATAATAGAGAGTGCATGACTCATCCATTTGCTGGTCTTTTGTTATGGAAACACTGCGTTGTTAAATGGGTCTGCGTGTCAGACAAAAACATTGGGAAACCAAATCTCTAGATTTCGGCGGTTCTTTTTTTGTCGGGGTGTATGATATCTCAACTTCCATGATTTTAGATCTGAACTTTTTGTCACATGTTTTAGTAAAGAGAAGAAAAGGATTGACTGGTAACAAATTGATAAAAATTAATTAAAATAAATGAGAAAATGCTCTTTTTTTTAAAATGTCACACGACATCACAAAAGTTATAAAAATACATGTCTTGTTGATTTAAAATGGATTTGATTAAAATTAAATTGTAAATTGGGTCCCTAATTAATACTCTTTAATAAAAAAGAAAATGTTACCGTCAATAATTCTTGTAGTAAAAATATATATATTTATCTAATAAATATATATTCTTATTAAAAATATAATATATATATATTAAATACATATATTTTTAAGTCTTTTGTAATCCTAACATATATAAACATAAATATATATATATAATATATATTGCATTTAGGTTCAAGGTAATTGAAGAAGTGTACGAGGATATCACCATCCTATTAAAAGATATTTATTAGTGGTGTTAATAGAACTTGTCTCACTCTTAACCTCAATTTTCATTGCAGCACATGTTCATTTGATTTGGATCTATGAGTGCATTCAAAAGGACCAAAACTCACGAAATCCATCCCATTAAATATGTACCGTCTCTGAAGCATCAGAATTAGGGCTGCAACTCGGACGGGTTGGATTCGGATTGACTCCAACCCGAACCCAACCCGAGGTTTAAAATGTTCAACCCTAACCTAACTCAATCCGATTTTCAACCTGATGATCTTAACCCGAACCCAACCCGTGATAAAATAGAACAACCTGGACCCAACCCAAGGAACCCGAATTTTGGTTAGGGTACACAAAACAATTAAAATCAAAATCAAGCCACTCACAACAATTAAAAGACACTCCAGAGGATTACAAACAATTTAATGTAAAATCCAACACGACACAAACAAAAATTCCTTTGATGAGCTTCGATGAGTGGGAGAAGCGAAGAACCTGCACGAGACACCGCCGATCTCCACCACCACCATCATCTGGCTGAGGGGACAAACACAACCACAACAGGGGACGGAGGTGGATGCCCTCGACACCGTCAAGCTAGGCGTCGCAATGCCATGATAGGGGCTTGGGGGGAGAGGGGGTTTTGGGTTCTGTAGAGGGAAGAAAAGGTTGATGACGAAGTGTGCTCCGTCAAGTTATTTGGAGGATTGAAGAGAGAGAGAGATTATTTGAAGGTGTTTTTGTTGAGAGGGTTAAAAGGGAATGTCGGCTAGGGTTGGGAAAGAGTGGTTTTGGCTTTTATCAAGTTAAACGGATGATCCAGATTGAAAAATGATTATCATCAATGGTTCATATTACAGGTTGTTTTATACTCAGTTGAGTTCAGGTTGGGTTGGGTCGGGTTGCCTGTGGTGTCAACTCAAACCCAATCCGATTTTGTAAGCAATCCGAACCCGTCAACCCGAACTTGAACTCGAACCCGATTTTTACAGTCCAACCCGCAGAAAAATCGGGTTCAATCCGTCGGGTTCGGGTTCGGGTTCGGGCCGACCCAAGTTGCAGCCCTAATCAGAATGGCCATGAAGAGGCATCAAAATTAAATAAATTCTTGTGTACCAAAGGGGGCTAGAAGAAGCATATTTATGTAAATCCAAAATTAGGTAGTTTTAATAATCTTTTGGGAACTAAAACGATATTCACCAGACTTTATGGTGGATAATTAGCTTTCAGCATGACCTGAATTAATTTTATATTAATTATAAGTAGGGCTCAAAAAATGTCTACCAAATGCAGTTGGACTTTTTGAGATAATGGAAAATGACCTTAAAAGGATACACCCATGTGACATATGGATATTTAGTCATTATAGTATCTTTATGAAGATGATGTGAACCAACAGATCTGCAATTAAAAATCAACATAAGTTATGAATGATTTCACTTAATGGAAAATAGTAAAAAATAATAATTCTGTCATTTTTTCCTTACAGGGTAAAAAAAAAATTTACCAACTCTTCTAATAAGAAAAAAGAAATAGAATGAGAGAATTATTTTACCATGTTTCTATTTGGTACAAATACCTGTTGTAATTTTTTCAATAGTATATATATGCTCGTCTAACCAAGTATATCCCTGAGTAGACAAATCATATACTCGGTTAGGACTGCAGTGCCCTCAACATCCTCAATGTACCCGCCTCAACGTCTCCGCTCCTCCCCAACAAACTGGAGAATCTCACCTCGCTCCGCTCCCTCAACTTCAGCAAGAACCTCCACCACCTCCGCACCCTCCCTCGGCCTCCTCATCCTCGTTGGCCTCAACAACCGGCTCATCCACCCCCCTGACTCCCCCGGCTGCCTTGCCAAGCTCCAGAAGCTCTCCGCCAAGGGCAAACCCCCCTTCAGCCCCCAATGGACGTCACTGAACTGCGCATCGACTCCATGAGCCGGTGGTACCTGAGGGCGAGGCTCAGCGGGAACAATGGCACCAATAACAAGATGTCGGAGTGGTTCCAGAAGCTTGTCAAGTGCGGGACGTTCAACAGGCCCATCGTCGATCAGGAGGGGCTCATGTTGGTGTTAGATCACAGTTCGATTGATGGGAGGCACGTAGCACAAACGATCTGTTTGATAAAATCACAGGTTCTGTGTACTCACCCCAATCATCTCCTCTCTCAGTCTGTTTATAAGATGTGATCAAAAGAGAGTTGTATGACACAAACCCTGAATGCATATCTTCGGCATTTTTTTCAAAATATCACCCTTAATTACTAAATTATCAAACTAATCATTTTTTAATTATTTATCAAAGTAGTTATAAGATCCGCTCAAAGGCGCTACGTAAGCATTTTCAATTTTTTTTAATTCCCTCCGCCTAAAACGTCAACGGAGGTAACGTTTTATCAATTTTTTCTTAAAAATGTCAACCTCATTAGCGTTTTATAAAAAAACATAATAACACGCCAACCCCAGTGGTGTATTATATTTTTTGAGCTAAAAACGCCACTGGGGTTGACATTTTGACACTTGAGAATTTTTAAATCCCTAAAAATGTCATTGAGGTTCACGTTTTGACACTTATTTTATTTTTTCACATAAAAACGCTACTGGAATTGACGTTTTGATACTTATTAGTATTTTTAAAAGCTTTAAAACGCCACTCACCGTGGCGTGGCGTTTTGTACTGCTCCATATAAGAGCATCTCCAATGGACATGTTAACTCACTAGTTAGTGTCATATTTTTATAAAAGATGTAAAAATAGTGCTCCAATGAAAGTATTAAGGGTATGTTAAATGTGGGTCCCACCTGTCATATGTTAGTTTTCATGTTAATTTTAGCTAGTGTTTTAGCCAACCAAATGTGGGTCCCACCATTCAAAATATTCAAAAAAATATTATTTTGGGTGGGTGGAGAGCTTTGAGTGGATGGAGAGATGGACTCACTATTGTTTTAACTAGTTATTTAACTAGTCCATTGGAGCAACAACCACCAACTAAATGAGAATGTAGTAAATGATGGTCTAGTTAATGAATAAAATGCTGACATGTCACTTTAATATCTTAGTTAGTTAACATGTCCATTGGAGATGCTCTATCCCCATTAAAATCATCAAATTCTCTCCACGTTGGCTATCATATGCATCCAATAGCCCTCCATTATAATTATAATATGCAACATATAACCACCATGCAATAACTCACAATGGAACATTGAGGGTTTTTTATTTAATTTTATAATGTGAGTAATGGGAGGTTGTACTTGTACTCATGTTTTATTTTTATTTATTTTTTATTTGGTTGGGTGTGTATTATTGTTGTTATCACAAAACGCCACTCTCAAGTGAGGATTCAAACATTTTCAATATGTTAAAATGTCAACCCCAGTGACATTTTTATCTAAGAAAATTTGAAAAAAAATTAACAAGTATTGAAAACATCAACGGCATTGGCGTTTTATGTTAAAAACTTAAAAAACAATTAACAAGTGCTGAAAATGCCATCTCCGTTGGCATTTAAGCGGAGTCAATTAAAAAAAATTAAAAATGCTTACGTGATACCTTTAACCGAATCTCGTGACTACTTTGGTAAATAATTAAAAAAAATTATTAATTTGATAATTTAGTAATTAGGGGTAATTATTTTGAAAAAAATGTTCATATCTTTGCCTAAAACAATCAAAAGGTGACCATCAAAAATAAAGATCAAAGCTCTAACCAATTCAATTAGCTCTCCTGTTGATTCATAAAACAAGTTTCTAGCCAACATGAGAAGTCTAGCCAATATGAGAAGCCTTGCATACAAAGTAGAATTTATTTTTCATCTCCACTAGCCAACCTGCACACCATTGGAGAAGAATGACCAACATATTTTTCTTGTGGCAGATATACATCAGAAAGCAAATGCCAGTGCAACACATCTACATGGTGCGATTTGATAGCATTCACATATGTAGACAGACTTTAAACTCCTATCTTCAACGATTTCAATCATCACTGACTCACAGCATCCTCTCCACCAAACAGGTCTACATAGATACCCTCCACATCTAAAACCCCTCCTTCACTGGATTCTTGAATCTGAACCATTGTTTAAGTTTTGTTTAAAAAGGTCATTTTTTAAAAATTCCATTGTGCGTTGTTGAAAATTTTTCTTGGATGGCATGGATTTGGGTTTTCAATTAGTACGAAGAAACTTGCTTCTTCCTAAATGCAGAAACGGTCATCAAGTTACCTAAAAAACAATCATGTACATGTTTTTAAAGAAACACCATAAATGAAAGTAGCAATTAAAAGGATTAACTAGACAAGTTAGGGGTGCAACTTATGCAGGTTGAACCCGACCCTGCCCAGTTCATGTGCAGGTTCAGGTTGGGGTTTCTCCGTCGGATTCAACCCGAACCCGAACTAACATGAACCCAATTCAGATCGAGTTTGGTTTGGGGGGTCAAGTCAGGTGGGCTCAACCCGAACCTGGAAGCCCCCAGTGCATGTTATCATTTATTTGTATTAAATGTTATGCTATAACAACATACACATATGTAAGATGCAATCTTAACCTTCCATCTCACTGACCCTTAAAATTCTCTTTTCACAAATCAAAATGTCTTCTTATTTACTGTCGTCACACTTTTTTTCTTTTCATAAAAAAAAATCACAAGATCTTGGAAAACCTCTGATTATCATCAGCCATCGTCGACCCTCGCCGTTACACACAGGTGATTCCCCTCCCCTCCTCCCTTTAAATACCCCCTCTCCCCTCTCTCAAGCCACCCACACAAATCAAAACCTCTCCGTCCAAAAATAACCAAAAATACTTACAAAAGAAAAAAATGGAGCTGACCCCTTGGGGAACCTCTACTACTACTTCTTCCGGTTCTTCCATTATATTTAAAAAAACACACACACAACCCTAAAAAGAGAAGATGAAGACCCAATTGAGAATTTGAGGATCTAAACAAAATCAAGTTGGATTTTTTTTATTGAAGTGTTGGAGATCTGTTGTATGTTTTGTTGGGAGTTGAAGATGGGATAGCATTTGGTTTATGATCTATCTAGTGTTAACCCGAGTCCGACCTGAACCCAACCCCGGACTCGACCCGAACCCGCAAGTTGAAAGTCAGGTTGAGGTCAAGGTTGGGTTCGGGATCAGGTTCGGGTTGACTACTATGCATCACAGGTTGGGCTTGGATAGACCTTCAACCCAACCCAACCCGCAAAAGTTGCACCCCTACTAGACAACCTCATAAAATTAGCATATATAGGAAAGCTCGTCAATCCTCTGATACTTGTTGGCATCCCTCTGATACCTCTTGTGTCTTCTTTGGTGAGAGAGTGGTGTAATGTATTAAAAACACCAAGTGGTATCAGAGGGATACCAACAAGTGGTATCATAGTATTGTAAGATCCATTATCTCAAAGAGAGATGGCGTCTATGGTGTGTCCTCAAGTTCCCAGGTTGTCAAAGGACAACTAGGAGGATTGGTGTATCCAGATGAAAGGGGTTATTTGGATACCAAACCTATGGGAGATCATCAATGGCGGATACGTCGAGCAGACTTGATATTCCTCTAATATTACTTCGTTTTTCTAATACACCACATTACTCTCTCATCAAAGAAGACACAAGAGAAAAAGAAAACACAAGAGAAATATACATATATTTTTTATGGGAGTACCTTTTTTCTTTTTATTGATTGAATTATTTTGTACACAACCCTTCACATCCTTATATAGGATGTTGTGACTTGGAGAAAAGAAAAACAAAGCTATAGATAATCTAGAAAAAAATACATAAAAATTCAGATCTACTATTTAATGCCATTAAAACACCATCAAAACATTCCTAAAATGGCTTTTAATATATTCATATATATATACTAGTTTATTCCTCAAGTAATTGAGAGTCATTTATAATTATATACATCTAATATATACTCATAAATAAGAAGAAATCAATGTGATATGATTCCATTAATTATTTGATATCAAATATAATATCAAATCAATTATTTCATTTTTAATATTTTTCCTTCTTTGGTGGTGGTGAGATCTTCCATCTTTTAATCTGCAACTTATAGCGTGACCCCCTCAAATCAAAGGTGATCGACGTCAAGATGGTGTACAAGATTAAATGCACCACAAAAGGATGGATCGATCATAACAAGACAAGACCTTTAGTTAAATACTACAAAAGGAAACACATTGCGACTTCATCTACTGTTTGTTAAGCAATATGGCTAAAGAATTTCTCAAAGGATCCACAAGCAAAACAAATGATGATATATGTGGACAAGAAATCAGCCAAAATCTCGTGTAATATGGAAGGTGTGATCACATCGACACCGTGTTTCATTTCCTCAAGGACTATGTGAAGAAGAGATGCTCAATGAATAATTTTTTGAGGGGGCATGTTGAAAGTTGCAAATCAAAAGGTGGAGATCTCACCACCACCAAAAAAGAAAAGACAATAAAGATGAAATAATTGATTTGATTTTATATTTAATATCAAATAATTAGGAGAATCATATCACATTGATTTCTCCTTATTTATGAGTATATATTAGATATATATAGTTATAAATGAATCTCTATTACTTGGGTAATAAGTTAGTATATATATAAATATAATACATATGAGCCATTTTAGGAATGTTTTGATGGTATTTTAATGACCCTAATCAATCCGAATTTTTTTTTCTATATTTTGTTTTTCTTGTTCTCTAAGCCCTAATCAATAAGGGGTTGTGTACAAAATCAATTCAACAAATAAGAAGAGAAGAAATAGTCCCCATAAACAAGTGTGTATTTCTCACAAAGCTGGGATACCATCGAAAGTTGGGGCACAAAGCTGCAGCAATCACGAAAGATATGTCCAGCCTTGTGTGCATCCCTGTCCGCAACCCTCACTAATTTTTTTTTAAAAAAATACACTCGTTCATTGAAGTACATATTATTATAAAAAGTAAAATATATACTAAAATGCAGCAGTGTATTTTTTTCTTTGAAAAAGAAATAAAAAAATTTAATTTTCATATCATCAGAAGACAAGCATAAACCAAACAACCTACATTAGTGTTAACGATGACAAATCATCCCATAGATCCTAATAAAAAAGCAAACCTTCCTTACCTGCTATGGAAAATTCACCGGAGGTAAGCAGGGATCTTGATCCGAATGAAAAGCATGCTCATGATGTACGCGATCACCGTCGCCGAGATCCCGAACGATGCGAGACTCCTCGCGTGGTTCCGGTCCATCACGACGATCCCGAGCCCGCCGAGCACAAACATGAACTCCGACGAGAGCCTCTCGATGATGTACTTCCCGTTGACCCTCCCGGGGAGAACCACCACCGGACGGACGGCCCCCATCGCCCTGACCTGGGTGGATCCGCGATCACGTCGTACACGAATCCCGAGACGACAGAGAAGTAGGTGAGGAGGGGAGGAGGGCGGAGGGGATTTTCAGTCGGGTCCCGGTCGGCGGACGAGGACGCAGGGGAGGATTCGGAGGATCGGAACCGTCGATTCGTGATCGGACGGTGCGTTTGAGGAGATCGCCGTCCACGATGCGACCCCGCTAGTGTTCTCCGATTTCGGGCGCTTCGTCTAGGGTTTCCGCTTCTGTTCTCGGACGATCTAATTTTTTATTTTATTTTGAATTTCACAACGATTGTGACGAACGTGAAGTGACGAAAATGCCCACAATCGGGTGTCAGAGTGACTCGCGGTAAGTATAGGAAGTGTTTCAACTTTTTTTTTTCTTCAGTTCTTCGTACTCACGCTGCTTATAGTTTATTATTTTTTATTTGATAAATTTTTCTTTTTTTTAGCTAAAAAAATGTGATAAAATCCAATCCATATCCATTTCAAATTACATGTGATACATAAATGATGATACACACAGTCCATTTTACAGCTCATATATTATGATAACATAGTGATATACTACACTATCATAATATATATTGCAATCTGTACTTGTTAGAAGCTTCACGGGGATGGGGGTGTGCTCCTGGCGAAAGCGGAGACAGTCTCATTCAGGGACGGGGTGATGCGAATCACGGGGTGATCGCAGGGCGTTGAGGACGTTCTCCTCCTCCCAAGTTAGAAGTCTCTTCTAACCGGGAGGGAGATGTCTCTTGGTTCTCGTACTTGTTTTTTCGTTTGTCTTTATTTTCATCTTCTAATCTCCCCCCGTTCAGAGTTTGTAATTCGAAATTCAGCAATGAAATCGAATAGCAAACATTTACCTTTTATTCAAAAAATATATATATTGCAATCTGTTTTTTTTATATTTTTCACCATGAAAAAAAATACAATAATAAATCTCAGCATATATTTCATTTCATACAATAACATGTACTCTAAAAAATAAACGTATAATTTTATTAAAAAAAATTGAAGTTGATTGTAATTGAGACTGTAATGAAGATTACGTGTATCCTTTTTCTTTATATATGTAACCATTTTCACCAAATCTTTAAAAGTACTTAAATTCAAGTGTGCTCGTTTTAACTTTGGGTGCCTCTATTTGCACCCCTCAAATTGGGGTGCACACCCCTATTTTTACAGACCCATTAAAATTTCCTCTCATTCTTTAAACACCCCCTTATTTAAGATGGCAATGGATTCTCAAAGCACACCGAAGTTTCCAAAAGGAGAGAGAGACGAAGTGGATGAGAAGATGACGCTGACGCAGAAGATCCATGGATTGTACAAGGGGACGGTGGAGAAGGTCACGAAGCACCGCATGGTCTCAACTTTCAAGGAGAAGGGTGTCCTCAGCGTCAACGAATTCGTCCTCGCCGGCGTCCTTGTCGTCGGCGACAATATTCACGAAGCTGCGGGTGGTGAATACCTTGTCGATGATGAGGATGAGTGGGTGGCTACGCATGGGAATCCGAAAGGTGTAGCTGATTATCATAGTATTTATTGTAAAAGAACCATATTTAGTCTGGTGCAACTTAGACGTGAATATTCTTTGTCATGTGTATTATATTCACTTAATCCACATTGTAGGATGTTAAAATCCCATGCTTTTACCATGGTTTCTTGATTGTTTTGTTTGTATGTTGTCTTATTTATTTATTGGTTGTGTATGTTTTGGTTTAATAATGTAGAAGAGTGAGGAGAAAGATTTACCATCTATTGAGACACTAGAAATTATATGCCTGGACTTTCTCACCAGAGTTCATGAGCTCAAATTTTTTGTTGTTTTGTTAGAGTTGTATCTCATGATGTCTATTTTCGGGTTTTATATGTGGCTGAAGTAATCTTTCAAATCCAGCAAATTGAAATTTATACATTTATATTCAAACCAAATTTATTTTAGAAGGTCTCGTATAATTTATACTTTTATATAAAAAAAAACAGAGAAAGGAGAATGTGTGTTATAACAGAGTACCTTGAATGTGGGTTTGAAAGATTATTTGTGGAAATGATGGAATACAGATTCTAGGTCGAGGATGGAGGAGTTCAGGGAAAGGGCATTGGAGATTAGGAGTTCTTAAAGTGTTTCAAATGAGGGTTGATGGTGGATAGTTCACCGACATTCGCGCCACCCGTCTCTCTTCATTTGTTTCTTGGTGTCGCCCTTCCACTCACGCCGACCGTCTCTTTCTTCACTGACATTCATGTCGGCTGTCATTCTTCATTTTTTGAACAAGATCGTTTGACATTTTGTTGTTGTTAGGTTTATAAGTTGTTTCAATAATGTATGTTTGAGTTAATGTTTAATGTTTGAATGTTTGGGTTAATGCTTGAAAGTGACTTTGTAAAATTTCAATATTCAGCTCTTTGAATATATGTTATAATTTTTAATTTTGAATAGTTCAAAAAATGAAGAATACGATTAGTCTGCTAGTATCGACACTGATATTGTCGCTATATAGCTAATTCGTCGACACACAGAATGTCGACACACAGATTAGTCTGCTACGGGTTTAGGTTTCTGAAGCATGCGACACAAAAATTGTCGGTGCAAACGTCAGATGTCGACACTGACAGTGTCATGGTTGATGGAGACGCTACAGGTTCGGGTTTCTAAAGCCCGCGACACAAGAATTGTCGGTGTAAACGTCAAATATCGACACTGACAGTGTCATGGTTGATGGAGATGTTACGGGTTCAGGTTTCTGAACCCCGCGACACCCCCGTTGTCGACTCAAACGCTAATGATCGACACTATGGGTGTCGCAAATGATCCGAATATATGGGTGTGCACAGATCCGATTATAAATGGATCTTTTGTGTATTATCCGTTTATGAGGGGTGTGCACCCCGATTTGAGAGGTGCAAATAGAGGCACCCTTTAACTTTACGGTGGATTTTTTCAGTCCGCCAGGGAATTGTTTAAATAATTGTTTAAATCTTTTACACACATTCCCTACTGGTCTTTTGGTTTATTTTGGTCTTTTGAATTGTATTTTTTTTAATATCAATGAAAGAAATAGCATGCCTACCGGTTTCATTTAAAAAAAAAAAACTTTACATTGGATCCAAAACATGATGATTCACCTACAATTCTCATTTACAAAATTCATTCTTGAGTATGATCATTTTAGTTTGTTTTGGGCATCTATTTTTCTTAATGAAATGAAGTAGAATGTCTACCATATTATCAAAAAATATTAAAATTAAAAAAAAAAGTTGTAATATAATTTTTAAATGATTATTAGTTACTATTATTATCAATTAATAAGTGATTTAGGACAAATTTGAAAAAAAATTATTGCATAATATTTGATTTCAAATCAGTCATCAAAATAAAATTTTATGAGATTTTATCATTTTTAAATAAATCTCATTATTTAATATCATAATAATCATTGTTTATAGGTAAAGTTTGAATCTAGGATTTTTTAGGATCCTAGAAGAATCTTTAAAATTTTCATTGTACATGTTTTTCTCATTTTAATAGTTTCAATAATTTTTATTACGAGTGTCTTGTATTTTGAGACATATTTAAATAATATGTCATTAATCATTATGTCTTAGAGTGCAAGATTTGTATTTATGACATATAAAAAACAATAATGATTCCTAAGACCTCAATTTCACAGGCTCCATGATGTGACAATAGGGCATTGTCTATTATGCTCATAACTATCTCAACTTGAATCTCTATGATTATGGAGTATCATTTAATTTTGAAAATCATGTATTTATTCATCATTAATTGATTCTGAAAATCATGCATCAATATTAATATTTTTTATCTAATTTTGTTTATGAAGAACAAATGGGTAGATCTGAAATTCTGTTTTTGAGGTTTTGGAATGTACAAAATCATTTTTTTTTATATTTGGATCTCACCTCAATGTTTCTCGGATCAGGTTTGATATTATTAGATTCGTAATCGAATTGTGTTTTGTCTTTTATTTTAAATGTTTGAACATGAATTTTTTCATGTATTGAATATCGTTTTCCACAGTTTGATTTGTTTTTGTCTCAATATCTATATGTAACATTCCATATTGTTACATTTTTAATTGGTAGTTTGTTTGATAAAACTGCTACATTGTTGATAATGTAAATAGTCATTTTTAAAATATGTGTTATTTTTATTACATTTGTAAATACAACAGTTAACCGCATACATGTATTGATTTATATTTGTTACATTAATAAATATAACAGTAAAATACATGTAAATTTTTGATAAAAAAAATAAATGTAACAGACAAGCGCTATAACGTATTTTTATAATAAAAAAAAACTAAATTAAAATTTTCATATTATACAGACTTATTTGACGGTGATTTGATTCAAATAATAATCCAGTTAACCATGCATACTTTTTAGCGAACCGTCAGTCATGATTTTTGTATTTTTCCCGTATATACATATACCCCCTGTTTGGTAAATGGATTAAACGAGTATAAGGATAGTATAAGAGTAGTATAAGAATGGATAGAGAAAAATGATTGTTTGTTTATAAGATATAACTTGGTATTACTAAGCCAGTTTAAACAAGTATAAGAGAGTATAACAATTCTAAGTAACCCCTAAGATAAGCTATACTCAGTTTATCTATTCTCATGGTCCACATGTCAAATAAACTTTTTAAACCTTATCATATCAAATCGCCTATCAACACATCTTATATATCAAAGAGTACACATGTCAAATCAACTTTTTTATACTTTATTTATATTTTATTATTTATCAACCAAACAACTCAACCTTTATTCTTATATTTTTCAATGAAAATAAAAAAAACACAACCAAATAAAAAAAATTTTATTTTTGTAGATTTGTTATCTATACTGACATAGTTATCTATTCAAATAACTCAACTCCGCTGTCCACACATGGACATAATTAATAATGAAAATTAGTATGCCGAAAGGTAAGAGAGAGTGCAGTATAAATTGCGTCACCATACACCGCTCGATCTCGAGTTTCAGTTCCTCAAAAAAACCAGACATAACACCCCAACAAACAGAAAGAGAGAAAGTGAGAAACAATACTCAGATCCACAACTAGGGTTCCTCGCTAAGAGTGGATTCCGATTCCGATATTTCGATCGAGGTAACTTTTTCGATCCGTTCCCATTTCAATCCAAACGAATAATTCTCGAACATTTCGATTCAAAAATCTCTTTCTCTCTCACTCTCACACACAATTTCGTCAGATCTGTCGACCAAAACCTCCAGATCTAGGGTTCTCCATCCATCAATGGAGAAGTCATGTAGCTTCCTCATCGAGTTCGACAAGGGCGCCCCAACCCTGGCGAACGAGATCAAAGAAGCCCTCGAAGGGAGCGACGTCTCCGCCAAGATCGACGCGTTGAAGAAGGCGATCATGCTCCTCCACAACGGCGAGACCATCCCCCAACTCTTCATCACCATCATCCGTTACGTCCTCACCTCCGAAGACCACACGATCCAGAAGCTCCTCCTCCTCTACCTCGAGATCGTCGACAAGACCGACTCCAACCGCCGCCTCCTCCCCGAGATGATCCTCATCTGCCAAAACCTCCGCAACAACCTCCAACACCCCAACGAGTACCTCCGCGGCGTCACCCTCCGCTTCCTCTGCCGCCTCTCCGAGCCCGAGATCCTCGAACCCCTCGTCCCCTCCATCCTCCAATGCCTCGACCACCGCCACCCCTTCGTCCGCCGCAACGCCGTCCTCGCCGTCATGGCCGTCTACCGCCTCCCCGGCGGGGAGGGTCTCATGCCCGACGCGCCCGAGGCGATCGAGCGGTTCCTCGCCTCCGAACAGGATGCCTCCGCCCGGCGCAATGCGTTCTTGATGCTCTTCAATTGCGCGCAGGACCGCGCCGTCAATTACCTCCTCTCGCACGTCGACGCTGTCCCCGGCTGGGGGGAGCTGATTCAGATGGTGGTGCTTGATCTGATTCGCAAGGTCTGCCGGTCGAACCCCCGCGAGAAGGGGAGGTACATCACGATCATCATCTCCCTCTTGAATGCGCCGTCCGCTGCTGTTATGTATGAGTGCGCCGGGACCCTCGTGTCCCTCTCGTCCGCCCCGACCGCGATCCGCGCCGCCGCCACCACGTACTGTCAGTTGCTCCAGTCCCAGAGCGATCACAACGTGAAGCTCATCGTACTCGATCGGCTCAGCGAGCTGAAGACATCGCACCGGGATATTATGGTGGATCTGATCATGGACGTCCTCCGGGCGCTTTCGAGCCCGAACCTCGACATAAGGAGGAAGACATTGGATATTGTGTTGGAGCTGATCACGCCGAGGAACATCGACGAGGTGGTGCTTGCGCTGAAGAAGGAGGTGGTGAAGACGCAGAGCGGGGAGCTCGAGAAGAACGGGGAGTACCGGCAGATGCTCGTCCAGGCCATCCATTCGTGCGCGATCAAGTTCCCCGAGGTAGCCAGCACTGTTGTTCACCTGTTGATGGACTTCTTGGGGGATAGCAATGTCGCGTCGGCCATCGATGTGGTGGTTTTTGTCAGAGAGATCATTGAGACCAACCCGAAACTCCGGGTCTCGATCATCACGAGGCTTCTTGATACGTTCTATCAGATCAGATCGGCGAGGGTATGCACGTGCGCTCTCTGGATCATTAGCGAGTATTGCCTCTCGCTTTCCGAGGTTGAGAGCGGGATCTCCACCATCAAGCAGTGCCTTGGCGAGCTTCCGTTCTACACGGTCACTGAACAGGGTGGTGAGTCTGCTCCCGCTGATGCCTCATCGAAGACCCCGTCTGTGGTGACTGTGTCTTCGCGGAGGCCAGCCGTGCTTGCCGATGGAACTTATGCCACACAGAGCGCGGCTTCCGAGACGGTTGTCTCAGCCCCAACCCTCGTCCAGGGGTCATTGGCCGCGCCTGGGAATCTGAGGTCCTTGCTTCTCAATGGGGACTTCTTCTTGGGTGCTGTTGTGGCATGCACGTTGACAAAGCTTGTCTTGAGGTTGGAGGAGGTCCAGCCGAATGTAGTGGAGGTTAACAAGGCGAATGTGGGCGCTCTGTTGATCATGGTTTCTATGATTCAGTTGGGCCAGTCCCAATTCCTCAGTCACCCCATCGATAGTGACTCCTATGATCGGATTGTTCTTTGCATCCGATTGCTCTGCAATACAGGTGATGAGATGAGGAAGATATGGTTGCAATCTTGCCGCCAGAGCTTCACGAAGATGCTGGCTGATAAGCAGTTCCGTGAGACAGAGGAGATTAAAGCCAGGGCTCAGATATCTCATGCTCAGCCTGATGATCTCATTGATTTCTACCACTTGAAGAGCAGGAAGGTAAAGGCAGCATTCTTTAATTTCAATCATGGCTCAGATGAAGTTGAAAGTTGTTATTTATTTGGTATTATGGCTTCGATTAGAAGCTTATATTGTGATTTATTTGGTGCATCTATTTGTGAGTTTACATATATATACACATATATATACATTGGTTCATACCTCATTTTAGATTATACTTGAAACACATGCTGCATTTATTGTAATATACCTATTTAACCATCATGGAATTCCATCTCAACAATACAACTTATTTGGTGTTTTAGGTGCAGAGTGTTAGTGATTTAATCTAAAAATTGATGTGTGTATACTTTCTCCTGTTAGTTTCAATTCCCTATTTAAATTGTTACTTTGACATTTTCTTGTATACTTTTTCCTGAAACTTGTATAATTAGTTAATTACAGAGAGAAGACTTGTATACATTATCTTTGAATAAAATGCATTGCCTAGGCCGTTCCCACTTGGCTCCTTTTTGATGGGGTTTTGAGTAGAAATGCTCATAACATCCAAGATCTAGCCACATGAAATAATTACTAAATCTAGCAGAAAAACTTCTAAAGTGATGGGATAACCAGGTTTGTAGGTGTAAATAGATGCAATAAGAATATACATAGTGGGAAGGATTTTACTGTGAGCAGGCCTATGGGTGATTAGGAATGATTGTAATTGTACGAGTTTCTTGGGTTGTGCTATGGACACTATACTTACTAAGACGTGCATTGAATGTTCAGTGAATGGATGAGTGAGGTGTTTGGGAAGGTTTTCCTTTTCTTTTATTCCTACAATTTTGAGGAAATTGTATTTATAGGTGAGCAGGGTATTTAGGGGTGGAGAAGAAAGGGGAGAAATTGTTTAATTAGGTCAATCCATTGATTTCCCATCATTATGTGCTGTTGATTTGGGTGGAAGTTCTCCTGGGATTCATTTATATTTTGCATAAATGAATGAATTGTGGTACCACCTGGTTTGCGATTATCAAAGAGCAAAAAATAAACACAAAAAGTTGATCCATGTAAAATATTTGCACTTGTTTTCATGGAGATAGTGTACTTCAATAAGGACTATGAGGTTGGAAATGAACATGTATAGCCTCACTGTCTGGTAGTGGTAAGGTTGAAACAAATTTGATGCAGATGGGAATACACAACAGAAATATGACCTGGCACAAACTATTTTCACCTGAACTGTGGTCTTGTTTGTTGGATTGTATTCCATTAATATGTCATCACTCTTCAGGTTAATACTTATAGTAATGCGATGTCCATGTATTTCTCACAATAACCAAGCAAAATAGGATAATGCAGTTTCACGTATAATCAGTTTAATGTTATTTTTTATTACTTTCTTCCAATGAATTTTTTTTTCTCCAAAAGACAATAGTCTATTTCATTGAGCCTTTTGCTTTCAAACTTTTAATACATTCAAGACTGACAGAACATTATGAGAAAGCCATTTATATATTTTTTTGCTGAAACATTTGGATCCTAGGGTATGAGCCAGCTTGAATTGGAGGATGAGGTTCAAGATGATTTGAAGCGTGCAACTGGAGAGTTCACCAAGGATGCAGATGATGCAAATAAGTTGAACCGCATTCTTCAACTAACAGGATTCAGTGATCCGGTGTATGCTGAAGCATATGTGACAGTACATCATTATGATATTGTCCTTGATGTTACTGTCATCAATCGTACTAAAGAGACGCTTCAGAATTTGTGCTTGGAGTTGGCGACCATGGGGGATCTCAAACTTGTCGAGCGCCCACAGAATTACACACTGGCTCCAGAATCAAGCAAGCAGATCCGAGCCAATATTAAGGTCTCTTCAACTGAAACTGGAGTCATATTTGGTAATATTGTCTATGAGACCTCAAATGTTCTCGAGCGGACAGTGGTTGTCCTGAATGATATTCATATTGACATCATGGACTACATCTCTCCTGCCACCTGTGCTGATGTGGCATTCAGAAACATGTGGGCGGAATTTGAGTGGGAAAACAAGGTATTTTTTACCTTCTTATGGTTTCTTTCATTCTTCAATGTCATGCCACTTTATGTGGTTTTTAAAATAGTTAATAATAATAATAATCTGCTAGTAACTAAAGATGCTGCAGAGATGCACTGTCATAACATGGATTTAGTAATATAATCTTTGGCCAACTTCAATTTGGTGATGATGTATTTTTAATTGTAACATTTACAAGCCCCCAATACACCCATGCTGATGATGATTTGTAAATACAGTTCTTTGGCATTTCAAAGTGTGTACTTTTTTTAATTATCGTAGGTAAGCATCATCATCATCGTATATAAAAGCATGCATACTGACATACAAGCTATTGTTCTGTTGCCCTTCCTAGTCTCTTCTCATTTTGTTTTAATTGCTCTCTCTAGGAAACAGACATTTTAATGAATATGTCATGTTTGTGTCCTGTCACATATTGGACACGGGGCAATGGAGCGCAACACGACATGCTTTGGACATGTGTTAACAATTCAAAAATAATTTTCTAAATTTTGAACAAACACATGTTGGACACACAACAGACAAGTGTGTGGACACACGACACATGAAGCCAAATGATGTTAAAATCTTGATGGTGTTCATAGTTGACACACTAGTAATTATATCAACTTTATTATGGTTTATGGATGTGTGCTCCATTTTTTTGAATAATAATATGGCAATATATATTTTTTAATTTTTTTATTCATTGTCATGTCTTTGCCATGTCCCTGTCATATGTTTTCCAAGATTTACCATGTCATCATGTCCATGTCCATGTTCATGCTTTATTGCTCTCTCTCATGTGTCACCCTTATAAATTATCATTTTTATTTAAATTATATTCATACATCTATGTTGCCCATGCACATTAATGCATATATTTGCCCATGCTTGAATAATTGGTTGTGACTATTTCCATATTTGCGTCTCAGGTGGCTATTAACACTGTTATCCAAGATGAGAAGGAATTCTTGAATCACATTGTCAAATCAACGAACATGAAGTGTCTCACTGCCCCGTAAGTTGACACACCATTCCTTTTGGTATTCGTTGGTGGTGCTATTTTTCTTTTCTATTTCATCCACAATGGGCGCTGGAGATGAGCAATTCATCCAAGCCAAGCTCATTCCACAGGTTTTTGAAAGATTTTTCCTTCCAACATTCACTTAGCTCTGATGTCTCCCGTTGTAGTCCGCAACCTAACTCCCCCATAACTAGTTAGTTTGCGATTGGAAACGGGTTTGGGCAGCTTTTGGTGATTATGCTTTTTCATGAATCATATTTAATCGAAACTCGTTTCCCAACGCTCCTAACGTTCAGCTTTGAGGAAAGCGAAAAACAACTTTTAATTATAAAAAAATAGCTTTTCAGATAATCTAACAAAAGTAATGCTTTGTGTAAAGCTATTTTCATAAGTTGCTTTAAGTGAATAACTTTTTTTCAAACCTGTTTCCAAACACCACCTAAATGGTGTTAGGTCCGCATTGGATGGCGAGTGTGGGTTCCTCGCAGCGAATCTGTACGCGAAGAGCGTGTTTGGAGAGGATGCATTGGTGAACATCAGCATCGAGAAACAGGTCGACGGGAAGCTGAGTGGATACATTCGGATAAGAAGCAAGACACAAGGGATAGCTCTCAGTTTAGGGGACAAGATCACCCTCAAACAAAAGGGAGGCAGCTAATTGAGATGAGTTCCTTCCCTTTTCTTTTTTGTATGCATGTTTTGATCTTCTTCGTTTTCTTTAAAAATGCCGAGACCTGCAGTTCTGGAAGTTCTACTTCAGAAATTTCAGTGGAGTCCTATTTTGAGTTAGTGTTCTTTTACATTAAAAAAAAAGTCCAGATGGAATGCATTATTCTCAGTTTGATTATATTTATTAAATAGTTGATTGTGAAAAATGAAGATAAATGCTTCTTGTTCTTGTTGTATTTGTTTTGTTGGGGTTGAATATCTTGATAGGCACCAAAGCATTCCATATTGATTTCGAGTTGTACAGATATGCCTCTGAAAGAGAGCTTTAAGTGCCCTATCTAGTAAAACTGCAATTATACCAGGTTTTTTTGCATGTATACCGTAAAAAAATTTGTTATTTATTTTTAACCACCACAAATATCATATTTATTTTAATACATTATAATTTTTTTTAATGAAAAATGTGCCCCTTTTATCGTTTTTTACTAAAATGAAACTTATAACTATAGTTAATTCTTATTCAAGAAGCAAAATGACAAAAATAATCTTAACATAATATTTGTTATAATGTAAATAATTAAACATAATAATCTAATTAATCTCTTTTCATTTTAAATTAGGCAAAAATATGTTTTCTTTTATTTTCTTCCAATCAAGATTTAGTTTTTTTTTAAAAAAATCAATTTGTAATATAAATGATTAATTATTCTTAAAATAATTTTACTTTTAGTTTTTTGTAAGCTAATTGTTTTTCTTACATGGAGTAGCAAATGTGAGAAAGTGATGAGTGATGGATAACATAAATAACATAAAATTGATCAAAGTTATATATATATTGTTTTTCTTTCCCTCTTTCCTAAATTTCTTTGATTTTCCATCTAATATTGTGTAGACATGGAATATGGATTCCCACCCACCCCATATATTGCCTGTGCCATCTCTCGAGAAGGTTTTGGGGGGTGCAGCACAAAGACTTCCCTGATCATCCATCATATTAATACTCTTACTCAAATACGCTTAACTTCGGATTTCTGGATTCGGTGCATTGTTCATATGTAACTTCTTTACGTCAGGGTTCTATAGTTGGTGTTTTAGAATCTGATGTATTTATGGTTGAATATAAACTCTTTTAGAGTCTTTTTATCAAAAAGAAAAGAAAAAAAAACTCTCAAAGAAAAATGGATTATTTGTAAATATTAATACCTCATATATTACATTTAAATCATCAAAAATATCCTCCGTATGCCTAATTTGATAAAAGAATAAAAGTGGAGATGAGAGAATAAATGAGCGAGTTGATCAAAGAACATCTTATCATCATGTTATAAAAATTGGGATAAGGTATAGCCAATTATCTCAAATTTTTTATACATATTAATTTAGACAAAGATAAAATCAGACTTCTTATCCTATAAAATTTGGAACTGATGGGTTATTTATGATGTACAAAAGCATTAGGAGAACACAAATTACAAGGTTATAACGGTAAATCACTTTTTTTACCCCTTGTGATACATCTAGCGCACACAATTTTTTTTATATCAGTATAACCATTGATAGATGACACATGTCCATCAAAAATTAAAAATATTTCATTATTTAAAAATTAGGAGAATTCCCATTAATTTAGTTTGATAGACAATACTGATATAAATTTTTTTCCAAAATCTATAGCCCTACAACTTGTGTGTTAATCATACCCTTAAAATACCAAAAATCAAAACAGACTCAGCGGAGACTCCCATCATTTGATACATAAACACTGTTCAATTGTAACTGACATCATCAAAGAATTCCACTTCTGATTTCAATCATTGAAAAAAAAAAAAAAACCAAAGCCTGCACTAACAACACACAGTTCAACGATATCTGTAGGATAAGACCAACTAACGTGATCATCCATGAAAAAATACAAAAGTTAAAAATGGAATTCAAGCGCATCAAGCAGAAAAAACATGGAATAAATGTTGAAACAACAATTTCCAGAGATCGGCAAAGATTAGAAGCATTTCCTATGCACGATTGATGGCCCAGACTCATCGTACTCGGCCTTTGAAATCCACATCTGAGATAAAGAGGGAATCATCATTTCAAAGTTAAAAACACACAGGCAGTAAATTGGTTGCATAAGATCAATGGATTTATTGGTCACAAAGACGCGGTAAGCTAATGCAGTATATCAAATCCCTAATTAGATTAGATACTCTACTATGTCTCACTATATCATGAAAAATGTAAACAATGGATTCAATATGTACTTTATTTTTTGTGAAAAGCTAAGCAAGTATTTCGTTAAGTACATACTTCAAAAAAAATTCATAACATGTTTGGTGGTTAAAAGTGAGTGCATGAATGACCTGAGTAAAAAATTTAATTCAGTGCTAATGCAACTCTTTCAATAGGAACCTTATCATAATGAACTTTTAAAAGTGAGTGTTGTAATGTGCCCATTGTGATTAGCATAACAGGGGAAAAAACATACCTGCTGGAATGTGCTTAAGGAGGCCAAGATAGAGCCTCCAATCCAGACACTGTATTTCCGTTCCGGGGGAGCTACCACCTTGATTTTCATGCTGCTAGGCGCAAGTGCTGTGATTTCTTTGCTCATCCTATCAGCAATGCCCGGGAACATAGTAGACCCACCACTCAGAACAATATTTCCATACAAATCCTTCCTAATATCGACATCGCACTTCATAATGGAATTGTATGTGGTCTCATGTATCCCGGCGGCTTCCATCCCAATCATCGATGGTTGGAAGAGCACCTCCGGGCAGCGGAAACGCTCTGCTCCGATCGTGATCACTTGCCCGTCAGGCAGCTCATAAGTCTTCTCCACAGAAGAGCTTGTCTTGGAAGTCTCCAGTTCCTGCTCGTAATCAAGAGCGATGTAGGCCAGTTTTTCTTTCATGTCTCTCACGATTTCGCGCTCGGCTGTGGTGGTGAATGAGTATCCGCGCTCCGTGAGAATCTTCATGAGGGCATCGGTGAGGTCACGACCAGCCAAGTCGAGGCGAAGGATGGCGTGTGGAAGGGCGTAACCTTCGTATATGGGAACAGTGTGGCTCACACCATCCCCGGAGTCCAGTACAATACCTACAAATTTTAAGCATTAGCAGCTGATAATTCAAATTTAAAAATTGGTGACTATATAAGGAATCATATTATACTATAAAGTGATAAGCATCAAACTTTACACAAGGTTCTGATTGTGAAATGATAATTCGACAAAGAACAATTATTCCCATGAAGGCAAAATGGACTACAAGACACGGCAAATTGTGATATGATGAAGTTGTGATGGTCACAACAACTAGAATATATATCAGTAATTGCTTATAATTACCAGAGTAAAACATTTGGTCAAAAAAAAATCCAAAATAAAGGCAATATGAACTGCAAGAAAAGATGCACAACAAGTGTAAATTTTTCAGATCTAATTAATTTTATTGCAACACAAAACATAAGAATGTACACTGAATCAATCGATTCCCCAGAAGCTATAATTGAGTAAACCTTCCACGTCTCATGTCCAACTGTTTAATATCTACCTCATTCAAGCGTGACATAGAAGAATAAAAAAACTGATTTCAGTGACAGAAATATGTAAACCACTTCTTATTCAAATTTATCTAAATTAGACACCCAAGAATTTCTATAACAGAATACAACATATAAAGGTAGAAACAGTTGAAAATAAAACACACTAACCTGTTGTGCGACCACTAGCATAAAGTGATAGGACAGCCTGAATGGCAACGTACATAGCAGGAGCGTTGAATGTTTCAAACATGATTTGGGTCATCTTTTCACGGTTGGCCTTGGGGTTCAGAGGTGCCTCAGTGAGGAGGACTGGATGTTCATCAGGAGACACACGCAGTTCATTGTAAAAGGTGTGATGCCAGATCTTTTCCATATCGTCCCAATTGCTAACAATGCCATGTTCGATTGGGTATTTTAAAGTTAAAATACCACGCTTTGATTGAGCTTCATCCCCAACGTATGCATCTTTCTGACCCATGCCAACCATCACACCAGTGTGGCGTGGACGACCCACAATGCTTGGAAAAACTGCCCTTGGTGCATCATCCCCAGCAAAGCCAGCCTATATACAAAGAATACACAATCAGTTGGACCTTTATTTTTTTATGCAATTATGATTTTCCTGTAGAAGAGGGTGGGTTATTAAGATCTTTGTGTCATTTTTTCCTGTGTATCTGAATAATGAGCTTGTGTACAGAATTTACAACTGAGTTGAATCTTTATTTATATTTTTTTTTATACAATCACGACATGTACCTTGACCATTCCTGTACCATTGTCGCACACGAGCGGTTGGATATCCTCAGCATCTGCCATCTTCTTTCACTGGAAAGGTGGAAAATGGAAATCAGCTATAAAGAAGAGTTGACAGTGCAACAGAGATGAGTCAGAGGTTCAAGTATAAAACAAATAAAAGAGGGGGAAATGAAATAATAGCTAGGTAAGGTCCTCTCTCCACGTGTAAGATTACAGCTTGAAATGGTTTATTAAAATAACCAACATAAACAAAATTTTAAAGTCCCAGAATCCTACAAATTAACCAATGCTTTTCACTAATTCTGGACAAGAAGCCCTCATTTTACAATATTATTGATGAAGAGTAAACAAACATATCATGGCTGCATACACACATTCAATAATGAGAGAGTTGCAGTTAACTGAAGAATCAATTTGAGCTGATTTTTTAATGATATCAGGTTTATAATCCATTCTCCTCATTTTAATGGCAACCCTTTTAGTGGGAAAGATAAGAGAAACATCAGATAGAAAATGAAAAATATCTAGGGGTTAAATCCATCTTATGGTATCTATATTCCAAAGATCAGGCAAAAAGATCAAAAAACCTTTCTAAGCTAATAAAACAAGAAAATTCTTTCTTATACCATCTATATATTGGAGCCAAGCAGATGCTGAACCAAGTTGCTAGCATTATGACTGATGCCCTAAGCTAATTATGTATTGTAAAACATCAAAATTGTAACCAGTACAACAAAAACATTAACACATTATTTGGGGTTAAAGAATGAAAGAGAAATTAGAAAAAAAATGTAAAAGTGGAATAATTGAGTAACTTGACATCAGATGCAGTGAGATAATAAAGGTTTTGAAACTCAGATAGCAAAATGAAGTAATATATACCAGCTTCCATACATATGGCCAATACTAAAACAAGGCTGAAGTCAGTTTCCATTTCACTGACATGAGAAAACCTGTTTTAAGTCTGATTCCTCAAGTGGTTTTTTTTTTTGAAGGAAAGGTAGATGTTTGCTACCCGATTTCATTTACTGAATTCGAATTACAAACTCCGAACGGAGGGAGATTAGAAACATAAGACAATAATAAAAAAAGACTTGCGAGGAAACGCAAAACATGTCCGCGAGGTTAGATGAGACATCTAACCGACGGAAAGCGCGCACCCGATTACCCCTCTATGAATATGGTCCCATTGCGGAATTGGATATCTTTCGCCTTCGCTATGTAGCGGCCCCAATCCCGTATACACCCTCGAAACATCTCCCACATGTTTTCTTAATACACACGTGCCCCGTTGAACATCGTGTCATTTCGCGTCCTCCAGATAGTCCATGCTCCCGCCGGTATAATTGCCTGCGATACCACCGCCGCCAAGTTGTTGTCGTCCGCCCTTTTAAGCGCTTTGCCGGCTTCCCATAGCTCTTCGATGGTGTGGCAAGGCATCTGAATCCCCGTTTGCACTCCGATCTCCACCCAAAACACCCTCGTGATCGGGCATCCGCAAAACGTTAAACCGTTTCCACTGTCGTCAAGCATAGAGGGCACTCCATTGGGTCATTTGGCGCCCACTTAGCCCGGTACACTCTCGTGAGGAGTCGCTCTAGGTACAAAAGCCACATGAACACCTTGATTTTTAAAGGAATCTTTGGCCTCCATATCTGTTTGTACTTCGGGTTTGTCGATGTCCCCCCGCCTCGATCCGCTCTCCACCATGCATAAGCTTGTTTGACCGAGAACACCCCCAATGACCCCGGCCTCCAATAGATCGTGTCGTCCTTTGCCTCCTGCATGGACATAGGACCGAGGTGCTCCAACAACTTCGCGAATTGGGTTGTCTCGGCCACGCTAAGGCGCGCGCGCACCAGCTCCACTTGCCATGTGCCCGTTGTGGGTAGAAAGAACTCCGCCGTCGGACCCTCCTTCTTGACAGCCAAACGATAGATGTCCGGTGCTACGTCGCAAAGGCGCTCGTCCCCGCACCACCTTTCCACCCAAAAATGGACCGATCTCCCGTTCCCAAGCCTCCATACCATCACCCTCTCCAAGTCCGTACGGTCGGTAAATAAGCCCTTGCTCAGTTGCGTCGCCCTTGCGTTCAATATGGGCCATCGGCGGTCTCCGATTCCCTCTCCTCCGTATCTGTCCGTGATAATTCTGGACCATATAGATTTGTCCCGGGTGAGCCACTTCCACGTCCATTTTGCCAAGAGTGCCATGTTCATAGTTCGAAGGTCCAGGACCCCCAACCTGCCTTCTTGTTTGGTGCGGCAAACCTTCTCCCAATCCACCAAATGCGGATTCCGACGTGCCTCCCCGCCTCCTCGCCACAAAAACCTCCTCCTGATACAATCAATTTTGTCGAGGACTCCTACCGGAATCCTGAATACCGAGAGGTAGAACAGTGGCAGATTCGTCAATACCGCTTGAAGCAACGTCAACCGTCCACCCCAACTGAGTAGTTGCCCCTTCCAGCCGGCCAACCTCCTCTCAAAACGTTCGATGAGGGGGTCCCAAGCTTCCTTCGTCAAGCGGCCCTTCACCAACGGGAGGCCGAGATGCTTCGTCGGAAACGTACTCACCATGCAACCCATGCATGCAGCCAACGTGACTTCCTGTTGAGTGTTGATAAGTATCCCATGCATTGAACTTTTATGCATGTTGAGGCTCAAGCCCGATAGGAGGCCAAAACAGAACACGATGAACCGGAAACCTCGGACACTCCGTGCGGTAGCTTCGCTGAGTAGGATCGTATCATCTGCATATTGTAGTATGGACACCTTTTTTCCATGTGGAGTGCTCGACAACCCCGCGATCCAACCGCCTCTTCCACACGTGCGCATAGTCTACGGAGGACGTTTGCCACCATGACGAAGAGGATGGGGGAGAGGGGGTCGCCTTGTCGCAGTCCCTTGTTGAGGGGAAAGAATCCGGCCACCTCACCGTTGACCACCACAGAAGCATGCACTGTATCAATGTATTGGCGAACCATCCGAAGCCACCGTGATGGAAAGCCATGTTGCCCGAGCAGTTGAAGCAAGAAGTCGCGGTCCACACTATCATAGGCCTTGGCGAAGTCCATTTTAAATAACACTCCCGGCCGCTTGTCCTTTTGGAGAGCTGAGACCAGCTCTTGGGCAGAAAGAAAGCCCTCTTGTAGTGACCGCCCCGGCAAGAATGTTGTTTGCTCTTCCTCCACGAGATCTCCACACACTTGCTTCAGCCTATTTGCCATAACTTTGGCCACGATCATATATGCGCCGTTGACCAAACAGATTGGTCTGAATTCTTCCACCCTCAAGGCTCCTTCTTTCTTCGGAATCAACACAAAATGCGAGGCATTCAAACACCCCACGCTCCGAGTCCCCGCATGGAATTCATCCAACATGGCTATCACGTCATCCTTCACGATACTCCAATAACGTTGGAAGAATATCAAACCGCAACCGTCCGGCCCTGGGGCCTTGTCCCCCTCCGCCCTACTGAACGCTTTGTATACTTCGATCTCATTGAAAGGCTCGTCCAGGAATGCTATCTGATCTGGAGTGAGGCGAGGCAGCTCCCTGTCCTCCCAAGATGCCTTCCATCCTCGCCTCTTTTGAAAGGACTGTTTGAAATACTCCACCAAGTTGTTTCAGATGTCGGCCTGTTCTTCCCATGTTTGGTCCGTGATTTGAATTTTTGTTATGCGATTCACCCTCCTCCTTTGGCTTGCCGTCCGGTGGAAAAATTTTGTGTTGTTGTCACCCGCTTGCAGCCATAGAGCCTTGGATTTCTGCCACCATTCGATCTCCTCCAGCTTTAGGATGTCTGCCAATTCGCCCTTTGCCCTGTTTCTTTGATTGCGTGCTTCGTCCTCCAGAGCTGCATCCTCCTCTGCCAAGTCCAATGCCTGTATGACTAGTTGGAGCTCCTCCTTTTTTGCTTTTTTCGCCGCCTTGACCGTCTTGCTCCATTGTCGCAGGACCCTCTTCACTCTCCTTAACTTGAATGCTACCCTCTTTGCCCCTCTCAGACCGCTTGCGCTCGCATTCCATGAGCTCCGGATGAGGTCTTCGATCCCCTCCACTTCGCACCACCAAGACGCGAAACGAAAAGGACCCGCGGTCCTTGGCATCTCCGTCATGAGGAGCAGAGGAACGTGATCCGACACCACCCTGGGTAGTGCCTTCACTGAGCAATCTGGATACATATCCTCCCACTCATCGTCGATGAGGATCCGATCCAGCCTAGCAAGTGATGGTTCGCCACGCAAATTGCTCCAAGTGTATTGCTGGTTTGATATTGGCAGGTCGATGAGACCCTCGACCTCTATCCAGTCAGAGAAGGATGACATCGCCGTTGTCACCTGTCCCCCCCGTTCCTCTCCTCAGCAGTTCGAACCACGTTAAAATCGCCCATGAACGCGACTGGCACATTCCAAGCTACGCGGATGGCTGAGAGCTCCTCCCATAGAGACGCTCGCTCTGTGTCATCGTTTGGACCATATACGCTGCAGCAACACCACTGACTCCCAGATCGTATGTCCTCGAAAAGAATGAATAGGGAGTACCTGCCCACCGATTTATTCACCATTTTCCGAAAAGATGAGTCCCAACAGATTAGGATCCCACCCGCCGCGCCCCTCGCCTCCTTGAACTCCCATTCATCAAGCAACCCCGCTCCCAGCTCCCTCAAGTGGTTAACAGGTCGTTGAGACCAACATGGGGAAATGGTTTTTATTTTTTTCTAAAAGAATATGAAACAAAAACAGACATGTCTGCAACTTCTCCCAAAACATCACGACAAAAATCCACGTAAAATCGCCAGCTGATTTCTATAATTCGGTGTTTTCTGAGTGATTAATATTGCAAACATTGGTATGGCAATAAAAAGGTGGACAGAAAAGGTCCAAATAAAAGAATTCTTACAGTACAAGACAAAAAGAAGAAAAATACCCGGAACAGGAATTTACAAATAAAATGCATCTGCATAACCATATTGTAATTGTGCTCAAACAAACAACAAAATTACAATATAAAAAGCAATTCGTTTCTATAAATAATAACTTAGGCTCGTATTCTTGGGGATTGCACGAAGTAAATTATCTAACATTATTTTCATTTTCTAAAAAGATGCATTCTGCGAATAGTTTCATTAGTAGTGATTTCATATAAAAAATTTCCTCCGTTTGAAAATATAAAGCAAGATATGGAATAAAGCATAACAACTGAAAACTTTGCTTTACGCCATTCCAAAAATTTCCCCAGAAACACACACACCACCCCACAAAATGAGTCAATTTGCTTGACATCCAAGTCCAAACACTATAACACATTCCAAACCACAACAAAGGTGCTTGAGATTGAGCAATACAAAATATACTAGTTTTGATCAAAGATTCAAATGTCAGAGGCCATGGCAATGTTTAAATTCTGGCTCCAGATATGTACATTACATGTTGGTGTCAGGGAAATAATGCCTATTCGGAAAACAAAATCATATCTCTTAATGAAAATTTCCCCCATGCCAGCAAAATGTTGCGTAACAAAATGTTTTTTTTTTTTTGATAAAACCAATACTCCCTACCACTTCATATCAACAGAAACCATGATTTTGGTAAGAACTCAGCACAAAAGAAACCTCATTAATTATATTAAAAAAACACGCAACAAAGGGACGGACATTGATATTCATACTAATGGAATCCACGTTTTTCACAAAACATATCAAATCCTAATACATTCAACGCACATTAAAAAAAAAAAAACAGATCTACATATAAACATAAACATTCCATTATTCCTGATGACGAAACACTCACACACAACATTGAGAACCCAAAAGATAACAGCATTGTATCTCAACCAAACACACAAAAGTACAAAAACAAATCCGACCAAACAATCGAAATCACGATAAAAAAAAACTGACAGAATCACTCGATAAACATCGAATCGTGCAGAATCGGGGACAATGACGATCAATCATAATGCACTTCGAACTACACGGATCGAATGAGCGACGATTCTTTCGTATTAATTGAAACACATATAAATGAAGGATCAATGCGATTCGTTGAAGAAGAAATAAAAATCAGGTGCCGATCGATCGGAAACGGAAAGATCAGAAATCCAAAAGAGGATTACCTTGGAAACCCTAAATCTCGTCTTCGTCGCTATTTGTATCACCTCGGACAATGAGACCTGTTAAGCAACTTATGTTCGAATGTGATTTTTTTTGGGTCTTATATTCGTATATTCTAACAAAACAAAGGAAAATAAAGACACGTGTCATTACCTGTTTGATCGATGACCTAGCTTTCTGGCATTTCGATTCCCTTAAATAAATCGGCCGGAAGCATCAAACTTATCCGGGTTCTGTTACACCCGGATCCATTTCCAACTCCAATTTCAGTCCCACATGCATTGAAAATTAACGCGCATATGCTCACATTAACAAAGCATATGCTTTAAAAGAATTTTTTTATATTTTCTATAAATGCATTCATGTAATTCATTGAAGTATATATTTTATTTTTTTATAAAAGCATGTACTTCATTAGATGAGGTATATACTATTTGAAAAAAATTAAAACACATGTAAACTGAAATTGAGGCTGAAAATGAGAATGAATGTAACATTATCTGACTTATCCGAATACAAAGGATAAGTACAGTCCATTGCATAGCCGCAATTCCAGTCTACACATGTTTTGAATTTTTTTAAAATAATATACTTCATATAATGAAATACATGCTTTCATAAAAAAATGAAACGTATGCTTTCATAAATTGCATAAATGCATTAATATAAAATGTGAAAAACTCAATTGACTCCATCACATTTTTAAAAAAAAACTCAAATTATTATTGTAATCCTTTTAAACCATGGCAACTCAATTCTATCTTGTCTAACCCAAATTTTATACTTAAATCCTGAAAATTAAAAAAAATTATATTTTGAAAATCCTCTCTTTTCTTTGGTATTGTTTTTTTTATTAATGTAAATTATTGTTCTATTTTTAAAAAAAAATTTATATTTGTGATAAATACAAGATAAAAATACATTTTAAAAAATTCTTATAAAATTTATTTTTTTAAATGATCTAATATATATAAAAATTCCTAGAGCGACGACCGCAAGACCAAACGCAAAACCTTGATTGGTTTCAGACAAGTCTCCCAAGATCGATTTAAAAATCACAGCACAACTTTAATCAAATAAAATAAAACCCATAACGTACGAAATTAGGTAAATCCACTCACTGCGCGATTCAATAAAGTCTTAATAACTAAAGAATCTCAATCAAAACTAACGATGTTTATATAACGCACAAACCCAAAAAAAAAAAAACACAGTTGCGCAAAACCACGGGCGTTTGTCAAAATGGTTTTTCAGATGAGAATGAAAAAGGAAAACCAAATTCAACACCTGCTGCACATGCCAGGTTTTAGAAGAGATATACAGTATACACTGTGGAAGTGTGCATTCCTCATGGGACCAATTCAATTACAGGAATAGAATTATTCGTCTTAGTTAGTTATATTGAGATAAATAATTATTGAGTGAATTGTTATAATTATTCAATGTCGCCAGACTTTTTTTTTTTTTTTCTTTGAGCTTTGCTATACAGGCCCCAGCAAATAGGTCACTCTCACAGGTCCCTTGATGTATCAAAATCTAATTGGTTGTGTAGATCATTTCTATAAAAGGACAAAATAGGTAAATATCTTATTACCTCTAATTAAAAATCACCCCTCTTTTTCCATTTTTTCCCCACTCACAACCTTCTCTCTCGCCCAACATTCCATTTAAATTAGGGTTTTGAAAAAATAATTTGAATCGAAAATCAGAGCTAAAAAAAACCTATTTTGTTTAAAACGAAAAACAAATCCTGATATTTCCTTCAAGAAACGATCTAAAAACAAAAAAGTTCTTCGAGAGGTTTCAACTACAACAAAAAAAAATGGGTATGCTACTTTTTTTTATTGGTATTTCTAAAAACGACTATGTTGTTTTTGAAGATCTTGTGATTAATTGTTTTTTTTTCTATGGTTTTTTTTTATTCGAATACATACAAAATGTGCCTGATTTTTTTATGCAACCCCTTTTTGGTATTTTTTAAAACGACTCTGTTGTTTTTGAAAATCATGTGATTAATTTTTTTTTCTAGGTTTTTTTTTGTTTTTCATTTGAATAGATACAAAATGTAACTGATTTTTTATACAGAAAACTGTAATGTATGATTAACTTCTATTTATGTTTGTTATTAAAATGTAGCTGACAAAAAAGATTACTGTAATCAGATTTCAGTTACATGTATTTCCATTTTTGCTTAGTAGTTGATATAGGTAATGTAAACATGTAACCAATGTAACACACTTTAAGTAGTTGGTGGTGTATATAAGTGATCAGCAAGTGTAACTAACTATGATTTTTTTTCCAGAAAATTGAAATGTATGATTAAATTCTTATTATGTTTGTTATTAAAATGCAGCTGATAAATCAGATGACTGTAATCAGATTTCAGTTATCATGCATTTTTATTCTTCTTAATAGTACTACTGTGTGCAATGTGACCTTCTAGTAAATGTAATCGACTTTAATTTTTTACCGGTGTATATAAAATGATCAGCAAATGTAACTAATTATTGCAATGTATTGCAGTTTTTACAGGTGTATATTAAATGATAAGTAAATGTAACTAACTATTACAATGTATTGCTGAATGTAATTTTGTTTTAAATTTGTTTCATGTTATTGTTATGATGAAAGTAACTTTATTTGAAATGCAACAGTTTGAATTAACATACAAAATTGAAAAATAAATCATATTTTTCACACGGCCTGAGCAAAAAAAATCATATTTCTCACCAGAATAAATCATATTCTGAACTGCCTAAAAAAAAATTCACACGAAAATGAATGGACAATTCAAAAGTTGAAATTCAAAAAAAGGAGAATAACATATTTCAATGCCATCATGTGTGATTCTAGTAATTAATTACAATCTTATTTTGGTAACTACCCCGTTAATTACGGTCAACATTAACAAAGCACTTTAGGAGTATTTATGGTAATCCAACCTATGCCATGTCATGAGGTTTACGAGGGGCTTACGAAATGATGCTTGTCAATCATTTTCCTTTTTCTTTACCCCTGTCCTAATTTTTTTATTTTTTTTTGCAACTTTTTATGATGCATGAACTACCTATTACAGACAGAGTTATAAAAATGTAGAAATATAATGTGATGCATACATAAATTATATACATAGTTATATATATATATATATATATATATTTATAATAATTACCTACAGAGAGCATTCAACATACACAAAGATGATTAAACACAAAATGATAATAGATATATTTCTAGTGTCATTACAATATATTAATGAACTGTAAGTCCTCAATGTTTGAATTATAGTTTGTCTTCCCATCTTAATGAAATCACCTATTGTCTACCCCTTAATTATCTTAATGTTCTCTTTGGTGAATTCGAACTCACTAAAATGTAATTATAACTAACAGAAATATACTTACAACTTATAAAAATGTAATGCACAAGTACAAAAATATAATTACAACTTACATAATTACAATTATATTTATCAATTATAGAAACGACAATATTACAAAATTAGTGATTATTATTTACATAACATAAATGTAATATCATTTATAAAATTAAATTAAGGTCGGGGAGAGATGAAGTCGTGAGGACAAAAAATAATATGATCAAATTTTAGGGGTAAAGAAAAAATAAAAAAAGTTCAAGGGTAAAAAAATAAAGCTATTGGTCGAGGCAATTCACCCATAATTATTTGTATAAAATAAGTGATTTTCCATTTGAATTTTTTTTATATATAAAAATGATATTTTTGTTCTGTGATTTATTTTAAATAAACTAAAAACAAATGATTGATAAAAGTTCATGACTATTTGCATCACAACTCTTTATATGCATAAATTATTTGTGTTTAAGAATATGTTTGAAACATTTATGTGTGATACGATAGATATGACATGTTTTTGAGACATGTGTTGTTAAAAAGGATAATTTTTAATACATATAATGATAGTTTTGTCCATTAATATAGATAAATCATAATAAATCATTCTACTACCCTATAATAGTATTCAAGATTCTTTTGAATTCGAGGTTAAACGGATTCTACAATGGGAAAACACCGCTTACTACCATCGTGGGATCCAAACCTGAATATAGCGTTTGCGTTTTTTTTTTAAAAACTGAACAATATATGGTAATTTTTTTTCACATTTGAGAAGCTATTGAAACTATCGCTTCTCTACCACCCATGTTTCTCCAAAACGCCGAGTCTCACGCCGCACACTCAAACGGATCCTCAAGTGTTTTACCATTTATCCACACATAATTATCAAGTTTTTTTTTTGGTTGCATATTTTCCCTTATTTTTTTATTCTTAGGCTATTCCTTATCCCATACAAGGGTTTGCCCCTCCATGTGGATTATTCAGTATAAATTAGTATTCCTGGATAGATTTGTATCAGATCCACAGTGTATTCCAACCTCTTTTGGAAATTAATATCAGGACTAATATTAATTCATCCAAATTAAACAAACAGTTTTCTCTATTCCTATCAGTCCGGCCCTTGGCCCTCACCCAATGTAGGGCCTAAAATCAATTTAAAGACCACCCTTGGTTGTCCCATGAAAGGTTATCCTTTTTTAAGATGGCCTTAAAAATATCAATCAATCAATCTACAATTATATTTTTTTGGGGGGGGGGTGGTTCTGAAATACTTTAAATGCAGGAAATGAGTGGATAAGATCGACACGACAAGGTCCCAAAAACGGATATCATCATCACCTTATCTCAACAGTGTATCTTTAGATTTTCCCCACCAAAGCATATATTAGATTATATAATAATACACCAAAAATACAACAAACCCCAACAAGAATTAATCAAAATGGGCTATTAATACAAAAAAAAAAAACACTAATTTAAAATCATTGATTAGCTTTTCATTTCTTTGTTTCTAGAACCCATCAATCCACCCCTCCCAAAAACAAAAAACACACTTTTTTTGTTGTTGTTGAAAAAAAAAATCAGGCATACTGAAGATCAGAAAGAGAGAAAGACCTAGAACTAGATCTGAAAGTCCTGAATTGCTGCCGCCTCTGTAGACAAGGTAATGGAGATGTGAAGTCTCTGTTTTCCTCTTCGTCTTCCTCCACCAATGGAAGATCAGGCGTTTTGAAAGTGACCCTATTGAGAGACCCATGCGAAGCTCTCCTCGAAAGAGAGACCTTACGAGCCATCAAAATCCGCCTCCGCTTGTTGAATGGGTTCTCCGGCTTCACCAGATCCTTAGCCGTCGCTGCATCGGAAAGGCTCGCGAAGGACTTCGATTTCCCCGAAAAACAACTCGATAATCCCTTCCTGGAACAATCAAACGCATAAAGATCCAAACTTTATGAGGTATAACAGATGCCCAGATCGAAAATCTAGCGAAATCAAAAACGCCCAAATCAAGAAAAACAGGGGTCTTGGTTGACTCACTTGATGGGGAGAGCGTCCTCCAACGAATCAAGACAACCCAAAGGTCCCTCCTTTAACCGGCTCTGGACCTCGCCTTCCTCTTCGTCTCCCTCTCCGTCCGAGAGAGACCCCTCTCCGATCGACGACGACGAGCTCTCCGAACACCCATCGATGGAGCTCAAAAAGAACCCGTTTTGATCCCTCTCTTCCCTCTCCTTCCTCTTCCCCTCGTTCAGACAAACCTCCACCGCCGTCTCCGGCGGAGATTTCGGCGGAGCCGCCGTCGGCGGAGGCTTGAAATCAATGGTGGGGCCCGGAACCGCCACAGCCACTGCACTATCCAACACGGGAGACATTTTTTTTTTTTTTTGGGTATTGGATTTGGATGTCTTTATAGCGTCCTCAACATAACAAAGGCAGTATTTAATGTCAAATTTTAAATGTAATAATAATAATAATGTCTAAAAATCATAAACTATTATTATATTATTTGTTTATGTGAATATGTATAACAGCGTGTGTTTTACAAACTCACCACCTCTTCTGTTGGGGACGTGTAGTGTAACCGTTTTTTTATCTGAACCTCCTTTAAAATTATATATATATATATATATTCAAATTTATTTCATTTTACAAGATATTTTTTACACAATATTTTTAATATGCTATTTTGGATTGGACGTTCCATTTTTTAAAATAAAATTAAGATGAGTGTGTACCATTTTATTTATAAAAAAATGTCATTTAGATTTTGGTGTCATTATTTTATCTTCATTTAATACCCTTTTTGATTTGGTACGGAACTCTACATCTTAATAAATATTTTTTGATATCTTATTTTAGATAATCTATATTTTAAAAAATATCTTTTAAATTATTTTAACAAACATTTTTTTAGGTTTTATATATCTTATGCTATAACTAATACTTCTCACATTTTTATCTTATTAGTTGTTACTTTTCAAATTGATAAATCAAATGACACTATTTATCAAAAAAATAAATGGTTAAAATGATTTAGTGCTCATTTTATCTAAAAAATTAGTCCATGTAAAATGAATTTAGTGGGATTTTAAATTACTTGGAACCAAATGCTCATTTAATGTCTTTTGATTTTGATTTGATATTTAAGTGAATCTTCTTGGCTCTCAAGTTTGTTTAGGGTTTTTTATTATTTTTTTGTGTTGTAATTAGGAAAGATTTTCTGTTTATGTTTGCTAAATAATATTGAATGGGAGAAACATAAGATTAAACTTTTTTGTGTAATCTTATCATGTGTTACTCTGTTACTCTGCATTCTTTCTGTCATGACATTTGCCTTGCTTGGTGTTGTAACTATAAATCACTTGTTCTTAAAAGGTGGTTATTTTTTTTAAAATAAAATAGGATCATAATCTTCAACAAAAAAAAAACTAAAAAATAAAAATAGGATCACAATCAGATACCAATTATACATTGAAAATAACAATAATAATAAAAAATATCTATATTGAAAATATAATGCAATACAACCCAATCAAATTGGTCGTGGACATGAATGTTACATACATGGGATCATCACATCTTTAATTATGTAGGGTTGGACTTTGTAAATTAAAAGAATTTTTTTTGTTTGTTTGTTTGAATGGAAATAAAAAAATAAAAGAATTGTTTCTTATTTAGGTAATATTGAATGGAAATATGTATGTTTTTGCAATGTTTAACAAAAAAAGGTTAGTGACGTACCGGTAAGATCATCACTGTATCACTGCTATGACTAATATTATTTTATAATCTAATTATGTATGAATTGTGAGATGTTTTATATTTTAACATGAATATTTATGAAGACATAGGATTGAGTAGAGAGACCTGCAGGGGGTTCAAGGGCATCAACGTGTGTCAAATTTTAAAGATATTTTGATTATTTATTCTTATTTTTTCTCTTTTTATTTGATCTCTTCCTTATGAGGTTTAAGATATTTTGGTGAGAGAGTAGGGTACAATATTTCTTTGAGAAAAATGGATAATGTTGAGTAGAGAGAGAAGCCAAGAGATAATAATAGTGAATGGAATTATGCTATCTTTTGTGAATGTAGGCAAATCTTATGGAATCATGTTTGTGTGTTGTTTTTGTATAGATTTGTTCTCTTTATTGTTACATAAGTTTGATATCTAACACTAAAAATGCATCGCTGCATCAACAAATTTCTTCCAAAATATACATGATATATATATTTTTTCCACATTAAAACATATAATATATAATTGAGAATTAGATTAAGTATATGATTCCTACAAAAAAACATAATCTCTGAATGTTGTCCAATCCCATTTCCAATGGCTACCTAAATGTGAAATACTAATTTTTCTCTAGGCGTTGAAAAGAAAATGATATTTTTTAAAAAACAAATGGTCAAGTGGATAGAAATTAATCCAAAGCATGCTTTTACATAAGGATAATGAGCCTCAGTGAACACCATTGACCTTTCCATATCAATATATATTCATGTTATTCTTACCAAATCAATATCTTTCATAACCTTAAGAAACATGAGAATTATTTGAAGTGGAGAATGCCAATATAAGATAATGAAGGTCAAGGAAAAAAGGGGTACATCAAAAAAATAAAATAATTAAAATCATGTTGGAAGGGTTCATGCATTGGGAAATTCAGTACCACTCAAATCATCAATGAGTCTTCTAACTATTTATATCTACCAATCAATCCTTCATTTGACCATGGAGACTGCCGTGCAACCCTTTTTTACTTCTTTACATTAAATTAAAACTATTTTATAAGAATTATTTCACATTCTTCCATCCATTTCTAACCATTAATCCTTATTTGTAATCACATGTCGGTGAGATATACTTTTCATTAATAGAAATATATATGTAATGTTTTATTTTTTTATAAATGAGTTTATTTCATTTATTGAAGTTTATATTTTGGTTTTTATGAAGATACATGCTTTATTATAAATATCATCAATTTTATTAAATCAAAACATGTGAATATTACGTGAGATCGTAAGTCATGGTGCTCTGTTAGAATTCCAAAAATTAAAAATTAAAAATAAACAAGTGGTTTACCATTAGAAAGGAAAGTTAATGGCAGGCAGATATTCTAAATAATTAGGAAAAAAATTTTAAAAAATATTGTGAATCAGAAGATAAAGGTGGGGACAGATAAAGAAGAGTCAATATCTAGGCAACCCAATCACTTAAAAGTGAGTTGAATATGGACATAATTAATTCATACCCTCAACAAATTCTTTATAGCCTTTGATTTCCACCTTATCTCTCAATCCACATTAGAAATAACCAAGATAGAGACCAAATCTTTTTGGATGTATTTATATGTATGTCACTGTAACAACAAACAAAAAGACAACCATTGTATGTATAATATATTGCAGTCTATCGTATGCAGGACATTTGTTGAAAATTTGGCAAGCAAAATCAAACCAGGGTGGTGTAGTGTTCAAAGTGTTTTAAAACTTTTGGAGCTTAACATGAGTTTAAGCTAAATTAAAGTTTGAGGGGTTCAACCTAAGCCTAATCCAATTCGATTTTTAGATTCAAGGAGATAAACTCGAATCCAATTCGAATTGATTTCATGTCTGACTTTCATAACAAAGTCATTCTAAATAATTAGAATTCTATACATATAAATAAATGTGATGATTGTTGGTTTACTAATTTGGGGTTTCACTCAAGATAGTTTTTGGATATTAGTTAGGATAATTTTTAGAGATTTTGTTTTTTTAGAAATCATATTTGACTTTTAACTAAAGTGAAAGACAATTTTTTTAATATAATTTTTTTTTCCAGGAATGAGAGAAAAACTAAATTTTAAATATTGTTTTAGTGAAATATTTTTTTAAGCCTACATCAGTAATATGAGTGTGACAGCAGAGCTGGAACGATGAGCTACGTCTCTATTCAATGAGGTCACATCCCCCATTTGGATCTCCTCTATTGCATCATTGAGGTTGGATAGCAGTCCATGAATTTATTCCAATTTTTATTTGCAGGAGAAGTTGAATAAATATTTTATATTATATTTAACTATTATTGAAAAATAATATTTTACATCTCCTACTTGCAATAAAACTATTATAGAGAATGTATGATGTATGTTATATTTAATCCTACATGCATTGATATTTTGTCAACTAAATATATATTTCAATAAATTATATGAGATTTTGGTTTGAATTATATAATTTATTCATTTTATAAACATATATATTTCATTGTATGAAATATATAATTTTTTTTAAATTCACAATATTTGGATATTGCACAAAATGTATTTAACATTATCCCAATCCAGGCTTATTTAGTTAGTCCCACTAAACAACAAATATCACCCACTGACAAACATGAACCATGGCTATCCTAATGAAAAAAAATGAGGAACCATGGAATTACCAGGCATTAAAAATACTTGGTTCAAATGGACTTCAAAGAGATATATATTTTTTTCAATTATTGATATTGGATGGGGAGCAACTTTGAATGTCAGTGGACCCAAAATAATGTACAAATCTGGGGTCTACACCATGGCATGGGAAAACAGAGTCTCACCAAGTTGGGGTTCCTTTTTTATGATAGTGGCCTTGGATGGGGCCCAAAATGAACCATCATTTTAGATTTTTCTTGAGAACAGACATTCATGAGTTTTAGCTGTTTAATAGAAATAAAAAAAAAACATAAACTTGTTTTCAAATTTTCTAGAATAACATGTTTAATTAAAAAAATTATTTCAGTTTTTAATATAAAAATATATTTTTTAAAGAACAAAATCTAAGGGTTGAGTTTTATTAAAATCATATTATTCAAAAGTGTTTCTAACCGGCCCATACAATCTCTACTATAATATAAAATTTATTTAAAAGATATAAACAATAATGTATATATTTATATTCTATAAATTACATTTTTAAACAATTTTATACATATCTTTTAAAACATGTTAGGACAGCAAAAAAATAATTGAAATGACTGCAAAAATGACGGGAAGAAAAAGGGGTGTACAAGTGGGGGAACACTGGAAGATTCAGTGGTCCCACTTTCCAATCACTGGTTCCTGCTGGTGCTGTTTGTTTCCTTGCCTTCCAACCCCCCAAAAAAACTTCACCAGCTCAACATTTTCTTTCTTTTCTTTCTTTGGCTTCTCATTTTGTGTTTCCACCACCACCACCAACTAAAACCATCACTAATGAGAGAGGCTAAAGTTGGTTCAAACTCTTGACTTTCAGGGGACCAGTTTCAAAAGAGACTTTGTTTGGCAGACAAGTCGAGCTCTCCTGTTCTTTTTTTTCTATTTAATTTTTTTATAATTTTTTAAAGAAAATATATGAAGTTATTTTAAAATAATATAAAAAAAATTCAACGAAATGTATATCCCAGTTTATATACCTCGGTGGATAGTTATTATGGTATATTAGACTGCAGATGAAGCTGTAATAAGGACAGTAGAACGATGTTTTTTATATGTTTATTGGAGTGACTCAATGATCGATGGGTGGGGATAATTGTGACACATAATCTATTAAGAATGTGATGGGTGGAATAGTCAAGAATCTCAAAAGATCTGTTAATAAGATGAGAGTAATGAGAGTTTCTGCACTATTGGCATGTTTGGTTGGAGAATAAGGGAGGAATAACTAGGGATGAGATGGAATAAGAGCATCTCCAATGAGGGTTCTTCATTTTAAAGTCTCTCATTGAAGATTTTAGATTTTTAAAGACTCCTTAAGTTTTCAATTGGAAGATTTTGCTGTTTTGAATACCTATCAATTTCAATGGCAGATTTTTAAATTTATTGTATAGATCTTTAAATCATTATTTTAAATTATAAATTACTTATTCTACCATTTGTTTCTCTCATTTTTATTGTTTATTGAAATTAATGTCTCAAATATTCAATTTGTTATCAAACACATATTCACATTTAAGAAGGTATATACATCGTTAAATATTTTCTTATACTTACTAAAAATTGATTCATTCAACTCGAAATGGAGCGACATAATCGGTGATTCTTTTCCTATTTATTTTTCCGGTTCAATGAATAATTTAGTTTTGAAACTTTGTTTTTGAACTTTAAATGAATTTTTTTTGTTATTATGCTATGATAATGTCACAATTTAAAGAGCAAATTAGGCATTTATAATAAAGTGAAAGTTATATATCATTTGTCAAACAATAATGATTTTAGGCACCAATTTCACATGCCCCAAATAGGTCCTATAATGTGGCACAGATACATTGTCCATAATATCCTTATTGATATTTTCTAGACGGTTATGAAATCCCCTCAATTAAGGGTCAACATTTAATGTGATTTCAAATTTCAATCTCTCACGATCCCTAAATCTACATTTATTTCATCTTCTTCCCTCAATGAATCCCTCCATCACATTTTTTTGAATCCCTAAAAATTCATTCCAAATCATCGTCTAAAAAAAATCCAAATCCCGAACGGTTTCCCATCGTCCCATACATCCTCTCCTCCTGCATGGCAGCATCAAAACCACCCGCACTCAAATCCAAAAAGAAGCGAACGGAGTGAACGGACTTTCTGACAAGTTGTGCTTGCTTATGCTAACGCTGTGGTTTGAACAATATGATTAGTGAAACTAGAAATAAAACACAACAAATAAAAATTAACCAAAACAATTCATTCAGTCACAGAGGGAATGGATCTGAGTCAGAACGAAAGGAAAAGGCGACATTCGATAGTTGGCCGTCCCTTTCTGTACGCCTCTTTCTCTTTCTCTTTTCCTTTTTTTTTTATTTTTGAAAATGCCTAATTCATTGTTATCTCCTTATACCATTATTTCTTTGCTTTTCGTTTTCAAAAATTAAAATTTAACTAAAAAGAAGTTTGATTGAACTTGCCGCCATGACTACTGCTATCCCGCCGATCCCGATATCAAACATTCTGAAATTTGCATTAATGTGAAATGTAACATTATCTCATATATATATACATATATTTAGACAGTAAGAGAGGTGAGATTGGAGATGCCGAGCATGGCAGTGAAGTTCGATAGCATCTTCTTCAAGTTCCTCCTCAAGCATTGCCTCTAATCCCGGATCCAAGCCATTGACACTTATAACAACCTTTTTTTTTTAATTTGGATCTTACCTTAATGTCTCTCGCACTAGATTTGACATTATATTTTGCCTTTTGTTTTAAAATTTTTTTTATGCATTGAATGTCGTTTTTCATAGTTTGATTTGTTTTGTCTCAATTTTTTTGTTACATTTGAAATGTAACAGTATTGTGCGTGTGTATTGTTTTTTGTATTTACACTGTGAAAAATGTGTATTGAAAACAGTGTAAATATAACAGTCAACGTAAATATATGTTTTTGTTACATTCATAAATGTAACATTCAATCGCATACACAATTATTTGTATTTGTTACATGTGAAAATGTAACAGTCAAATCGCATACAATGATTTATACATTTGTAAATATAACAGTCAGCTACAAATGATTGTTATAGAAGTGTTAAATTTTTTACATTGCAATATAAATAGTCATTGAATAACAAATTTTTTATTTGCTTTTGCAGAAGAGTCTGCTACATTGAATTTACTGTTACATTTATACAACACAGTTATACAATCATAAGATTGTTACATTTATATTTATGCAACAGTGTTACATTCTGTAACAGTTATAATCGTAAAAAAAACTGTAACATTTTTTTTGTGTTATTTAGGTAATTTTGGTGTAATTTATGTAAGTTTTGGTGTAATTTTGATTAAAAATAATTTAGGTAATTTTTGTGTAAGTTAGGTAAGTTTTGATATAAAATTCATAAGAATTTCAAAATTCAAATTTTAATAGGCAAATTTTAGAGTGAAATATATTTTTAAAAATAGACAAATTTCAAAATAGGTAAATTCAAATTAATGTGAAAGATTAATAAGAAAAAAAGAGGATTTGGGTTAATGGGGTCTATTTTTAATGAAGCGCATATCTGTATTTTATCATTTTATCCATTTTTAGAAGTCAACAAGCCAATCAATAAGATGATGACACCTCATGGAGTCTGTGAGTGGGGCCTAGGTATCATCACTGTTTATCAAAAGTTATTCAAAGCTAACAAAAGTATTCATGGGTTTACAAATACATGATTTTACATTTAGACTCAAAATTAGTTCTCTAAGTATGAAATATTTTTTTATTTTGAAGACTTGAAGTCTTCAAGATGAAGCGCAATTGAAGCTAGACCCACAAATTCGATCTTCAAATCTTTATTTTGAAGCTCTATTGGAGCTGCTATAAGAGATTTAAGGCTGTTTCAATAATTATAATAAATAAAAATTTGTATATAAGATTTAACCGGTACTGAGAAGATACGAAAAAAGAACAGTTGTTTTCATCCCCATCAGAATTCAGCGGAAACGGGAATCCATGCAACACGTATACATGTTGAACGACTGTCAAAAAGTCTTTCTATTCACACGTGTGTGATCACCAATGGCAATGGTCTTCGTTTCGGCTTCGCTAACATCTTATTCCACATTTTTTCAATGGGGCCCCATCCAGGAGCAAACAGTACATGAAATCAAACACACACACACACACACACACACACACACATAAACTCTAACAAAAATTAATTAAATCGATTTTAGTCCACGTAAAATTAAAAAATCATTACAGATCCCATAAAGTATATATGATTAACGAATATAGTCACTGAATTAAATCGTTTCAATGAATACATTTAAATAAATCCCTATATAATATGAAAAATACATACAAATGTTTCCAGTGGTCATAACAGAACGGTTCAGGGCTTACCTGGTTAAAGAGGAGGTTTTGAGTTCAAGTCTTAGCGCTGACTTACCCACTTGTTTGTTGGCGGAGGTAGTTTTTCCAGTTCGACCGTAAAGTCAGTCACGAGGAGTCCCTTCGATATAAAAAAAAAACGTACAATTAAAACGTACAATTTATAAGAATGCTTCTACCTTTTCTTGAAAATTTTCCTACTATCGTATACTCACCAAGAGCTAAAAAAATAAATATAACTCATTGAAAACTTATAAAAATAAAAATAAAATTATGGTAAAATCAGTAAATACCTTCAAAATCAACCAAAAATTTAGTTAGTGTAATATAATAATTTATTAAGTAAATTTTATAAGTTTATCATGTATGGTTAAAGTCAACCACAGATCTGATTAGTTTCGATTACAGTAAAAACTAAAATAAATATTGTCTAATAAAATAAAAACTTTAGGGGAATTTTCATTTATAGGGACATTTTCCGATTTTCCATAACTTTCTAAAGAGTTATATCAATCTTTCCAAAATAAATGGTGAGAGCATTTTGATAACTTTTAATGTAAATAGTTAACGTTAATCATGTACCAAATTAGTTGGGGGTGAAGATGGGGACCGAAACGATATTTTTCTAGTAGCATAGAGACATGTGATGGTTTTCAAATTTTATAGGTACTAAAACCAATTTAGCTCACTTTTAAGGGAGTTGTATCGATTTTCCCTATATATTATTGGAAAAAAATTAAATAAGCTCATGTAAAATGCGTGAAGTCCATATAACCCTATGACTTTTCCTAAAATCCATGTAACTCTCTAAAATCACATAGGTAAATCCAAGTAACCCGAGTTAAACTTCAATTGTCAAATGAAAAATGTTATGCCAATATTCTTTTTGTTGACTCTGACTAAAAACACAATGTATCAAAAAACCTTCTATATATAACGATTTTACCCCTGCAGATAGATTATAAAATCCTATTCGGTGAAGTAAAATCATCATTTACAAATAATTTTCTTACTTTTAACATATTATAAAAGTTTTTTGGTATATTATATTTTCAATCAAGGTTAATCAAACTAATTATTTACATAATAATTTTAATTTGTCAATAAAAATTTAACTCAATTGGTTATTTGAATTTACACAAGTGTTTTATGGGGGTTATATGGACTTCAAAAAAAGTTGATGAGTTATATGGATTTCAGGCAGTTTAGAGGGGGTTACTTGAAATTTTCCGTATATTATAACTATTCATTATATTAAAAAACATTACAAACTATGTAATTATAAAAAAATATATAGACTTCATTAAATAAATATATAATTGGGAAAAAAATTCAAGTAGCATTGATAGGAGGGCAACTGCATATCCAAAGATCTCCCTGGAAAATTGGTAAGAAAGGGATATGCTGAGAGTATCAGATATTTCTATGATGTATATGGTGACATTTTCATAAGTTCCTAATAAGGCTTGCAACCTGGGATGTATATGGTGACAATTCTTATGTTGTTGCAACTACCATCATTGATGGTATTCCTCGTATGCATGATAAAGCTAAGAACATGTGCCTGTGTTTTTATATCATTTAAAACAAGAAATCCCCAGGACCACAAAGGCACAAATGATCTCATCAAAGAATATTAATAATCATAGTCAAATCAATTTAATATTCTCTTTCTACATGGTTTGGCAAAGTATAGGAAGAATAAATATTCACACCGATTCAACTAGAGTTGTAATTCTCTCAAGAAGTGAAATATAGTAACGACCAAAGAAGTTGAATAATGTCCCTCTACATAGTTTGGCACAGTCAAGGAAGAATAGATGTCCATATATATACCAAATTCAACTAGAATTGTAATTCTCAAGAAGTGAAATATAGTAAGATGGTTTGTGCAATGAAAAAATTGAACAAGTTTTGGATTTGTAACTACTATTCTCAAACATGTTTAGCCCTTATTATACTTTATTCCAAATGGAACAAAGAGAGAGAAAAAAAAATTAGATTGGTATTCTTGGATGATAGCTTCAAATGAGATTGGTTCTCTTGGATGATAGCTTCCTTTCGATCCTTAGTTATAAATTGGGGTGAATAAGAAATTCACAGATCGGTGAATAAAAATACACGGATTGACAAGTCCTTTTGGAATTACTAACTCACGCTAACTTATCTATGCATAGCTAGTAGTTTTTACCCATGCGAAACAAACAATTCTTTTTTGTTGTTCCCCTTCAATCAGAGCTTATTCTTCTCTTATTCCGTATTCCAAACGGGGACTTAAGAATAGAATGAGGTGGACTAATCTACAGTTTCACACAAGGATGATAACATAATAACAATGAAAGTTCATGTCATCCATTCCCTGCAATGGCAGTTTATTCAAAACAACAGAATTTCCTAAAGATGATCATAATGACAAGTTTACTTGGAGCCTTGAACAACAATACTGTCATAACTATGGAAGTTCATCATCCAGTCAAATCTAAACTTGTGAGTTTCTCTGCAGTGTTTCCCATTCAAAATTAGCAAATCTTAACAGATGACCTCCAGATATGCAATCCTCATCATAAGGCATATCACCCACTGTTATGTTTTTCTAGTCAAAATCCACTAGGGTTGCAAAACAATACAATCATTTGTTGTAATAGAAGATCAAGCAGATAACATGATGAAACCCATTCTACTTCCATGAAAGAACTGCTATTTTTTTTTTTTGGAGGTAAAGATGAGCTCAACTATATTACACCCACACCTCATATAGTATCAAGTATGTCTCATTAACTGTCAATTTCCAGTGGTGTTAATGTGACGTATAACACATACCGATAATTAAGGTGTATTTCATTTAATAGCATCAATCGTGCCAACATTCCAACTAACATTGGGACCCTTAAAGCTGATTCATTGTTCCTAGACCTCAAAAATCTGACGACGTAATGTCCTGTGCCAGCCTAAGTTCTCATGCATCACCAGATCAACTAACTATTAATCATGCTTGCAAGTTGCAAATGCCTCATAGAATACACCTTGCACTTGGTACTTGAAGGTCCACATAACAACACATGGTCATAAACATCTAAATAACCTTTTTTTCCGAACAATTCTGGCCAGTCTTTAAGAATTTTATTAAGCAATAAATTATGTAACCTATGTCAATCAAAATGTTCTTGGATCTTCGTACCTCCTGTTAGGACATCAACCTTTCTTGTGTTTCATTAAAAAAAAATCGCATATCTTCCCACAGATGGACATTTCCAATAAAATCAATCTTGAGATCCTCATTTCAGAAGGGGCACTGTTACACTCACACACTTTAAAGTCATTCCTCCATTGGCCACATCACCTAATGCAATATATGTAATCACCTAACCCTGTATATACTCTACCATGTCAATATATACTCTCTTATCAAAAACATAAATAATATAAATTCAATTTCATTTGGGTATACACTTCAATTTTTATTTTATTTTTTGGTAAAAGTATGTACTTCATCAGTCAAATATATACTTCACAAAAAGCCAAACCGTGTGCAAAGTGGTGGGAAGTATAAGAAAGTATCCAATCTTCCCAGCTGACCACATTTGATTCCACACAATATAACTAACACATTGCTTCCTGTAGACTCTCCCCTCAGCATGTACTACACAGCTCAACGCAGTCTTGATGCATACATATTAACTACCTTGGCAACATCGATGTCCTTGTATTATCAAACATGACAATAAACTGATTTTCAATACTCATCTTCTCAGCTCTCATGCCTTTTCAATATTCATCAAGTGCTCTCTCCGTATATTAAGATAAAAAATCTCATTGCAAACAATCCAGAAGTTCAGATGACACCTGCTATACAACTAACTAAACCAATAGAGGAAATATAAAAGAAATCATTTTACATTTCACCTTATAAGTATTATGATGAATGGCCTCCTACACAAAAAAAAAAACTCACACTCCTAAATACTCCCCATACAGTCTACAAACTGTGCAAATCTTCTCTTTCTAAATATAATATAACAAGGGCTATGTAAGAAGTTATTCTTCTGTGCACCTAAAAAGCCATTTTTATGTGTATTCATCTCTATCACCAAAATATATGACAGTGATACTTGTGCTTGATCAATGTACAGTGTTAGACACCTGATTCTCAAATACCCACACTGGATGCTTGTCAAACACTCAGTGTCAAGCGGTATTTTATCAGACATTTATACTTTTATCATCATGTATAATATATAATACACTGGAAAAAAAATCAAATTCATAAATATGATCTAACATGAACAAAATATGCATATGAAATGTATGATGTGCAATGATACAAACACTACTTCATATTTTAAACATTGTCACATCTGTATGCGCGACTTACATCTCATGTCTGTGACTCTACCTCGGCATTATAGACCAAAATGAAGGGATCCATCTGAACTATAAATATCTTTGTTCTTCTTGATAATCTGACACCAAATAATCTTTAATATGCATATATATACACCCCCTATTTGCAAGCATCTGTAAATTCTTGACCCACTCCCTATTCCTCACATTGACACTACTTCCAGTCAAATATATTTACTATTTTGAATATCTCTGTGACATACACTTCTTGTATTGGACCTGTCTTGAGTTTGTGGATCAAGCACCCACTTTGCGATCTACAATGAGAAGCCATCAGCTATGGTAGGATAAATCACTTCCCTAAAATGAAGGCGTCCACACTGCACTTACAGATGCGTCAAAGAGAGTAATTTCAGATTCCAAGATGGTGAATCACTCAAAATTATCTCTGTTATCCAGTGAACTAACATCTGGCAGAAACACATCCTCGCAAATCTCCTTTTAGAGATCCTCAGGGGTCTAGCTAACAGGAATTTAGGTCCTCAAAAGGTTTCTAAAACTCTTAAGCCCTTGTTTGGATACAAAGTAGGACCGATTCTTGAGTATACAATTATTCCGGCATAAGTAGGTATAGCAGTAGAATAAGTGATTTTGTGTTTGGTTGTGTTTTGAATAATTTTTGTTGGGAAATGTAATAATAAAGTATTTGTTGTTTAGATAAAATGTGAATAAAATTTTATTTGACATGTGATTTATAAGAAGTGATGACAGTTGCGGGCCCATATATTCTTTGGATGGAATAACCTAGAATAATTTTAATTCTAGAGATTGGTTGGAATCCATATACCATTTTATTCCGACATAGTTTATCTCTGGGTATTCAATGTTCCCAAATAACCAAAATCCACAATTTCCATTTATTCCAGAATATTCCAATCCCTATTTCACATCCAAACGGGGGCTGAACATGACGGTTGTATTATTTTTTTGATAAAATGGCAGGTGTCAAAGTCAGCATCTCAACACTGCTTGCATAAATCTTAAAATAATGTCTGACACAATGTGATAACAACCATAACCATAACAAGCCAATTGTTGTGCTGCCAATAGTAATTACATCAATTATGATTTGTCCTTCCATGTTGTGTAATTTTGTAACGAAATACTATAATATAAGCAATCTTTGGTCTCAATTCATTAACAACCATGTTATTTCAAGCCTACCATTTTCTTCAAGAAAAAAAGTAAAAAAAAAAACAATCATGTTATTTCCACTAGAGAAGCTACAATCAAGTGATATCCTAGATAGCTTTGTTTGGGAGTAGAACCGCGGACAATATCCTTCATCAGTGGCTCAATATTTAGTGGAAATAACAACTTAGTCCTGCCAGGCCATCTTATATTAATTCAGAGATATCAAAACCCATTGTTTAGACATCGAGCAGCAACTTCTTTTTTTTCGTTTCTGATAGTTCATCAGCACGTTTTCCAGCATTCACTTTATCACTTCAGAGAAGTTTTCACATCTAAATTTCCTCTAGTGGCCTAAAATAATCATGATTCACAATTTTGTATAAATATTTCTTGCGAGTAAGATTCAAGTACAGAATCTATTTTGTTTTTCATAGTTTACCAGGACCATTTCCCCGTGTTCATTTTCCACTTTTTATGAGTTCCCATATCCAAATATTATGAGTTCCCATATCCAAATAATGGGCATGATATAATCATGATGCACAAGTTTGTACTGATTTATCTTGTAGGTAAGATACAGGTGCAACATTTCCATTGGACAAATCCTCTCCTCTTGAAGATGAAGAATGAAGAGGATCATAGATGCAAATGGCAAAATGCAGAACATGAGCGGTTTATAAACTCTCATGGACTTATTTGTGGAGTGAATCTCCTACATTCTATCATCATATCAATGGCTCACCTAAGTTTGATCCCGAAATCCACTCTTCAAATCAAATCTTCAGAAGTTAAATCACCTTGAATCTAAAAAACTCCTAAGCTAAATCTTCTATTTAATTTCTGAATGCTCCAAACAGATTATCGAAGTATTTGCACCCATTCTATCACATCCAATTGAACACGGGTCCAAAATTAAGAATTCTATGGCCATTAATTTCATGAATATAATTCGGATTGTAGATGAATATCAATCAGCCCAAATTTTCTACAAAAATAATTCAAAACTTCTAAAAAGGAGAAGAAACTTATTGCTTCAACAGAAACTGATTTTTTTACTTGGTAACTCAAATAGACTTTAACATGTACCTATGCTAAGGATGATAGATAAAGAGCAAATTTACTGCATCAAGAAGAAGTGGCCAAATGATTTCCAACAAAGAAATTCGTGATAATTGCAATTTATGTGTTCACAACCTACTCAAGCACAGCAATAAAGTGTAAACTACCCCATAAAGAACTCTTATATAAATTGTAAGTCAATGAACCATTTGAGGAAAAAAAATTGCTGATGTCGCTCTAGATGCACATATATATAATGAACTTTACATATACTTAAACAGCATTGTAAGGAATTTAATAACTCCTCCATCCTAAATCTCTAAAAAAGAATTGAGTAAGAAACTATGCAAAAAAGAAAAAGAAAAAGAAAAAGAAAATGGAAGGAACAATTAAGATGCATGAGGGGTTTCACAGGTGTACCAAACAATGTGACAGGGGAACCAGATGACAATATTTGCATCCAAGAATTCGTAGATGTATGCGGAAACTTTCTTGACGATAACAATGGTGGTGCTGCCGATCGTTGCCATTTGTTCCAATCGCACGAGTAGAAATGAGTCCTTCGATTGCACCTGTGGCCTACCCCACCAAGCCTCTCTGAATTTTGTCAATATAGAAATTAGCCCACATTCAAAACTTCTTTGTTTCACTCCCCCCTCTCAAAGCCCAAGCCCCACAAAACCATCGAATCACACAACAGTGGGAGCAGTGCAGTACTTGCTGGGGCTCACAACGACATTCTCAAACTTCCCATTCGAATGCCGGGGCGTCTTGAAACTCGCACTCCTCCCGGGCTTCAGTTGAAACAGCGACCCGAGCATCTTCTCCAGAGCCTGGGCCGTGTACTTTGCGTACTTAGCCGCACTAGCATCCTGCTCCACCAGCGGCCCGTAGCTCTGCATGTAACTCCTGTACACCGGAACAATCGCCTGCACCACCATCTGGCACGTCTTCTCCCTCAGGTCCCTATCTGAGACCACCCAATTCGACTGCTTCTTGAACATCTCGTCGAACTTCTCATTGAACTCTTTCAACCTCTTCTTCACCAAATCCCTGGCAGTGGCCCTCCCCCCTGAGCACATAATCAGTCCCTCCCGACTCAACGATGTTGGGAGCTTGCCCCAGCTCTCCCTCAAGTACATTGCCACATAGTAGTCCTTATACTGCTCGTGCTCCTTCAACCACGCCTCCCCCAACAACTCCCCCAGACGGGTCCCTTTGACGGCCTTATAAAAATGATGGTGCACATTCATCATAAACAAGAAAGAGAGCACCTGGTCGTCGTACCCCTTCGACCAGACCTCAAAATTCTGTTCGAGTGCCCCCACGATGTTCAGCACAGCATCGTCAAGGAGCCGCTCCTGAAACCGTTCGTGCTTCCAGCTCCGGTGGATGACGAGCACCTGCGTGAGCACCGGGCGGTAGTCATCCCCAATCAGACGGTTGCAGTAGTCCGTGACGAAGCTGACGAGCCTCGGGACCGCCCCATCAGCCGGTGGCGGCATCTGCCTCTGAAGCTCCACCTGTACAAGCAACTCCCAGAATATCTTGCACGCGCCTTCGACGACTCTTTTGATCAGATCCCTTGTGAAGTTCTGGATCTCGAGGCACGCCTTCCCGCCAAAGAGACGGTTGAAATCCAACCTAAGCTTGTTGAGAGACGTGAAGATATCGAGAAGCTTGAGGAGCTTGATCGGGTCGTCCTTCGCTTCCGTGACGGTCATCCCGAACTTAAGGAACGCGAGGATCCCGGCGCCCGCGGCGACCCTCGCGAAGCACTCGCTCCACGCGTCTCCGCCGAACACGTCAGAGCACAGCTTGTACTCGGCCTCGAAGAGGTGCTTCACGGCGAACTCGAGGTGCCTCCCCCACCGTTCGATGTGCGTCTCCACGCTCTGCACGCCGTCGATGTCTGCCGCGGTGATCTCCAGGTACTCCAAATCCAGACCTTTCAAGCTCGCGCGCACGTTCGCGCTCCGGACGTCGACGTAGATCGACACGCACCTCTCGAGGCGGCCGTTCGCGGTGAGCCGTTCGAGGATCATGAAGAGCTTCTGGATCACGTGGGTCGGGATCGGGGACGGCGCGATGATGCGGTGCTGATCGGACGGTTGGGAGGGGGACATCGAGAGGGGGACGCTGTTCTCCTCGAGGAGGCGATGGAACTCGGACTCGAGCCTCTCGAGGGAGGCGATCAGGAGGCCCCCGTCGAGGCGGGACTGCGCGTCCTCCGAGGCCTGCGATTCGTGGAGGACCTTCAGCGATCGCTTCAGTTCCGCGACGTATCGCGCGTCGGCGACCGAGTTCTCCTCAAGATACTCGACGATGTCGTCGAGCCAATGCACGGCGAGGCCGCAGTTGTCGGAGAGGAAGCGGAGGGCCTCCTCGAGGCGCTTGAGAACGGAGAGGTACCCGGGGAGGTCGGACCGGATCTGGTCAGAGAGAAGCGGCCGTTCGAGGCCGTGGACCGCGTCGAAGACGCGGAGCACCGCCGCGGCGGGGCCGACGGCGCGGTCAATGTGGCCACCGACGGAGGTGAGGGCCTCCTTCGCGGCGCGGATCGGGCGGACCGCCGCCTCCAGAGAGGGGAGGCGTTGGTGGATCTCATCGAGGCGGGGGCCGGCGCGGTCGAGCGCGGCAGCGATGGACTTGGACTTGTCGACGCTCGCGCGGAGGGACCTGCGCGCGCTCGTCAGGGTTTCCAGGCTCGCCGGATCCATTGACGGAAGAAACCCTAGATGCGGGGAGGGCTTTTAAGAACCCTAGATGTGCATTTGAGAAAGAATTGATTTTTCCGGTTCAGTTGAACGGATTCAAACACTGTTGAACTAAAATCGGGACAACCACCAATGACTTCAATGTGACGATCTCTTTTTATTAACAAAAAATAAAATCAGATTGACAGAGAGAGGTCACTCGCAAAGCGTGAACAACACACGAGAAGCTTCGATTTGTGGTCGTTGATGTTGTTGTTGTTTTTAGTGAGAGAGACCATTAAAACAGCGAGTCTTCAGATTTCCGAGAGAGGTGAAAATGGAGGTTTTTTTTGTTTTTTTTAAGACTGAAACAAAACGATGTAATAAGTGGGTGACAGCAAATGCTATCATCAGAAGAAAATTTTTTTTAATTAAATAAGTTTTATTATGATTAATTTGAAATCAGAACCGTTGAAAGAAAAGGAAATATATGTTTTTTTTTTCTCTGTCTCTTTTGCTAAAAATTTGTTTTACTTTTGTCCATGTCTGTTTCCCTGTTCGTGTGGCTTACTAATTAAGGTCCATTTAGAAACACATATTGAAAAGTAGATTTTAGAATAAAGCTGCTTTTTAAGATGATTTTAGACCTTTGACTTTTTTGGGATGCTTTTTTTTAATTCAGGAATCAATATTTGGAAGGAATTTAATGTTTGGTAGAAAAAGTTGCTTTTCAATTCAAAAAATCGATTCCGACAAAAAAACGTTCTTTTTTAGATTTTAAAAACACGGATTTCGAGAGAGAAATTAAAAGGAATCCAGCTTTTGATTCCGTCGGAATCTGACCCGTTTGGTTATGCGTTTGGGCGGAATCCGCTTTTTAAAAAGCGGAATCGCCCCCAAACGCGCTACCAAACGGACCCTAAGTTTAACCCGCGGAGCAACCTCGATTAAATTGTTTTCTCTGTTAAGCTGAATCAGGTGATTTTTGTTGCGATTTTTAGTTTGGAAAAATTCTATATTATCCTTTGATTTTTTTCTGAAGTTCATGTAAACCCTAAAAATATCTATATAAATCTAAAAATCTCTGAATTTTCTTTTTTAAAAATTATGGGTATTTTTCATTTAAAAAAATATCAAAATAGATAATGTCCGAATTAGAGATGATAAATAACATATCAAAAAAAAAAAAAGACTGTGTCCAAGAAAGAAGGAGATGTGTAGAAAATGTTTCTACTTCTCCTCTCCTGATGCGGGGTCACACCAAGCTAGATCCCGGTACGAGTTGATTTTCCTCAAGCAGGATCCAGGCTGCTCCCCCAATGCATCTACCACAATCAATGATCGAATGATGAGCCATCTCTAATAGAATTTCGATATAAAAGCGAACGCCTTATGAAAAACCCTTTGAGTAAATTCTATTGATAAATGATGAATATTTTATTTGATTAACTCTAACTGAAAACATAGTATACTAAAAAACCCTACAATATATTAAAAATGTAAAAAATCATCTATAAATGATGATTTACCCTTATGAATAGGGTTTAAAAGAGTTTTCTGCATTTTTAACACATTGTAGCAAGATTTTGATGTATTTTATTTTTAGCAAGGGTTTAAAAGAGAAATATTGATAGAATATTCTTCGTATGCCAACGAAAATTTGACCTAGAGGGTTATTTTTAGATTTACATAAGTGTTTTCATGAGGTTATATAGACTTAAAGAAAAATCATGGGATTATTTGAATTTCAAAAAAAGTGAGGATGTCATATAGATTTGGGGCAGATTATAGGGGTTATTTGAATTTTTTCCTTTTAGTTTACAAGCTTATATATTATAAATTAGAATTTCTAATAAACTATAAATATGTTTATTGTAATTATTAAAAAAATATAAAATAAACAACAATGAATGTTTGTTAAAATAAAATGTAATTTTTTTTTTACTATATAATTATAAAAAATAAAACTTCAAATAACAATTGTCGTTGTTTAAAAAATTGTTTAAATTAAAGATAATTTAAATAATTCTATAAGCTATAATCTCAAAAATATCAATTACTCAATTTTCAAATTTAAACTTTTAAGTTATTTTTAATTTAAATAATTTTAAACAAACATTGGTTTTTATCGAGTGCTATTACTCATAGGTTTTTTTAATCCAATTCTAATTTTACATGCATTGATTAGAAATTCTTTGAAGTATATACTAATATTAACGAAGTATATGGTTTAAATTTTTTTTCCACCATTTTAAGTACATCCATAAAATTCATTAAAACTTATATTTTACTTTTTTATATATAAAAGTGTAGATTGAAATTTGAAACTGATATTAAAAAATGAACTGTGTCCCTAGCATAATCCCATTTTATATAAGTTTTTAGAACGTAGTCAACCGTTGGAAAGGCGAAGCAGATTATCGAAAACTGTCTCGCGAGTTAGAATTTTGGTTTGTTTGCCCGTGTTTTTATTTTGTTTTGTGGTGACACGAAAGGGAATCGAGAATCGATATTCTCACTCCTTCGTGTCCGTACTAGGATGTTACGATTCACGCCTTTATGATTGTGAACAAATTTATGATTGTGAACAAAAATAAAAACCTTGATGTGGACCGTGAATGGGATGGAAATATGAGGCGGGTTCATGATTTAAACGGCCGAGATCGATTTGATCTACTTGCGCCGACTGATTTTGGGTGAGCCGTCTCAGTCGGGGGTGTCTATATCGATAGAGGGGGGACGAAAAATCTGCGATGAAGCTAGATGTGGTTGGTAATTCGTAGACGTCTGATTGAGATATATTCGTACAGAATCAACGGCCCGGGTGAGGTCCAACGTAATCATCAGAACTTGATTACGTGGACCCCGATCAACCGTTCGATTGCGAAGGGGAGATCGTGACTTATACGGCACGGATGTTTCGGTGAACGAGGGCTGCACTTTCGTTGGGATTTCACAGCCAACTTTTTTTAGATGACTAAAAAATTTGATCTATATTTTATAATTTATAGAATCTAATAGAAAATATATGCATTTATTGTATCTTAGAATACTAACGAAGTATCAATTTTTTTTAAATGTTAAGAAAAAATTAATGATCGGGTGTCTTATGTATATATCAAATTATTGATCAGAACAAATTTTGTTCTATTTTATGTTTAATAACTTATCACCCTGGGTATGAAATAATAAATAAGTTATTATAGCATAGGTAACTATTTTAATATTAATAAAATAATTTTTTGTTTGATTATATTTTTAGTTATTCTCATTGGTAAACGTAATATTGAAAATTTTGTTATTTAATTGACCATAGATTAGTTGTAAATAAAATATTAATAAGATGTAGGTAATAAATTATAAAACATAAAAAAATGATCTGACATGTGAACTTAATTTGTAAGAGATGATAATAAAATATTTGACATATGACTCCTCTTATACTAGTGTAATAAATTAAAAAATAACACAATTTTAAAGAAAATTTAAAATATCAATACCAACCTTTTTTTTTATACTCACTTATTCATTGTAAAAAAAACATATTTTTTTGAATGATATATATGGTCCCTATTCCAATATATTTTATATTTACTGTGCTACCCAAACATCATTATCCACTTTTATTCAAACTAGTTTTCATGTACGCCGTGCGCGTGAGTTAATAAAATAAAATGCATAATGAATTATATATTTCCGAACTCCTCTAAAGGGTAGTGGTCTTATCCCATTCAAGAATGTATGTTTCTATATTGTACTTGGTAACCATGTCACTTTGTTTCAATTGAAATTTTTTTTGTAGCATCTCCCCATAGTTCTCCAAGTACACAATGCAGATATATTTATAACAATGTGATTTTTGATAGTCAACACATAGCTGTAAATCAATCTAGTATGTACTCAGAGAATAGAATGAGATATAACAGAACTGCTCATAAATGGAACAAAGCATAGATTTATCAAGTACCACACAAAAATTATGCATTCTCAAACTGTCCAATATATACAATTCAAGAGATTTCGTCACATCATGTGATAATGTAACAATGCGATGATGTGACGTTAGAAATGCCAAGCAATAATAACATGATGAAATTACACATGTTCTGTTAGATAAATTTTGTTGGCATCCCTCACTTTTTATATTACCACTTAAATCTTTTTATCCGTGATCAGAATCTAGAAAGAGAGAGAGAGAAAGACTAAAAAACAATTGGATACACTTTCTCCATGAAATAAAAAATTATAAAATTTTACAAAATAGTTAGTTTTATGATCATTAATACAGTGATAATAACTTTATGGGCTCAAATGATGACACTAAAATATTTATTATATAATTTTATAGGTACATTAATAGTAAAAAAAATCTAAACTTTGACGAGTCATGTTTTGAGATAAAAGATTTCATTATAAATCTTAAATTCTCAATGAGGTATCTCTTTGTAATATAAATAAGGGTCTGATTATAAAACTGATACAAATTGAAGATGAAACTTCAAAGATCTCCCAAAAAGAGTTGATAGAGACCTAATAATAAATATGAGGGACCTGGGGGCCTATCTACAAATAACGATAGAAAAGGACAAATGTGACTGATTTTTCAGGAATCTGTTTATAAATAAGATGGACCTAGGGGTGTATTTGCAAATGCTCGGATCTGAGGACCTTTTTATAAATAACCACAGAAAATGACAAATTTAACTAATTTTTTCAAGGATCTGTTTGTAAATAAGAGAGATTTGCCTACAATTGTTTGGGCATATATGAATAAATAAATAATAAAAGGGTGTGTGTTATAAAAAAACTAACAGACTCATAAAATTACGAGATTGCCATCTTAAATGAAAACTTTTGACATTATTGTAGTGCTTTAGGATATAGAATATAGATGATTAGCCACATTATGTGAAATTAAAATATATATATATATTTTCCATTTTTTTAAGTGTATACTAGTAATTATAGTGATCTAAAAATAATTAATTATATATTTTGTCACGTACCATTTAAGAATATCACAAAACAAAAACTTTACTGAATAATTATCACACAAATTTTGTAACTACAATCACTAATTGGAGGGCAGTTTAGGAAGAAAAATAAAGGAGTCACAATGAGAGTGATTTTGGATGTGTTCGATAACGTCGTTATTATTAAAAACATGATATAATAGTATCAAACACGACGTCATTGCTTGTGACGGTCTCTTGTGCATCGGATGAGGAAGCTAAAATAAATAAATATGGTAGGTCTCACGTTACATATAAACCACGGAAGCCATATATATGTTATAAAAACATTATTCAATTTATGTCAAAACATCACGTACTCGCATAGCTTGTGATCAATCTTTCTCATATCATCACGAAATCTAATGAAGATGCAAGTGGGTCTTCATTAATTATTATTGATTTTTTTTTTCTTTCACGTTTTCTCTGAAAGGGAGACTCACAGAGAGATGGGAGTCAAAGTCTTTGCCATGCACACGCAACACGTTATTCAGCCCATCTTTTTTTTATATGAATCGTATAGTATATAGTATTAATGAATAAATAAATATGGATAAGCTAAGTAAGCTTGTTTTGGTCAACAGAGAGCTTCACGCGGCTTTGCTCCTCAAGGAATTTACTTGAGCCTAACTATTTCAGTGGGCCATATTGGTGCTCAAATTGGGGCTGGGTCTATCTTTTTCCTTTTAATTAAGAGAATGTTATAGTCAGCTCTATTTTTCAACCATAAATACAGTCCATGTTTTTTTTATTTTTTAAATATTATGCATCATATAATGAAATGATGTATATATTTTGTAAAGCTCCAAGCCTCCGATGAATTTTAGAATGTATAAAAAATTTTCTAACAAGATACATACTTCGTTGGAGTGAGTGTAGATGGCTAATGAGATACAATAGTAAGTACAATAATAATTTTTTATTTAGGGTCAGTCTTGGGCAAAGACTACTAAGGTAATTATCTAGAGGCCTCACCCAGGGAGAGGCCCAATAACCTCATGATCGATGAAATAAAATAAATGAATAGTGAGACGCGCTACTTTTCTTATTAATTAGTTTCTTTCAACACACAATTTTTTTCAAAATCAAGCTTAGAATTTCTTTTCTCCTTAAATCTCTCCAATCACAATAATAATATCTCACTTTCTCTCTATATCTCTCCCTCCCTGGTCCCTCGTGTTATTTAAAATAAATAGTGCTAGGTATATTTATGATTTTATAACTTTTTCATTCCATAAAATATTATGTATTTATTTTAATATTATTATAGCTTAAAATAAAATGATGTACAACAATAAACAAATTAGATTTTTTTAAATTTGTATGGAGTCACACTTTAAAAATTTGCGTAGGGCCCATTTAAAAAAATCAATTCTCTAGGCCGGCCCTGCTTTTATTTAAGGTAATATTTGGATTTACATTGAGCAGATTTTGCGGTTTAAATGTCAAACACGGATTTGAACATTTCTTTAAAAACTTCATGTTACACTCAATTTATTTTACATTCTAAAATACAGACCACACATGCTTTTATTTTTATAAAAAAATCATATAACTTATCAAATAACGAATGTATTTTTATAAAATGTGAAGTATATATACTTTAATGAATTGAGTGATATCATTATAATAAAAAAATGTGACTTATCTAATGTGATATATACCTCAATATAGTGAGTGAATGGAGCTAACGAAATATATAAAACTACATTTGTGACTGTAAAAGGAACTAAATGCAACAAAGTTCATTTTTATTTGCGGCATTTCTAAATCTGTTGAAACAATTAGGATTCCAAAAAATAAAAAATTGAACCGCCTGAATGTTTTTGCTGTCACTTGAATATGTTTTGATTTACTAAAATTATATATTTATCTAATGAAATATATATTTTTACATATTTACATTAGATTGAATATTCTTTTGTATTTTGTTAAAGTAGTAAAAAAAAATTAATGAGATATATACATAGTTAATACGAGTTAATGATGTTGATGAGGAATATGAGACTAAAATCGTACATGGAAAAAAAATATATGTAACAGAGTTCTAATATTTAACACTAGGCCCAATCCATCTGTTTTATTTCTTGGGCTTGATGGTTCGTTTTAATTCTAGATGGGCCTAAGTTCTACATAGAAACCAAGCTCGAGCAAACAGAAATATTGATGGCCGGTTTTTTTTTTCAAAAAATGTCAACACTCATTCAAAACTCACATGAGGTGTATGTTTTGATTGAAAATGTATATAGTTTTACCTTGAGTTGAATGAATCCATTTTTAATAAGTGTAAGAAATTTTTTAATGAGATATATACATGTTTTACTGTATTTCTAACGATATATATAAGACTATATTTTGAATTGTAAAAAAAATTGAGTAGAACAACGTTAAAAGATAGCTGTTGGTGTTTTTTTTGGTATTAGTGGTTTGTTGAATGTTGAGAGGAAGATAAGAGAAACCAATAAACTATGACTTAATCCGGCCAAAAATAAATAAATAAACTATGACTTAAGACTTTATAGTTTTCAATACGATTTTTCATTTTTTTTAAAATTCAACATGAACCTTCATTGACAAAACACTTACCTCACATGACGGATTATCTACTCCTATAAAGTTGACACAATAAATGGACTGAGTGGCAACACTTAAAAACATAAAAAAAAAAAAACTCTCAAGATTCTCCCTCCTCCTTAAAAAAAAAAATGCAAAGTTTGTGAATATCTTTCTAGAAGTATATATATATAGGAAGACCACATTTTTCTATGGTTTATCTTTTCTTACATTTCAACTGATAATCAGGAAAAGATGTTATGTCAAAAAGTCTGATTACAAATATAATTAACAAAATAATTTACATAAAGGTAATGTTGAGTGGACTTAGACCAGAATTTGTGGAACAAAATGGAGAATATTACCTCCCGTTTGTGTAACGGAATAAGGGAGTATAAGGGTGGTATAAGGGTGATATAAGAATGAATAAGAAAAATAGTTGTTTGTTTGAAGGGTATAACTTGGTATTACTAAACCAGTTTAAATGAGTATAAGAGAGTATAACAATTCTAAGCAACCCTTACCCCCCGTTTGGAACGAGAATAACCCCCCGGATAACCCCGGATAAGTATTTGGAGGTGTTTGTTTACCCCGGATAACCCCAGATAAATTATGCCAGAATAAACCTTGATAAAGTGGTATAGGAATTCCAATCAACCCCTAGAATAAAAGTTATCATAGGTTATTCCACCTAAAGAATATGTGGGTCCACTGTCAAATCAACTGTCATCACCTCTTATAAATCACCTGTCAAATCAACTATCATTACTTTTTTACCTTTTATAAATCCTTATCCATACTTTATTCACATTTTACCCAAACAACAAAACATTTATTCTTACGTTTACCAATGAGAATAATTCAAAATACAACCAAACACAAAATCACTTTATCCTTATTTATACTCATTTATACTTGGATAAATCTATACCCTAGAATAAAAATTATCTCTGTTCCAAACGGGGGCTTAGGATAAGCTATACTCACCTTATCTATTCTCATGGGTCCACATGTCAAATCAACTTTTTACACATCATCACATCAAATCTATCAACACCTCTTATACATCAATGGGCCCACATGTCAAATCAATTTTTTTACACTTTATTTATATTTTATTTTTTATCAAACAAACAACTCAACCTTTATTCTTACGTTTTCCAATGAGAATAAAAAAAAATACAACCAAACAGAAAATCTTTTATTCTTGTAGATTTGTTATCTATACTGGCATAGTTATCTATTCAGAATAACTCAATTCCGATATCCAAACGGGGGCAGTGTTGCCCTAGTAAAACACAGCTAAAAATTGAGAAATGGTCCAATTTTTTTTTTCATTAAGGGAAAAAAACAAAGCAAGGGCGGCCTAACCCAATATAACTTATAATTATATAATATAATGTCACAATATCTGGAGGAGGAGTGGCCATTACTTTCAAAACAACTGCAGGATCAATTCATATGTTTGACTGTCTTCATCTGTTGAGTTGTGGGTGTGACCAACATCTAATTTTTTATATAAATCTCACCAATTACATAGTTATGAACTTTCTAACCCTAGTCAAGATGACTAATAGAAATTCATATAATAATTTCAGTTTGTTAAATTAGAAGCCTCATTTTATTACTGCAACAAGGGGTTAGTATAATTGGTGTGTTTTAAGAGGGTGACAATCAATTTATAAACTATAACATCATCTCTTCCAATCAAAACTTTGATCTCCAAGGACCCATCAAAGATAGACAATGAAAGTTATGGTAAATCTATGGATAAACGAATTTCAATTTAAATTTAACATAGGTAAACTCACAGTACATGGATTTCTCATAAAATGTAGACAAAGCCGAAGAAACAAATACAATAAATATAAGAAATTAAAATATTCAACAATATTATGTCGAAAATATGACCCAAAATTCAAATCATGTACTTATGCACAACTGAAGTTTTGGAGACGGTCTATAAACCGTCCAGACAAATTTGCATATTGGATTTTTACATAATATTTACAAAAATGCTTTATTTTATTCATTTATTTCATGATAACTTTACGTGTTTGTACCAAATAAATGAAATTATTCAACAAAATTCATCCCCCGTGTCCACCAACATAGATAATTTGCTAAATCAGCGTAAATCATTGTTTTTCGTGTGATTGTCCATTAATTTTAGAAAAATGAAACGTTCAATCCCAAGTGCAACCCCAAACATAATCCATATTTTTTTTAAATCATACACTATTTTATTAAAATACATGATATTATATAAAATAAATATATAATAGAATATTTTTTGTTTTGAAAAAAATATTTTTTTTACATGTAAAAATGTACACCTTTATTAACGCAATTATTGCGTTTCAAAGTGTATGGAGCTGCGTACGAGACTTATAGACCGAGTTCATATGATTTAATATTATAGTTTCTTTTCAATGCTTCAAAGGTAGTACATATAAGTTCAATGTGTGCAATTATTTTTTTTATTTTAATTATGCCATGTTTTTCAACTAGCAATTGCACATCCCATAGGGCAAATGTTATCAATAATGTCTCCCACACTTGTTAGGTTTTCATAACCGCACCCCATTAAGTTGTTTCATCAAACCTGCCACCTCCAAATTTAATGCTCTCTTCTTCTCTACCACCTCCCCAACCAATGTTATAAATGTAATAAATTTTCTTCAAATAATGATATGGATTTTATTGGATATTATTGGATAGTGAAATTATTCATGTTATTATTATGTTCCTTTTTGTTGGAAAATATTTCATCCTTAATTAATCCATGGTATGATACATTTAAACACAATTGTTTACCACTCTTTTAGTACTTTTTTCAACCTCTTAATAAAGTGATAAAAAAAATTCCCAATTCAAATAGGCCTTCTACCACTTGAATTTAGGGGCCGTTTGGTTCAGCGGAAAACTGATTTGAAGTCCTGATTCACAAGTGCAGATTATATAAGTTCTGATAAGTTTTAATCAGTTCAGAAGAAAATGTGTTTGGTCAGCGGAAAATAAACACTTATGAAAATAAGTGTGTTTGTTTTAAAGAGTAGAGCTTATGCTAAGGGTGTTTTGGTCCTTTTAATAAGTGCTGAATGGAATTTGATGTTTGGTTGAAAACTTTATTATTTGCTTATTGTTTCTATTTGTCAAAAAAATTACTTTCATATATGTCTATTTAATAAATTGTTATATACTACATTAACTTGTTAGCACCTTACAAGTCTATACAAATTAAAAAAAACATTTTAAGATTCTTATGTGATTTTTATGACGCGGTAAATATGCAACTATATTTTGTATATATGAAGATTTATAGTAATGACATACTTGTGAAATTTTGAAACAAGTTTCACCAATCAAAGTTGCATATCATGTCAGTTACACAAGATAAATTGCATAGAATATTACATCATATGATAAAAAAAATGAATACATATCAACCCAAACAAACATATATACAAACAATCTAGAGGATTATATATTAACATACAATAGATTTGCACATGAAAATTTAAATCCTTCTAAAAAAAAAGTTTCAAAGCACTAATATTTACTAGTGTTTTTATTCCAACTTCTACGGTCAATATGGCCATACAAGCAAAAAAAAAAAATCACAAATACCATCAATATAATACATAAGCACGAGCAGCATCCAAAGATGAGTAACCCTGTGGATATTGCGGCGGCCTTTCCACCTTCTTCTGAACTGGCACTGGAAATTTATCGGGTCTGTGCGCTGATCCGGGTCCCCTTCTAGATCCCCCAGTGGGCCAGTCTAGGGCTGTTGGCCCCATTTGGCCAATCCAAGGCTTGATTCCATTGGCTACCATAAAAGGGTGAAAAATGAGACAAGGGATATACTTGATATGTGGTTGAATCAAATCAAATATAATTGAAAATTTTATTTCTTGATATTGTCTCTGATTTTGAATAGTACTTTCAACAAGAACAGGTAAGTTTTAATATATCAAATTCAAAAAACACACATATTCCAGTAGACCACGATACAAGTTGACATATTTTTTCTTTTTGCGAAATAATTCTACAAGGGAGAATTGATAGAACTAGGGATACCAAAAACAAACTGAAAAATTTGGTTGAATGATGTGTTTTGGTCTTTTTTTGAATATCGAAATATGTGGCATGGGACACAATATGAGGATGCATTGACTGAAGAATATATGGCTGCCTAATAGATAATTCAACACAGTGACAAGTACATAAAAGGAACACCTTTGTTATGGAAAAGAAGTCAACAAATAACGCAAGTTTTACCTGCATAGTCCCACAATTGCGGACGGCACATCACTGCATCTAATAGATAGATGTTCTTAAATTTTTTTGAGAAGCTTATCTGATCCCTTCAATAGGGTTTACACTGTCTATGACTTACCAATCTCGTTATGGTTCTTTGAAGTTCTTTGAAGTCTATTCTGTCAAACCCACAAGAACCACAAACAGATGCCACCTGAGCTGAGAAATAATAAAAATAGTGATGATATTTGGTGCTGTTTTGAGGGTGTTCCACTTCTTTCTTATGTCTAAAGATTACTAGACCAAAACATCTATTTAACTACTCTACTGTATCTTTAAATAGCCAAAAGACCTATATAAGAGTGATTGCATATATATATATTTTTATCTGGTGATATGATAAATAATTTCCTTTTACCAACAAATGGTCTATACCTGTTATAGTTAGACAACAACAATCATTGGAGGCAATTTCCTAACAAATTCAGATAAATTCAATGCTAGATTTCAAAGTATGGACTTTCAGTTCAGATCCTCAACACACGTTTTATCTTAATTAATTAGTACATGTCTATAGGCTGCCTAGATAAATCAAATCAATGTGTGCAAGTTTATTTTTTTTCATAACAAGTTTTCACCTTAATTATGCCACTGTGTTTTTCAACTAGCACAATTGCTTTCATATGCCATAACCCATAGGTCAGCAACTATGTTATGACCTAAAATAAGAAATCAGTCTCCCACCTTGCTTGAACTTTAGGTAATTTTCATAACCGCACCCCATTAAGTTTTAACTGTTTCACCCATGAACCTGCCACCTCCAAAAATAAAATCATAATCTGTTTCTCTGAACTTCTTCAATGAACTACATCATTCCTACACCCCAAGCCAATGTCCATATAATTCATCTGTAGTTTTATTGAAGTATATCTGGTTTACCTTGATCGTCGGCTTCCAAGAGGCTAGATCGGATAGTCGGACGTTTTATTGGATATGTATCGTGCAGATCTGAGTGAGGATTAGTCGACGAAATTTAATTCATGTTATTATTATGTTCGTCCGTTTTTTGTTGGACGCACAATATTTCATCCGGTTGAATTAATCCATGTCGGTTGTCTATGAATATTCAGGGTTTATATACATCACGTAAATACTGTTTACCACTCTTTTAGGGGCATTGTGGTTTTTCAAGGCCGGACGAATTCTGAATGCGAATGGCAATAAAAAGTGGGGATAGGTGGGCTGAAAATTCCCAATAATCACTTAATGAGGGACCTTGACTACCATCTTGATTATAAGTTTAGTAAAAATGAACATACAACCGTTCCTGCAGTCTCTTTTGTGATTAAAATATATTTAGAAATTGTTAAAAGTGTTTATCTATTTAATGAAAGACATATGTCTCTATAAAGAAATGAAGCGTATATATACTCCAGTACTTCGAATAAATTAAACAACATATTAAACTAGTACATATATACGAGGTTAGGAGGAAGCGGAGACTGTAAAAATGTGTGCATGAATAACTGAGTGCATCAACACTCATCTATTATTAATGTTTCCATTTGAACATCAAATTAGACCGTGCAATCACACAATTTTGAACCTATTAATCCTTTTGGATTGGTTTGGTAAATGGATAAATGATGGGATAAAAGATAATTATGGAGATAAGTGGAGGGAGACGACAATTTATCCAGTTTGGTATAAAAAATAATCGGATTAAAGTGAGGACAATTGTCTAGAATTTAAAATGAAAATGAAGATTTTTTATTCTACTTAAAGGCTAAAATAACAATTAACCTCACCTTTTGTCCAAACTTTGATAAATGTGAATAATGATAAAAAATGAATTTTTTATTCATTAGAATTTAGATACTTATCCTTAAAACCTTAATTCTTTGTCAAATTAGCACTTAACGTTTGGTCCATTTGAACATTTTTCCTTGTTCTATATAAAAAAATCTTCTTTATGTCTCTTATGTACAACAAGAAAAAATTAACATGTTTTATATCTTGTATTATATTCCTCCTGGATGATTAAATCAAGTGATCAAATCTTGCATGCATATAAGAGTGTTTATATCGGAATAGGGTTTGCATACTATATGTATTTGTAGAGATCATTGGATTAGAATCACCATGAGCTTGCCTGTAGAATTTGTGGGTAAATTAAGCGCATCTCGGATTTTCACAACAATAACATCACAAAAAATAAAGATTTCAAATTCATTCAATTCTCGTCCAAAAAAAAAAAGCTTCCACATCTATCAACCTCCATGAATCCAAACAAAAATTGTTAAAAGAGGTAGACCAGGTCAAAAAACCAAGCTAGCTTGTTTTACCCACAAATTTATTAATATTCAGTTGAACACAAGGTATTATAGAAATTTTTAAAAAAAAAAGCCCTCTCTGATTGGCAAGCACGTGACTCTCCTCCTCTCACAGAATTTCCTGATTCAAAGTTTCAAACTTTGCTTCTCTGTCTTTTGTTTTCATTCAAAATATTTTAATGCATCAATTCTGACTTTTTGAATGTGCACATATATTGATTGTGAGGGAGAAACAAAGCATGGAAATGACACTACTACTTTTTAAATTCATCTAGTATGTATGTGTGATAATACGTTGTCAAAATTAAACCCTAGTTTCTTCACAAAAATAAAAAATTAAACCCTAGTTTCTGACTTTTCTCTTCATGTGCATCACATATGACAAATATATTGATTTAGTCCATGGTGATTGTTAGCAGAAACTCCCTCCCCCCTGTTGCCTTCAATGATATGCCCCCTCTCCATTATCTCCTTGGTGCATTGGAATTCTGTTTCAACCAGCTCTACTTTATATATATACATAATTTTTCACTTTTGTAGATATACTTTCATTACGAAAATACGTGAATTTTATGTAATTGTCAGATATAAGCATGCATTACTTGGGGAAAAGTAGGATTAAAAATTAAATAACGTTGGTTTATAGCATAAATCATAAGAGTTTTCCCCTGGATCTACTACATGTCTGTGTGAAAGACATGCCCCAAAACCCTTAAAATTGAAATCATATCTAATTATCATGAATCCCTTGAAATTGAAATCATATCTAATTATCATTGATACAATTGTATCATTTTTGGACGTGAAAGATTTTCCATTTTAATATCAAATCTCCGTGCATGATATGATTTTAATGTATTAATATTTGACAATATCCCTTTATTATCCACTTGACAGTTCGTATTTAATAGGGATGGCTTTTTTTAATCCCACATTAAGCATTGAAAATTAACCAAGTTTAAGTTGCCCTTGACAAAAGAACCATGTGATTAACAATATAGCATAGAAATCTCAACATAAGAACCACGTGGTGTAATGAAAGTCCACATAGTAGGGTATGAATTTTATTCTTAGAAAATTCAATGTGGTGTAATAAAATTGAGTTTTGACTATGTAGTCAGAGAAAATACTCAAAACAAAATATTATTGAGCTTAATATTTTTAATCCATCACAAAAACATTTTCCACTTTTTTCATTCCAGTTTTAATGAATTTAATAACGTAACATAACTTCTTCATCTTCACAAATAGTCTCTGTTTTTTTTTAAAATATTTTATACAAAGTTATTGCAAACTTATATACAAAGATAACAAAACAAAAACTCCAATGCATTAAAATCTTCCTCTTGTAAGTACATAAATGTGAGAAGAGAAACGACCATGCAACGTGAATGCGGGCCCCACGACACTGATTTCGGGCCGGGCCCGACCCATCTGAACGTGACATTCGCATTTGAGTATACAAGTCAACATGTCCATCTTTTTCTATAGTTGAAAACATTTATTTATGATGAAAGAGAGAGAGACATTCAGTCATCTCTGTTTAAAAAGTATAGTTGCAATTGCAACTTGTTACGTAAAATAATAATATAGATGGAAAAAAGCAGCCCCAAAGAAGACCAAAATAAAAAGTAGTGTCAGAGGCAACCACATCTGGTGCCCACAAATCAAAACCAGCTAGTGGTGCATGAACTCACCTTCCCAATAGATGGATCTGCTCAAAGATTAATTATACTATATGTTTTGTACAATTTTTTTATATGTAGAATGAGTGAACCTTGTCAAAAGTAAAATCAATATTTTCTTCTTACAAACGTGAGTCCTAACGTGATTAACATGTGAACATCTCATGTGAGGCATTTTCTGTGCTCAGATCCATCAGTGAATTGCAGTTTAATTGAATACCTATTCAACTCGATTCATGAATTGCCCAACTGAATTCGTGAATTGTTTTGTTCATTCATTAACATTCCAGTAGAATTTTAAGAGTACATAAACTGAGTTCAGTTTAATATTTTAATATAAAATTTCTCCCACTGCAACAATGCCTTGTAACCATGGTTTATATTTTATTATATAAATAATTTAACAAGTGTAACCTAGAATTCCGAAATAAAATTTAATGATGAGATAATGGATCCCATGCCCCAACCAATCACAACCGAACAATCCAAATCCAACGGTCCACAGATCATCAGCCGGACGACCAATTCCACAGATTCCAAAACCCTTCCAAAAAAGACACCCCCGCAGACCGTTTTAAAAAAAAAAGTTGAATGAATCAAAGCACACACACAAAACAAACAAAACAAAAATTAAACAAAAATAAATAAATAAAATAATAAAGTGAGAGAAATCTGACTGTACTTAAAGAAGACGATAAAAGCAGTAGCACTCACAAACGAATGAAGTGGGCCCGGCCCATCACCCACCACCTTTGACCCACCCAAACCAAAACCCATTTCCCACACAAAATTCAATGCCTCATCTGGGCCCCACTCTTTTGACTCTCCTGACAACCTCCCGGACTTCAAACCCATCTCTCCATTCCACTTCACACCCAACTTTCAATTCCAAAATAAAAACTAAATTTTTTTTTTTTAGAAAAAAGAAAACTTGAACTGCCCTCTTGAATTTTACATTGATTAAAACCTTTTCTTTCGGTCTTTCCAAAACATAAAAAAATAAAATAAAATTACAGAGTCAGATTGTGATCTAAGAGGATTCAAAGACAAGGGCGGCGGCGGCATCAGACGGAAGTGGCGGCGCGTGTGAGTGACGGTGCTCGCCTTCGTAAGTGACGATCAGCATCGACGGATCGTCCGGCGCCCTCTCCACGTGTTTCCTCGCCGGGCACCCTCTTAAGCTACTACACTTATAATAACCCCTGCAAATACAATTTAAAGAAAATTAGATGAATGACGAGTGTTGGTTTTGTTTTTTTTTGGGGATTTAACATGATCCGGCGATGCAACGTACCTCGGATACGGAGACCCCTTGATGGGCTTTTGTCCGTACTTCCTCCACGAGTACTCGTCCGGGGGTATATCCGCCATTTTCGAACTAATCGCCGGTACTCTTATCGTCTTCTTCACTCGCGATTTTCTAAAATCACGAAAATATCACAATTATTTCGCGATCTTTTTCGAAAAATAGAAAAATTGATCTGTGTTTGCCTTACCTTCTCTTGGAGCAATGGCAGCGGCCGGAGGCGGATAACTTGCCCGAGACGTCGTCGGAGTGAGCGTGACTCGGACACTTCCGCTTGAGCGAAGACGACGAGAGCGGCGGCTTCACGGCGGAGACGGCCGGCGCGGCCGCCGCCATGAGCAGCGACGACGATCCCTGCTTCCCGTTGGTGATGCTCCCGTCGCCGGTGGTGATCGTCGACATGAACGACGAGGTCGTCGCCGACGAGTACTGACTCATCTCCCCTGTTCCGATCGGGGTCGGTTTGGTGAAATCCAGCGTCAGCGACTGCGGTGCCGGCACCGCCGCCGGAGGCGGCAGCAGGGAAGGGAAAGATGCGGCTGAGCGGAGGAGGTGGAAGGGGCGGCGACGACGGCAGAAGAGGAGGGGCCGCGGCGGAAGCGGGCGTGGCCGGTGCGATTCAAGATGGAGATGACCTTCTTGAACTTGGAGACCGTCTGATCGGTGATCTCCCTGCAATCGAACGACTGAGGTTTCGCGTTTTGGTGGGTCTGATGCGACATGAGGAGGATCAGATGCTCCATGTTCCTCAGCCCCGCCGTCGCCGCTTCCTGGATCGCAATCTGATCGTCCATCTTCGAAAAGCCCATGAAATCAACGGCCATCGATGGATTTAAAAAAAGGGGGGGACTCTCAGAAGATCATAAGAAAGAAAGGAAGGAAGGATTGTTTGGGGGAATTAAGAGACGGTGGAGGATGAGAGTGGGAGGGGTTATAATGGGGTTGGTTACCGGAAGAACCGGTTGAAGAGAGAGAAAGTAAATGTTGAAGATTCGAGTCAAAGGTGGTTTTTTTTTTGATCCGACGGTCGAGAGTGGTCCGGGAAAATAATAATTGTTTATGGAACGGAAGGGACTGCTTTTGAACGAGTTGGTGAGAATCTCGCGATAAATTGGTGAAGGTTGTTTTGATGCTTCGGCGGTATAGGTTAAGGTTATGTGGTTACGGTGGATGAAGACTTTGGGTGCGTCCGTGCATGTGATTGGTGTTCGCTTTTGTGGGATTTGATTGACTTCATCTGCGGTTCTGTGTTTTTGACAGAGTAACTACTGCACGTGATTTTTTTTTTTTGTGATGACTCTGAAGTTAGAGAGAGGAGTGGTTTAGGGGGTGTTTTAGAATTCATGACCTAACAGATTTAAAGTGAATTTATCAAAAACAATAAAAATAAAGTGAACGTGTTTGTTGGAATTACATTTGAATATTAATTTTTCTATAGGTGTGGACTAAAGAAACTAGGATAAGATGAGGTTTAGAAAAATAGCGTAATGGGACAATTTTTTTATATATAACTTAAGTATAGTGGATTCTACGTATAGTGGATATCATCACTTTTAGTGTTATAAAATTTGGATTAACATAGGTTTATAATAAATCGGAGATTAGATGCGCACATAAACCAATACAGTGGATCGATCACATCTGATTGATGTAGGACAGATTATATATGCAGAACAGATTATAAAAAGGTCTATCAAATAAATTACAAATCAATGGTCATGATCTTGCATAAAATTTTACATGGAAAAATATCGATGAAATCTTCTAGATAATTGTTGTTCAACTAACAATTCTTATTTTTTTAAAATTTATTTATTTAAATTAACGATTTTTCTATTTTTAATCATTTTTAAATTTGTGATATTTCAATCAGATTGGAATTAATCTGTATCAATTCTTATGATCATTTAAATCTCATAAAATGATAAAAATTAGTTTTTGAATTTTAATGATTTTAGACTCTTTTTATTATAGCAGACTTATAATCCAGGTTTTCAGTTTTTAATTAAGAACATTTTAAATTTTCTTCGTTTTAGGATTTTTTGGTTTTTCTTACTTGTGGATTGAAGATACTTATGAGATGATTAGATCTTTATTTAGTTTTTTTTGGTGCGTTAACATTATTTATAGTGTGATGGGATTTTCTCTGTCTTTGCCACGAGGAACCATGTTTTATGTGTCTTTGCCACGAGGAACCATGTGTTAATCAATAAAAACGGACACATAGTACAAAGTTATTTGGTTTTCTTTTGTAAATATCAAACAAAGCATATGAATTTCATTTAACCTTGTTTGGGTAGCGAAACAAGCAATTTTCATATGGATATCTATTTCAGCATATATAAATAATTAATAAGTTATTTTTTATTTGATTGTGTTTTTTTATTATTTCCATAGATAATGTAATAATTAAATATTTGTTTATTGATTAACCATGGATAAATTATGGATAAAGATAAATAAAATGTAGATAAAGAATTATAAAACATTAATAAAATGATATTGATTTATAAGAGATGATGACATATGATTTGACATGGGCATACCCCACCACCTGTATCAATGGAACAAATTAAGTGTAATAACATATTTCTACATAGAATCAATTTATTATGGCTTAATTTTTTTGGCATATCTTTACTCACTTATATCTTGCAAACAAATATATTTTATCCACTTATTCCGCTATCCAAACATAGATTTAGCCCCCTTTTGGAGCAGGAATAAAGCCATGGATAACCTGGTATGAAGGGAATAAGAGATTTTGGGTGTTTGGAAACACAGAATAGATAGAGATAAAGTATGCCAGAATAAATGATATAAAGTGGTATATGGATTCCAACCAACTCCTGTAATTGAAGTTATCTTAGGTTATTCTATCCAAAGAATATATGCGCTTACTATCAAATCAACTGTTATCATCTCTAGATAAATCACCTGTCAAATGAACTATCATTATGAATCATTATACATACTTTGTTCACGTTTTAGACAAACAACAAAATATTTGTTCTTACGTTTATCAACGTAAATAATTCAAAACACAATTAACCATAAAATCATTTTATCCTTATTTATATTCACTTATGTTAAAATAAATATATACCCAATAATAAGTCATATTCCAAACGGAGACTTAAAGTAATTTTTGAGCGCGTGCTATTGTCAGTTTGTTTTTTTTGAAAAACTTAAGATGGAAGACAGTTGGGGAAAGGTTTCATCCCTTCACGGCATGAATTGTTTAGTTGTAAACAAATTGGTCCTACTTGGAATTAGTCTCTTATGACCCAAGGTGCCAAGAATTTTGTTGTTGTCTGCGCCAATAAGTTCAGATTTAAACTTAGACTCTGCTATAGGCAGCCTTAGAATTTTAGCAATAAATCCAAACAATGATGTATAGGCTTTGATTTATCACATGTTTACACTTACTTTTTGTTCATAAACTATTTTACAACGTATTCTACATTGACTGATACACAATTTTTCAAGGTATATAAATTTCGAGTGCTGATATTGTCCATATATATCATAATTGGAGTCATGACCAAGTACATGATTTCTCTCTGCGAGTATGTAATTGGTTACGCGGCAATATATTGCATTAGAAAAAAATGTATGAAGCTACGTATTTTTTATATGATTATTCATTTGATTAAATAAATATGTATGCATTTAATAAACTTTAAAATATTAAAGAATACAAAAGTTACATCATGAATGATTGTCCTTAATATTTGTCTAAAAATCACTAAAGGTAGATTTTATCAACTGCACAAGAAAAGTTTAACTCACTTAGAATTAGTATATTTTCATTCAATTTTTTATACTCAGATAAATTACACGTGCAATTACAGTTATGCAATACCTATCATGCGTGTGAGGCATTATGAAAACATAAATTTGAATGATTTATGATACATTGTGAAACAGAGTTTCTCATACCCAAGGATTTGGAGATAAAAATTATGTTTGTAACCCCTTCATATAGAGTTTGTAATGTAGAAAAAAAATTGTGAAAATTCACCTTTCTTTTTATGTGGAAGCGTGGATGCAGGCAATTTCTACCATAAATCTTCTCTGGTCTCTTTTTTTTCCATGTCTATTTTTTAATACTGATCAATAAATTCCTATAAAGAAAATCAACAAATCGAGGGACATGTCCCCTAGATGTTGAAAACAGATGAAAAACCCCAATATAATTTCAGAATTTATCATAATAGATCATATTCAAATATAAAAAATAAATAAATCTCAGACTGTTTTCTAAAAGAAAAACCCTATCAATGCCCCTTGATCTTGTGTTAACTAAAGTTTTAAATGTTTGTGATTTAAGTGGGTTTTTTAAGAGCTAACAAAAAATGCTAAAAGTGTTATTTCACACTAACAAAAATATTCCACAAAAATTAGTAGATAATGAAGTACACTTAATAATAGTTTTCGTTTGAGATAGTCCAATGTGTGCGTCAACAAACGGGTTTAATTTCAAATATTCCAACTTGTGCATCATATCAGAACAAAATTAGCTCTCATTCCTTTACAATGCTGACCATGACTTCCTTTCCCATACATATCTAGAACAATTTTCATTTCAACAATGATATCATGACAATAGAGACCCGAATCTTTTAATTGTTCAAGTTGATCAATTACCAAGCCAGATTCAATTGCTAATTAATTATATTATATGATCCCGCCCATTTATTTTCAAATGCAAATAATGGTAATCAAAAGTCCAAGCTATTATCATAGACCAATGGATCACAGACCTCTCAAGGGATATCTTATTCATTTTTTGCTATTCTATTGGGGGTAATAAAATTCAAATTGTGCTGAATCAAAGACTTTTTTTTATAAAAAAAAAATTTATTTTCTTGACAAGGAAATAAAAAAAGCTCAAGTTTTGTAACTGTCCATTGTTGGAAGACTACAATTTTTTATTTTAGGCTTATTTACATTTAAGTCCCTCTATAGTCTACACATGCATAATGTTATGAACTTAAAATCAGAAGTGCATGCATATTCATGTACACACATAAAATGTCTTATACATTCCCATTGTCAACAAATTTTATACCATGTAAATGACGGTTTTTCCGAATAAACAACTCAATTGAATAGAATTATTTACTCTCTTTCACATGCCAACAGTCACTAGCTTTTACTAGGATTATATGTAATAGCACAAACATTTAAGCCTCTTCCCCAACCAATCAATCTTTTTTGGTTCAAGAGGGATAAGTATAATTTCTTGTATTTACCATTGCGTTAATAACTCAACTTTATTTGAACTAAAAGCTTAAATAGTTTTATTTAACATTTTGCCAATGAGATATTAGCACAAGGCTCATGATCTCTTTCTTCGTTTATTACCTCACAAATAAATAAGTTATATATGAAAACTATAGTCATATTTTTTTTTTTTTAAAAAGCACATTTAACATCAGAAAACTTTGATAATTATGTTTTAATAAGTTATAATAAACTTTTTGACCAATAAACTTTGTAAAGACGTGTAAGACAATACAAATGCAAAAGGTTTATATAAATAAAAATTTCGTTTATTTTTCATTGTCTATTTTTATCTCATTCGAAAAGGAGAAAGTTTTTTTCTATAATTTTTTATTTTATTCTATGAAATTTTTCATCAATTCCATCACTTTTTACACACACACACACACACACATATATATATATATATATATATATAAAAAAACTGATTAAATTTTATTTTATATGATTCAATTTCTCTTTAATGTCCTTCCATTCCATTTTCCCGTGCGTTTATTGTGGACCAAAAAAACGCATACCGACGCTAAATATCAAAATACCGCGATAAATTTCCGAGAAGAGAAAATGGTGGGGACTTGAGTAGCAAGTGTCGGGGACCGCGGGCTGTTGTTGGCGGTACTGTTGACCGACCCTCCAGCCTGGCAACCGGTCTTAGCCGGTCGAATTTCTTAACCGTCGGATCACGATCCGACAGATCGGACGTCCGAGACACGCCCAAGCAGGTTGACCGACGACTTTTCATAAAAATCCATTCTTTTAAAAAAAGAAATTCAGTTTTTAAAAGGCGGAGCATCGGATGCTTGACGTGTGGCAGAAGATCGTCAATTCTGGGATCAGTTGTTCCCTATTCAAGTTGCGGAAATCCAGGCGGACAGCTATTCCTTTTTTTTATTTTTATTTCTTTCTAAATCTGCTATTCTTCGCCGCTCAAGTCAACGCATGAATAGTCCAAACATATAGGTGGACCCACCAGTGGTGGACCTTTATTTTTATTTTTTGGCTCGAGAGATCCTTATCGAACGGTCGCTACGTGTGGACTTTTGCATGTTCAAGTGAATGGAAGCCAGGGTTCACACGTGTGATGATTTCGCACGTAGAAAAGGACCACAGGAATTGGAACTGCTTTATTTTGGTCCAACCTTGATACAGACGTTGTCAGACGATTTTTTTTAATTGAGATAAATATTTGTTAATCGATTTAATTACTGAATAATAAATTACAATTTTTTTTAAAAAATAGATAAGAAAACTAAAAAAAAAGACAATTAGTTGATAAATGCCATCTATTTCCTATGAGAAGAGTTATCAAACTCACAAAAGAAAAAAAAAACACAATGCAATTACTATGTGATACATAGGCGCCCATTTTTGAATGAGACCACATATGCCATCGCGATACCTCATTCCCAATTTCTCAGACAGGGCTGAAACATCTCCCACATATTTTCAAGATATGCACTTACTGTATGGAATATGACTTTGTTTCTGGTCCGTCAAATCGCCCAAGCCCTTGCTGACACTATGAATTGCAAGATCAGTGCAGGTAGTCCGACGCGTCAACCATTGTCCATAACTGTTTCACCATGCATATTCGTGAAAAAGGTGAAACACAATTTCTGGCTCCGCTAATTATAACACACACTTAGTTGTTATACGACTTGGATTTATAAGATGAAGGACCTACTTTGTAAAACATTTATGCATACACAAAAATTCAAAGGGAATTAATTCAAAATATATTTTTTGCTAAATTAAAACACTCCCCCATTAGTTGTTATAATTTTCTAGATCTTTCCGTTCAATGTCACAAGTATGTGCAATTTAGTTCAATATTGTATGATCTTCAGGGAATGGATAATGGATATCAGTGTACGATAGTTAACAATTTACATATATAAGATAAGATGTATAACTATGTACATATATGACATTACAATGTATAGAGAATGAATATTAGTTAAGTAATTGTCAATATATAAATATGCATAACAATGTATACAAAGTTTTACGTATAGGCAACAGAAAAAGAAACGGAATGACCTAAAAAAATGACAGTGAACTTAAAGATGTTTTGTTATGCTAAAAGAAAAGGTCAAATATTAATTGTTGAGATGCAAAACTGGTTTCTTTAATTAATTGTTTAGATTTCACACCAACAACATTTTTGTTTATTTTTTTATTTGATCATTCAAACTTCAAATCAGGCGAGCTTATATTTTCTTTATAAAATATATTTGTGGCAGCGGTCCTTCACACACTTATTTGTTTGCCAACCCCTGTGAGACGTCTGTATATGATATGAGATATTTCTTGAAAGTATTAACTGACCTAATTTTTAAAATGACATGAAATGTTATTTTAATTTATTGACGTTAATGAGCAATTTTTCCCCAGATTATCGATATAAAAAAATATTTGGACCATTAAGATTTATCAGAGCATATCTAATTAATGAGTGCCGTTAGCCTGTTACACAGTTATTTTTTCAGTCTCAATTCCACTCTTATATGTGTCGATAGAAAATCATCGAAGCATGTACTTATCTTAACGAGGTATATGCATCAATATAAATATTTCACATTTTCTATAAATGTATCTATAGAATTTTTTGGAGCATATGTTTTATTTTTGGGTTTTGTTAACGAGTGCCTCAGGACATTGATTAACCCACATTAATTGCTCACTTTTTAGGCAACCCAATAAATTAATTATGATATAGTTAAAAAAATAAAAAATTATTTTAAATACCAACAACACTCCTAATAAATTCATCACATTTTTTTCTTTTTCCCTCCCACATCCAATTTTTTCCTCCCTTAAACAATGTTTAAAAATAAAAAAATGTTACAAGCATAAAAAAGATATATTCAGGAAAAATGTCCTATTTATGTAAAAAAGAAGTATATATACCAAACAATTGAAAAATATTTATTTTTGTATTAAGTCATTTTTTATATATTATTTATGAATAAATAGGGTATGTGAGGGAAAAAGAAAAAAATATTGGAGGAAAAAAATAGGGTATGGGAGGGAAAAAGAAAAAAATATGGTGAATTTATTTTGGGTGTTGTTGGTATTTAAAAAATAATTTCATTTTTTTATATTCATATGATAATTAATTTATTGGGTTGCTTAAAAATGTAACAATAAATATGGGTTAACCAGTGCCCTTAGGACACTCGTTAACAAAATCCTTTATTTTTTTTATAAAAACATATAACTTATTAAGATGAAATATACTATTTAAAAAAAAATTAAACATATGTAGACTGAAGCTAGAAAAAAGTCTGTACTAAACATTATCCTAATTATATGGTGCTACAATTTTATTGGTTAATTATATAATTAATGTACTTTGTTGAGATTTCGCACCGACAACAAACTTTTAATTTTATATCTGACCATTCACACTTGAAATCTGGTGAGCTTATATTATTAATATAAAAAATATATGCTTGCGAATAACTCTTATAGGTGTTTACTTATAGTGGTGGCATTACAATAAATGACAATAATGAATAGTTAGTGGACTCATAGTTAATTGTGATTAATGTCATAAATGAATCATGAAAGCATTATTTAATGACTAATAACCTTTGATTAAACAAGCACTTGCTTTGGTAATGATGGTTTTTATTTTGGGATACAGATTGGTCAACCAGACACAGTGAGCTATTCGAAGACTTTTGAGAAACATGAGACTAATAAAAAAAACATTAGAGAAAGAATTATTGGGACACCTATAATTAAAACCTTATATTGAAATCAAATCAAATCAAATCTTCAAGTGATCTTAACGTCTTTATTTAATCACGGCGAGAATCCTCCATTGTTTATAATATTGTTTATTATGTGTGACTCTCACATAAAACAATGGTACTCTATTGTTTGGGTCAAACAATCAAACAAAGCCATTTCAATTATGCCCATTTAGAGACTATTTTGGAGTTGGAAGTCAAGTTCTTTTTTTTTCGAACACATTGAAAGAAATGTTGTTTTTCGAGTCTTCAAGTTTTGGGGACTCCTTTTAAGGTTGAACACATATTTTATACACAAAATGTAGTGCACGCAAACCATTGGCATTTCTTCAAGCAAAAATAATTTTTGTGAGCTCTTCTTTTCTGATTGTTGTCCCAACTCCCAAGATTATGATTATTTGTATGATAATCACATAAAATTTATGTACTGATTAATTAGAAAAAAAAGTCACAGATGACATGAAACTTTTTAAATGCATGTTTTCTATTAAGTAAAATTTAGGTATATAAAAAACAAAATATACTCACTTTAAATATTTATTTGCCATTTACACAATGCACCAAAGCTCATTGGCACGCACAACAATTCTATAATTTTTTTTAATCAATTATTAACCAATCATTCCCTTTTTATATTTAAAATTATGTTTCATCATGTTTTTTAGAAGCTAAGTTTTCACAAAATAACATGAGTGAACTATTTTATGTAAGTATTATATTTTTTTTCTGGTTGAATCTTATACCATTAATAGAAATAATGAACCCTAATCAATGACCCTTCGCTAAATGATGAATCTCTCTCCCAACTAGGTAAATGTACCAAACATTTTCTTGGATAATCTTAATCACACATGCATGCACCTTAAATGGGATGATTAATGAACAATTGAACGATTGATTGTATAAATGAACGAAGCAATTATGCTATGACTTACACCTATAATGTCACATTCAAAAATCCCATCAGCCGTCGAATTAACATAACTTGACTTACATGAAGAGGTAGAGAAAAAATGAAAAGAAACAGAAATTTTAATACACATGGGTCCCCTGCCTTTGGATATACTGTTTTGCAACCCCCATCTATTTATTATAAACGATTCCATAACCCCTTCCACTGCGTATATAACATGTGCGGTTGCGGTTCACGGGCCGTCGATCACGGGTTTTATTATAATATATAATTTAATGGCTGGATATATATATATATATTTTAAAAATACATAGATGAGAATTGCGAAAAAGACTGGACATAGAATTTAGACGTCATTTTATGAAGGGAAGCATAAGCTACTTCCTTACTCCACCCCTTCCACAGTTCCACTAAAAAAATAAATTATGTGGCATGAATGTATTGACATGGGATGCTTCATTGCTTTTTCTGTTTGACTTTGTTGTGTCTTTGTTCCATTGAGTGGTCTAAACATCTATAGATTCCTTTTGTGATGTGTTTGTGCACTTGCTTTCTTTTCTTCTTTTTCTTCATCCGTTTTGGTCTATCAGATGTCAAAAGATGGTGTGATTACTGGATAGCCCACAATTTGGTTTTCTTAGCCAAAAAGATAACTAATTGGTCTTCATCCTCCTTTTTTTTTTTTTGAGTATTCACAACATTTTAGTGCAAAAAATTTTGATACTAAAAAGTGTATGCGTTAACTTAAGTATTTAAACTTAGACCAGTTTGGATCCGTATTCGGAGACTGAAAAAGTCAGACAAAATGAAAAAACAGATATTAACATGTCTAAAGATGATTACTAATTGGAGATGTGATAATTATAATCAATGTTTCATTGTTTCATAACTTATTGTCTTTTAAATTTCAAAGCTTATACAAAGATAGTATAATAATTATTTAAATATTCAATATTAAGATTAATCATGCGGCATAATTGAATTTGAATAATACATAATACAAATATATATGTTTTTACAATATGTCAAATTCATATTTTTTTTCTAAACAATTAGATATTTAATATTCAAATTTTAGATAGATTTTGA